>JAOXJK010000023.1:61871330-61906417 GCA_025774025.1 Xenus cinereus | reverse complement strand
GATCTTTCCTATCACTAAAATCTATGAATAATTCTACAGAAGTAAGTAGACACGTTTTCTAAAAATCTAGCCATATTATATAACTCCAGGTGTTCTTAGGTTAAACCAAACCAAGTTAAAGTTCTGGAACTTTACTCCTTTTTTATAGACTTTTAATATCCTGGCTAATATAAATTTTATAGAGCAATAATGTAATGTATTGAAACTTTATAAACCACACAGGTAGCCTTCTATCTAGTTGCTTTCTCCCTGGCCTTGGTAGAAAAAGTGTTACCAGTGATACATAGATAGTCATATCTAATTAATCTATTGTCACTTAGGGACTTCCGTGCCCCCATATCAGAAAGCACTCTTTACCTCTCCCACCATGTAAACTTTCTTCTTACTTCAGGACACTACTTGCCTAAATCCTGAGGGTACCTACTCATGGGCACCTAAAGCTCTGTACATGCCTAATTTTTCCCTTTCTGCTCTGAGGTAGGAGGCTGTTCACAAATCCACAATGTGGACCCTCTGCCCACATGCCTTTGTGTTCTCCCTTGCCAGGGAAATGTCTAAGGTCAGCCCAACTTGCCTGGGAACCCACTGCTATAGCTGGGCTTAGATCACAGCTGTTGTCTGCAACCACTTCCAAACTGAGGTTCCTGAACTGTATTTGAGTTCCAGCAAGTTTTGTAAGAGGGGGAACCTTTCTCCTTTCCATATGTCCTAGGTTTTGCACTGCCCAGGGAGATAGAAAGCTAAATTCAGCATTTCAGATTAGAGCAGATACCAAATGGAAAGGAAATTGGGAGCTCTAATAGGATGTAGGGGACAGTTAGAGGAAAGTTATTGGGTCGTGTTGGAAAAGATTTCTGACAATAGGTCAAGGCTAGAAAGCCAGATAGAATAACGCAAGGATAAGTTTGTGGGAGCTGGAGACTGTCCCTTTGTTGCAAACGTCTTTCTCGGGAGCATTGTAATCTTGTTATGACAGCAGTTTGTCAGATGAAACCAAGCCCAGAAGTCCAAACCATGCACCAACACACCACTGTTATGGGTCAGATAAATGAGGTCTACAGTCATACCAGCAATCTGTGCCCTCTTTTGGGAACCACCTCGCTCCAAACAGCATCAGGCCCTTCCCTACCTCCATGCTTGTCTGAGTCCTACTGCTCTCTGCATCCTGGCCTTGGGTCATTCCAGACATCCCTGAACTTTGGCTAACCACCAGCCAACAGCATCTTCTGACAGTTCACACCGGCTGTTTGTAAATACACTGAAAACATTGCACAGATCCCAGGTGAAGAAGAGAACCATAAGGGAATCTGTTCCACAGACGGTGCACCAAGGTGCTCCCATGCATTCGTTGCACCTGTAACAAGATTAAAAAGCTAACTGAGGGTATTAATTTGCAAATAAACCAGCAGAGGACATCCACATCTAGTCATTATCCAACCATTTCATATGACTCACCCTGGAGAAATCTGCCTTAAATACTTTCCCAACAGCAATATATCCAGTGTAACATAGAAACTCACCTGCAAGAGTGGTGTGTCTGTTGTTCCGGGGTGGTACAAGCATAAACTTCCCTGACACTATGCCTCTTTGACTGTGGTTGCCCACCCTCTCCTTCTTTGCATCATTACAGAAGACTGTGCCTCTGCACTAGTCCTTCATCTTTATTGTCCCCCAATAAAGAAAGCTGCACCAGACTTGGCAAAGGACAACTTTCGTCACAGAGTCTTCAGCATCCTCAGACTTGCATGTTCAGCCCCCAAAGGAAAGTATAAATGCCTTTGGGAGTTACTGCAACATATACAACTTTGCATTTCAGAGCAATTTCAGGGGAAACTGAGGGATGTGGAAAGGAAGAGTCAGGTGTGAGCTCACTCAGCAGTGGCAGCAACCTGAAAGGATACATCTCTTTCCACTCCTTATTCTCACACTCTAAAACTTCTATGCTATTTCAGATGACAGCAATATGAAGAGCAATATGTGGTCCCGTGCTGGAGCCCTTCCTAAAGATGGCCTGGGTAGAAATAAAGAAGTGGGAAGAAAGTGGAAAGTACTTTAGGAAGGAGGCATCTTTTTGCCCGTCTGTGCACGGTGCCTTCCATTCTTTCATGTAAAAGAGATTTCCAAGAGTTGCATGATTTAAATATTCCATTATGGCCAAGTTCTGTGCTTCAGACAACCCTGCTAATTGCTATCAAAAAGATTTATCCACTTGATCTACCTGGACTTGCAGCAGATCCCCCATTAATGCCTATATCATTTTCCTTTGTATTATCATTCAGACTTTCAAAACCCATTTCCTTCTGCATTCTGAGCACCTGAATGAGATACGTGGCATAATCTCCTTCCCCTTTTTCCCTCCTGTCTTTCCTGAACAAGCTGTGCTCTTTAATATTAGTATTCCAGTCACATATTCGCGTGGCTGTGCCCTACCAAGTTTCTGTTATGTCAATTAAGTCGTAATTTTGATCTTGCATTAAGTTCTCCAGTTCTTTCTATTATTTTTGGTATATTTTACATCAGCATAGAAACATCCAGGATGAACATCAGTTGGTTTGCTTCCTCCTTCCTCCAATGACATTTTAAAAAGAATCATAGAGTTTTCATTTTTTTTCAGCTTTTTTGTCTAGACCACTGTGGGTCACATCTATTTGGATACTCGTGACACCAGCCTGATAGGATATTTTAGCGCATATCTGATCAGATTAGCAAATCTATGCTAAAGTTTTTCCTTCTCCCTTTGTTAGATGGAGCCCATTTCTTCTCAGCAGTCCTTCCCATCCCATCACGGAAACGTGTGATTATGGTGAGGAACCCAAGGTCTTCCTTGTAACACTCTGCACAGCCTTCTCTTTCCCATCCTTACCTGCATGTACTCATTTGAAATTATCTTTGTCTAAGTAGAAAGTACAATCATAAGTGCTTCTAGGCCTCTCTAGCTTTTCACCCAAGAAGCACCCACATCGCAAAACACACAGTGACCGCTCATTGTCAGAGGCCCGCATTATTAGGAGCAAGACAATACATATCTAAGACTTCATGTAGAACTTGAACGCACCGGAAGCCTAATTCATGAAACACAATGTCACGTTATTAATAAGATTGATGCTAAAATGCAGAGAACAGAAAAAAATGGGTTCAGAATAGACAGTCAGAAATCTCCTACTCTTACGTCTGTACTCTAAAATAGGAACACCTATACCAAAACTGCTCGTGAATGATGGTTGCCTAGCCATACTTTTAAAAATAGCCAGTAATAGGACACTGCAACTATCACAGCCTATCTATTTCAGCACTTCACTATCCTGCCTTCAGTTTTTTCTATGTCAAACAACTTTGCTGCAGTTTACTTGTTCTAACCACAATGAACATGGAGAAAAAATTAATCCCTTCTTCTTTGCAAACTGCCTATATCTAAACCAGTAAAATAAACAGAGCCAGAACTCGGGCCAGAACGGTGGACTTTGATTACCTGCAATGTCATGTTCCTAGAACAGGCGCTCACAGAGTTTGAGTATTGTCACTTCCCAAACAGTTTGAGACTTATTACCAGCTATGTCCTCATGAAGGCTGATAATGTCACCAGATAATGCCACCAGGCCAAAGAATAAACTCTAGTATTGGTTTGGGGTTTTTTTTTTAGGTAGATGTACTTTCTATATACCTGATAATTCTTATCCACTCTCCATTTTTGGACTAAACACCATCAGTCTCAGCCTTTCTCCACAGACTCCAGATCATTCCCACTGGAACCCGTATCATTTTGATCTGACATTCCCAAAACTGGTCCCTGAAATGTAATTCCCAAAATGCTGTCAGCTGCCCTCTCACCAACGCTGAAAGATTAACATGATGGTTTTCTGTGTACTACAAATAATATTCCTATTTATGCATTCTAGATTGCTTGGTAGAGTTCTCTTAAGTACAGTTGTATGATCTTAATGAGCTCTAATTGATTTTGTAAATCTTTAACTTATTTAATACTTTTTCATATATTATTCCAGCATTTACAGCACCATAACCCCTTGCATTTGTTGCTGAAGCTGATTACATTAGCAGTGATAGCACAGGCAGGCTTTTTAGGGAGAAAAAAAATCATTAACTGTTTTGGCCTCTCTGGAGTAACATTACGGTAGCGTCGGTTGGTGGTCATGGAGAAGCTCCTGTTACTTCTACTATTTTGGTACCTGTTCCGTGGATCATTGAGAAACTTCTTTCTCAATAGCTGCCAGCCTATCCACTTTCAAAAGCACTTAATATGCGCTTTAAAATTAAATGTTAGACTGTTATGGCTTTTTAGGAATGAACTGTGCCTCATAAACCAATCTCTTTGAAAGGAAGCCCTAGAAGAGCCAATCAATAAAATTAAAATGGAGATAACTAAACAGTTATCATTGCCAACTGACTTCCTACCAATTATCTTGTGCTGGTGTGGTTTCTGTTGACCTTGACATAGGTTACTTGTATTTTATTATTTTTTTTTTTGAAGCTTCAGCTGCACAGCTGCTCTGTTGGCAAAGATGCAGTGCTGCAGGAAGCCAGGCTTTACCATTGCCTCTTGTCTTTTGACATGATCTTCGGCATAAAATAAAGCCCTGTGTTGCTCTCTCACAGGCGAGCGGGGCTGGGCTGGGATCTGCTGGTGGAAGGGGTGTTCCACCAGCAGCCCTTAAGGGTGACTGACAGGGTAATGAAAGAAGTTTGCTAATTCCCAGCCTCGTTAGTGCTGCCTGATAAAGGGATGTGTACAGTAGTCTCAGCCTTATCTCTTTCGCCAGGTTTACACTGGTGTGACACCGCCGAATTTAGAGGAGCAGTTCCTGATTTACTTCAGGGCAAGGGCAGACTCGGGTCTGATTTTTGCACCACAACCCATATAGATAACAGCTCTCGCTGGGAAACATACTCAGTATATATAAGAACACTTCAATATAGATAAGCATATTTATAGCCCTTCCCCATTTTGTGCGGGTATTTTGGATCATTCTGGTACCTCTCACTACAAAATATTCCCAAACTAAATCCAGGAGAGGTAAATTATGACTTTCGAGGTGGGGGGGGGGGGTGTGAGCCTGCCTAAATCACTGCCACATTCTTCCCATAGCAGCCGTTTCAAATGAATAGCACATGCAGGGGAAAAACTAAACCCTTTGACGTCACTCCCGAAATGAGGAAACATAAACAGTAAAAAAAAAAAAAAAAAAAAGAAAGCAAAGGCTTGGCTCCGCGGATTGGTCTGCTCTCCCGCGCCCGTGGCGGGCGGTTGAGTTGACAGCACCTCCCAGCCCGGCTCGGCCTTGGGCTGGCGAGCGAAAGAGGGAAGGAACGAAGGAAGGAAGGCAGGCAGGGAGACTGCAGCAAGCTCAGCTCGACCCCAGCCCTCACACTGCCAGAAAAGTGCACTCTCTCCTCCCGAGCCTTTTCGCTGCTTAAGGTGGTTTTATCGGCTGGGTTGGGGGACTTGGGGGAGGTTTTCTTTTTTTTTTATTTTATTCTTTTTTTTTATTTTTATTTTTTAATTTTTGTTTGCTGTCGTTACTTAATTCTATTCCCAATCCTGGATGCAGTTGCTGGATTCTGCAGTACAAGTCTTCATGAACAAGCTGCACCGCTTAGAGATTTCACGGCATTCAAAGGTCACAGAACTGCCACTATGGTTAAATGTCTTGTTTAATGGTTGAGGTATGTACAGCAAAATCTAAAAGAGGCAGCATGATTATTTCTGAAGGGGAGCTGAAATCGTGAGGGGGAGAGGAAGATAATACTATTATTTGGTGGAAAAAGATTTTTACTGGTGATTGTTACTACAGCAACCGGTTTTTGAATTTCCTCCCTTTTTCTCTTTATTCAAACTAGATGAGAATTTTAACTTCTGTTGATTTAACCATTTGATGGCGAAAGGAGATGGCAGAAAGAATCTGTTATTGTATGCCTTTCTGACCCCACCGAGGAAAGTGTGATTGCTTTTTATTCTACCTTTCCCTACTGCTCTGTGGCGGGAGAAGGGGACCTGGGGACTTGGCTGGCTTAGATGAAGGGAGAAGAAAGCAGAAACTCGTTCTTATCCTGAGGGTGCTGCGAGTTTCTCTGAGAGTTGGAGCAGAGAGAGAAAGATTTGGGAATAAACAGATCAAGCAGAAAACAATATCAGGAGTGCATGTATCACATCTATTTTATCTTTTTTTAAATACGTGATAAGATTGCTTTACTAGATCTGGGTTCAGAAGTTCAAAATTAAGAAGCAGCCTGCACTTTGACTTCTGAGCAGATCCTCAGTGGGAAGGGAGGGGGCTGATGGTCTGGCATCAACACCAGCTTTGGGATAGCTTTTGCTCCTTAAGCGGAGAAAAGTGGAAATTTGCTTGGGAGCTGAAGTCCTGTAGCAGCCTGGCGTCTGTTTGATGGCAGATAGGTTCAATTCACATCCGAGAGAGGGATCTGCCTTGAATGAGGGTTGCAGCACTACAGAGAGCAGGCTGTGCTGCAGGAAACCAAAGCAGCTGCCAGCACAAAACTAACGTTGTTTTCAGGAGCGTGATTCTAAAATACAAGAGGAGGAGCCACTTGTCAGAGCTTGTGTGTGTGTGTGTGTTTGTTTGAGCGATCTTAAAAATAATTTCAGCCAACACAACCTATTGTTAATTGCATTAATATACAGGCATGCTAACAATCTTCATACTTTTTCCCCAATTCGTGGCATGAGACTTTTTACAGCTCTGTTTGAGACGTTGATGTAGATAAAAAGCCTCTGCAATTTGAAAATCTTTTAGTTTAACTTTAAAAAATGATACCTGAAAAACAAACAAACCAATTCATATAACAAGGAATAGAACGTAAGCACACCTACCTCATGCAATGCACCTCAAAGGGTTACAAAAATTAACTCCACTGGGCTGAGGCGTGCTAGCTTAAGGACTGCAAAAATATTAGCTCTGAAATGCAGAGGATGTGCTATGTGCTGTGAATGGACAATTGCTCGTCTGCAGTGCCTGGTGGGAAAACAAGGACTTTGTGTATTGCAAATGCATAACTGCAGCTCCTCCATTTCCTTTGCTGTATCTTCACTGAGGACTGCAGAAACAAAGGGGCTTGTCACAGATAAACTCCTTAGTGCCCGGTCTCTTTGGGGATACTTGAGGATACCGGGGTTTTTTTTCATGTCATCCGACAACCCTGAACTGTTATTCTGTAATCTCCAAGCTATTCTGTCCTCCCCAGCCCTCCCTAAAGTCTTACTACGTGAACTGCCAGCTGTTTTCCAAAACTAAATCACTGCTTCCCTGGCCCCCAGTTTAGAAAGGTTAATGTAGTTTTTGTTAGATGATTAATTAGTAAAGTTGATTAAGGGGAAGCCTCAGTGTATAGGGGCTACAGCCTCGTCTGTAAGGAACAAACCTGTAACTACAAGAAGATAACCAAGTTTCCAAAAGACAACCTGTAAGATGCTTGTTTATGATCATTTCCTAGAATTAAATGATTCACTTCTTTTGATAAACATCTTTTAGAGAAACTTGGTTTTTATGCTCTGTAATCTACACTTGGCTGCATTTGTGTTTTGTAGCAATTACTACTGGTGATACTAATAGTAAATATGGTAAGTGGACTTCAGCTGAGGAAATAACACTGTTTTTTCTACTTTAAGGAAAGTCCATCTGCAATACTTTCTCTGAACATCCTCAATTCAGCATCAAGAACAAAATACAATTTATGGTTGGCTTCTCTGCAGTGTACGTAAAGTTTACTGACATTCGCAGTCACGTTATCTCAAAAAAAATTAAAAAATTCTGTATTGCAGAAGTTTCATGTCGTACGAACGGCTGCTCATTCTGAGTTCATTTCTGTAAGGTGGACAAGAGTTGTCACCAGTGGAGTTCTAGTGATTCTAGCAGAGGAAGGCATAATCTGCCGAGTCTGATCCAGTGTATTGCGGATTACAGAGTTAAATATTTCACTAGTTAAAAAAGTTAACTACTACATAAATACACCATTATAAAAGCAGCTGTTTCCTCCCCTTCCTCCCTGTTTGTGTGCCTTTCCCTTCTGAAACCAAGCCCTCTGCTTGCCCTTATCAGACCTCTAGGTAGGTCACTGAAGCAGACTGATTTTCCAGCGTCTTCATTGCTATTATGAAGCATAATTGAGACATTCAATCATATCTAATTCCTTTTCACTCACCCAATGGTTCTTCTACCAATAGTTAAAGCATCTTCTAATGAGAAACGGTCTGAAAATTGGTATTTTATGATGTATAGATGGTTTTCTTGTAATTTTTCAGTCTCCTAGGCGGAAAAAATGTCTCTTGTACTGGTAATTTCCTTTGTAGTAGGAGCTGTATGAAATAGAAATGTCAGCTACTAACCAAACCATTACTGTCAATAGACTAAAACTCGACACCTCTTTATTTAATCATAAGAAATGTTTAAGACCTAAGCTGTCCTGTGATCAAGCTAGATATGTAGCCAAAAGCTCTTGAGGCAGTTGGGCTAACAGAGAAACAAGCCATTTGGGGCAGCCGGGAAGACATCCCATGTAAATCAGCATCCTTAGCAACTCACTATTGTTCATCTTTTCTTCATTTTCATGCTTGAAACTATTACAGCGCTCCATGTGTTTGTCACAGGGTGAAAGTGAAAGGGACAGCTGGGGTCCTACCAGCTGCCAGAACAAAATTAAGTGTTTTGTAACGAAATGATGGCTCAGTATTTCTCCTCCCGCATCCATACTGGGCGGGAGATGGGACTCTCTATGTTGGAATTATAGGATTCATTCTTCTTGTTCCTCAGCCAGAAAACAGGCTTACCCTTGCAGGGACATCAGTTTTTACACTTTCAGTGAAATGTTGGCTTTACATCTAGTGTGAAAATTGCACTTTTCAGTCCCAAGCTTCAGGATGTGGAACTGATGTTATTTAGAGTTTATACCCTGGGGGACTGGGGGGCAAAGATGTGCAGCCAAAGTGTTCAAAAGCACTTCACAAGTTCTGATGCTTTTTCTTTCTCTGGCCAACATAAGGTGCATCAATTTAGGCAGCTAAAGATGAGCAATGGTAGCTGAAAAGCTGGGCCACAAAGCTGGGCACCACCTCCAGAATCAGATGAGGGTGGCCGGTAACCTTTTTCCGTGGTTTCAAAGGAAATGAGTGGAAATCAAATAATATGTCTTCTGACAGTAGTAGGAATTTGTCAGGTCTGAAGTATTAGCTCTGTGTAAATACTAGAGAGACAGAATGTATTTGTTATATTTGAGACTATTTAATTTATAGGCATTTAAAATGCAAAGTCAAATTCTGAAAGATTTTTTTTAGCAAAAAGAATTCTTCTGGATCTTCCTGAAAATCATTCAGGCCACATTTAATTTTATTGTTACTATCATTCTTACTACAGTACCGTTCCAAGAAAATTGCATTAGAAAACAATATTTGAAGCTCTGAACTTGTCATTTCTGTTTTCCTGTAACAGACTGTGGTCCACAGTGCTCACATCTGGGCTAGCGATAGCTCTCTGTTCTCAAGCCTCCAGTTTTAGAGTAGAAAATTAACAAATCAAAGCCAGATCTGACGGAAGAGAGAGCAGAAACCAAACTTCAGTGGTAAAAGGGTTAGCAAAAAGTTTGGGGTAGACACAATTCTTAAAAAAACAGACCAGCAGCCAAATGATTTAAGTATTTCTTTTGCGCACGTTTATTAGTGTGGTATCTGCAGTCCATTGATGCTGCATTTCTCATATACAGTTTTCACTTGCTCTGTTCTTAGACAAGTGAAGAATCTATAGCTATCATTTTATCATGTAAACAATGCTGAACTGTAGAAATTAAACTAATGAAAGGGCCCTATTTAGTTTGATTTTCTCATTCCCTTCTTCCTCCCAGTGGGAGCTGTGAGTGAGGATGGATGAGAACTCAGTTTAGTTACTTATTTAAGCCACATAGTCTTCTGGTGGTATATGATATGCTTCTGCGAGCTTACTGTCCAGCCAAATAAGACATCCAGTTTGCCTGGATGGATAAACATAGCTGATGATCTCTCCCTCTTAATAGGTGGGAATGAGCAGTTAGGGTTCTCCCAGTCACACACAGAGGTAAATTTCTTATAGTTCAGCTAAAGAAGAATTTCATGCAGACACAAACGGCAAGATTTATTTCCCTTTGAGTCGGTTATTTTAAAAATAAGCAACAAATATTTAGAAGAAGATAGTTGCAGAGGTGGTTTGGTTTTTTTGGTTTTTGGTGGTTTGTTTTTTTTTTTTTTTTCTGTAGCTGGTAGGTTTATAGTAGTTACCCACAAAAATTTCTGGTATGAGAAAACTCACCAACTAATATCTCACCATGGTGTGTGTTTATGCCAGCAGTGTTAGGTTTTTAAAAGTAGGGCACAAAATCTCCCATCAAATTAGGTTTAGCTAATAGTCACGGGGGCAAAAAAACCCACACATGTGAGGCAACTGCTGTCAGGACCTGTACACAACTCTCTACGTGGTTTTCATAGCAGAGTCTATGTTACTAACCCATCTGGATGTAGGAAGGATGTTTTGGAAATGACAGTCATTACCTGTCAAGAATAAAGTGGGAGGTAGGGAAGTTTTGACTGAATACGCAGCAACTTGGAGATGGCTCAGAGAAATATACATCTTTAAAAGCAAAATTAAGAAACCTCAACTTCAACTAGAGAACTTGTGGAGGATGATATTGAGCTACCGTATAATCACCTCTATTCCCTTTGGAAATTACCCTTTACTCCTTCTGAAATAAAGGGCCTGTACTCTCATGTTCTTCTTCCCTTTCTTTCCCCCTACCCAATCTTTGTCCCATAGCACACTTCCTACAGTGCTTCCAAAGACTGGCTGAGCTCTGGGGCTTGTCCTAACATGGGGTGACGGAGCTGCCATCAGTGTGCACGGACTCATCCCTTGGGAAGAGGGATGAAGATTCCCAGGTAGTTGTTGTGCTTTAGACATGAAATGCCTTAGCGCTTTCCCAAGGATTCAGTTGTCATACAAAGGCTGTAGCTATTTTTCCACTTTATATGTGATGATCTTGGTTTAGAATGAGAACTAGGACCTCTGCTTAATATTTCTGTAGAGGAGCACCAGTTTCCACCATAAACTGAGGGCATAGCAGTGCTGTGAGCTTCCCCTGTGTGTGCAGCTGCACGCTAAAGTGCACTAAATGGGCAAAACCTGGGGTTTGGGTTTGCCTTTCCCTCAATTTGCTACTTATACTTGGCTTTAAACCTCTGAGAAGGTTAGGTAGAATGAGGGGTTGCTGCATACCAGTCTGTTGGGAAGGAGGAGAAGACCTCACATAGACACCCAGACAAAGATGAAAGCAGACACCCAGACAAAGATGAAAGCAGATGCATGTGCTCTTCATGGAGAAAATAACTTCTGGCTTTGTGTTAACTGACAACTACCCCTTTCTGCTTCAAATGTTGGGATATGACTTGGCTCTGGTTTACTTTTTCATAGGCGTTTGTTTCACACACCGCTGTAATATCTGACTGTCTATTAATAACAATGTTCAAGTGGCATCAGAACGGCCATCATAAATTTAATTAGGCAGTGTATCTCCAGTTTAATCAATATGGTCATTAGAAGACTGTAAGACAGCCAGGAAAACAATAATTAGTCCTGATTAATAAAGGAGAACTTGTACACATCAGCAAAGGAGAGAAGGGAGCTTTGCCTGTTCAAGTCTTGGGAGGACAGTGAGTTGGTTTCTGCTTTAGCAGATCTGAGGACAATGTTATTAAAAAACCCTCTTGAAAATACCCTAAAAATACTAAATAAATTGGGAAATAATATACTGGAGAGAGAGAGATGCTATACTAAAAGTATAGTATATTTTCCGAATTCTAAAATACTGTTATTAAAAAAAGCTTCATTTTTCTTGAAAAAACTGTAAGCTCTAGTTAGAAAGATAAAACTGGAATGTATTTCCTCACCAAGCAAATTCCACAGGTGCACAGCTGCTTTGTTTTTGTAGGACTGCTTTAAAAAGCAGAACGACTGAAAGATGAAAAGATGACTCGGAATTTGTTGTGTGAGAGTGTAAAATGGTGTGGTTCTGCTGAGATTAATAGTCCGTCAGTTTATATCTGTGGAAGATCAGACCCACTGTGCTTTCAGGTCTTATAAGCATTCCTATTCACCATTAAGATCAAATTTAGGCTCATTAACATTTCACCATACTTCTTTCGTACCAGTTTTCCACAACTTCCTCAGCATTAAGGTACCATTGGGCTGCTTTTGGTGGCTCTGCAGAAGCTGCAATGCATCCTTTCCCTTCCATCACCCTCTAAACCTCCCTTCTCTCCATCCCTTTCTCAAATTAAAAAAAAATATATATTTACCAGTTTTTATTTGAAATCACAGCCTCACAGTTAATCTTTAGTTTATGTGCTAGCGTCTGCAAAGGTGTATGTATTTGTAAAACAGAGGGGGAAGTTTTTGGTACAGACCATGATCAGCTTTAATGACACATCTATATAAGTAATAATTTTAAAAGCTGAGGAGAGGAATAACAGGGAAACAGTAATTTTGTTTAGGGACTAACATATACTGCACTGTGTCACAAGATATTTTTCAGGCAGCGAGGCTGTAACATCCTGTCTCTTTGAACCATGAAACTATATCTATAATAAGAAGAATAATAATATCCACTACCAAAATATAACTTCTGTAATAGCACGGTAACAACAACCAGTGCAACATGAGGGTGTTGAATGAAGTTTGTGCTATATATCATCATCAAAGCTGATAGAATTGGCCATGCTTTCAAAAAAAGTTCGAATTCACTTTAGTCTCTAAATGTAAACAGCCAGATCTGAAAAATTGCTGTGCCCAAGAGCTTGCCTGGGAAATGTTTCCCCATTCTACCTCAGAAGTAGCCATCAGCCTGTGGGCAGTGGTCTCAAGAGGGTATGGGAGAATATTCCAGTTCCCTCTCTGCTTGTGTTGGCTTTCTTTGGGTGGACAACCACTGCAGTGTCTCCCAAGGGTTGAACTCTGTCTTCCCAGGGCCTGGGAGATGGAGCCCACAGCCCCAGCATGAAACCAGAGCTTCTCCACTGCTGAAGTGGCCCACGAAGGTGATTCCAGGCAGATCTCCACCTGCAGCTCCAGGAGTTCTGTCCCGAACCTGAAAAGCCTTTCTAATGGCTGTTTTGTCCTAATGAGTACTTCTAGACAGCTTTTGTTCCAACAAATTGTTGATTTTAAGAGGAAAGCCCCAGGTGTGTTTTGAGGGGAGAAAAGGATTCTCATGGCTGCTCCAGAATTCCTAACCCACTTGCAAGCAACCAGGTCTCAGTCCTCACTTTGGGTGCCTGCTAGAGGGCAGAGGTGACTGAAAATCTGGTTCCAACCCCATGACCGTTTTGAAAAGCCTGATTAGATCTTTTCATTTTATAGCACCTGAATTGAAAGCTCAAAAATCACCAAATCTTTGAATTTCCAAACCTTTCAGCAATCCTCTTCTCACCATCCTCCTGATAGGTCTAGTACTACCTTTGCTTCTTATTTTGGAAATAAGTGGAAAAAATAACAGCACTCCATGCTTCATTTATGTGGCAACTATATAGTGCTAAAGGGATTATCTCTTCGTGTTATGAATTTCTTGTGTGGTTTCAGTTTTTCATCTGTGGAACACACTTGTTTTAAAAAGAGGGGCTTGCACATGCACTGCAGATGTGTTGTTGTTCTTCTCATCCTTCCCTTTAGGGAGCTTCTCTAGCAGAGTAAAGGAGTGTGGGGCTCTGTTTGGTTGTTTTATTTATTTTTTTTTTCTTAAACACCATAGCAAGCATTATTTTAAATCCAATAATGGGAGAAAGGGAGGATTATGATGTTTGAACATGTCAGATGGTCAGAAAGCCTCTTGAGGGACAGCCTCACGTTCACCTGGACCTCCTAATAATGTGACTGCAGCTTGGTCTCACTATATTAGAATCTTTAAATTGGTATTCACAATTTAGCTTAAAAACATGCAAAGCATCACTTGGCTAATCCCTTTTTTAACTTTTAATCATGTTTGCTATTAATTGGAACAAGCCTGAGCAGACTTCTGTTGCTTTCGAAGTATTAGTAAAAACCATTTCACATTTCATGAGGCAAAAAGCATTTCATGTCGATCTGCATTTGGCATTGCAGTTTTTTATGGTAGCTGATGAAAACTAGTTTGCAAATAAACAAACTAGTCTCTAAAAAAGTCCCCAAAAGCGCAGATGTTTAAAATGCAGAAGACAATTAGCAGAGAGGTCTCGGTGCTACGTGGCCACCCTTTAACTGTCATCTGTTGACAGCACTTTGACAGTTGACCTTCTTCGGCTCTGATTTTAGGAGAACTTCAGAAGCCTCTGAGCTACTCAATTTCTAGAGACATTTTCTGAAAGATTTTTCTTAAAGGGGCATTTCTCCTTTTTGACTCTCTGATCCTTGTTTTCTCCTCAGAACACTTGTCGAAAAACTCCCTTTTCGCCACACTGATTTATAGGTTCTGGCACAAGACCTAATGCTGTTTCTCCTAGTAGCAGGCAGAAAATTAGTCACAATCTAATGTTAACAACTTCTTCGTTACCTAAACCGCTTAACACTTTATTAAGTTTAACACGAGCAAATCTAATGCCTTTGAACAAACCGAGGAGTTCCTGTCCGTGTTGCAAATAGAGGAGACAATAATTAATTTATAAAGTCGCTGCTGTAAGTCAGCCTCTGTGGCAAACTGGGATCTCAGTTGTGATACCACTGAATTCTGCAGACAAGTGCCACTTGAGTGCAGCAGAGAGAAAAAAATTGTTTTAGCTCATTTACATTAAAAAGCCAAATATGACTAACGCTGTCAACGCAGTTGCTCTTGCGGTTCCTGCTGGGAGCTGAGGTTCAACATGAACATGTTCTGCCCTCACGTTTGTCACCCTACAGATTTGCCTGTGCTGGCAACAAATATTGTGCACTGTAGAGAGTGATAAGGTGGTTCTGAGGTATAAGATACCTGTGGATTTCAGCAACGAGGAGATAAGAAAAACTTTTACGAAGAGTCAGAACACCGCTAGATATCTCTACCAAAAATCACCAGTGGTGGTATAACTTTCAGCTGGTCCCTTAAACTGCCCTCACTGCCTTTCAGCGTCAAGAACTTGCTGAGCACACCGATGGTTTACTAATGTTCTTCTGCGTCTTGCCCATGAACCTCAGGGCTGGAAGAGGATGATTGGAAAGTCAGTCGTATAAAAGGGGATGGCCTTGCTCTTAGCCCAGGCAGATAGGAGACTGAGACAACCTAAGTTGGGACGTTATCACTTATGATACAAGAAATGATAAGACATTTTCCATACTTCATACGTGCAATGGCATCCACTGTTCTAGAAGGGTCTGGTATAAAAGGATACGTTATTGAAAAGTGTAATTTAGCAAAAGAACGTTTCTCAACATGTTGATGAAAAAAGAAAAAATTGGTTGTTTTTTTTTTTTAAGATAGACTTTACAATTATTGTTTTTACAAATAGAGGCATAGAAACAAAGTTTTAGTTTGACTTGGTCACTCTAACACCTTTCCTTTAAATGATGATTCTTTTAAGGACCAAATTCAGAATTTGCAAAATTATGCACTTCTTTAAAATGTTTGGGGGAGCTTATATTGAAACCTGGGCCTTGCTGGAGCTCCTCCTATTGGCTATGCTGTATTTGTGAGATCCTCAGAATTTTTTAAAACTGAAATGTCAAATACGTCACATCAGCCATGATTTGGTAGACTTCAACAAAATGGTAGGCCAGAGTTTTCCAAAAAAGTTGGACATTGCAATATTAGAAATAGCCAAAAAGTTACTGATTATAGATTGATGATAATATTCATTTCTATTAAAAATAAAATTAATGCTATTTGTAGTTTGCTAGGAGAGGCACAGTTACCCTTCAGCCCACCCTCTACTCTGTAGAAGAACTGGGAGGTGCATTCTGGGGCAAACATTTTATATCCACTGCTATTCAGAAATATGAAATCATTTTCTTGAACTCATAGGCACATGGGTTTTCTTTTTCCTTAAACTCTTGAGCTTTCGCTTAATGCAATATTTACTCTCCTGTCCATATTTTATATTACATTCACAGCAACGGCTTGCTACTTCTAAAAACTTCCCATTTTTTTTCTTTTCTCACTTTTTTTGAAATTCCCCTTTTTTTTTTCTGTAGAGAGTAGAAAACCAAAGACCAGGAAACTGACTTATTACTGTGTTTAGGGATAAAGAATTTTATATCTAACTAATTTCAAAAAAAAAGTGAAATATCAAAGGAAAGAGAATATTTTTTCTTCTGATTATGGACCATTACAACTGTACTGTCCTTGTGGCCTCTGAGCAGGTTGTCTCAGGGAGTCGATGCATCATCTTAAGGCAGACCATAGGCACGCGTAAGGGGAACGTACATCCCTGGCTATCACAAAACATCAGAAGTGTTTCTGTATAGGATTGATAACAGAGTGAAAGGGAGAAAGGCAAGTAGAGACCGTCTCAGAGACTTTGGATCCCAGATAGGAGCATGATATCATGTTCAGACTCATACCGAATGAAATGCTAACCTAGGAAAAATTGTATTGAGCTAAGAGATTATTTAAGGCTATTGCTCTATGTTGCAAAGTGTGCTGCAGAACCAACAGAGGATTAAAATGTTGTATGTGACACATTGGTCAGATCAGTAAGACTCATTTAAGTAAGACTTCTCTATTCCCCACAGAAACTCAGGAAACATAAATTTATTATAGGCTACTTTTTGGAAATGGCTTCTCTATCTGTGCATGTATACCTTTTAAGAGTTGGAGATTCAAGCTTCTGTCACTCCAGATTTTCTAACTCAGAAATATTTTTTTATTAACTCAGAAATTATTCAGTGTTTCAAAATAATATTCGGGCCTTCTGTTCTCTGTGTATGAATCTAGTTATTTGACTGTAGAACAACCAAACATTTGTGTAAGTAGTTTATGTTGACAGAGTCTTCTACTATGGAAATTTGCCATTCCATAAAAGAGTTTGTATGGAAAATTGTTCTGTATCTTAAGGATTCTTCCTAAACTGTGGATAGAATGACTTCAAGCATCTATTTAATTTTTTTTTTTTATTTTATTTTTTAGTGATAAAAATTAAGGGTTCCGTTCACCTACCATACGCACACCGGGTGCAAACTCTACCAGCCTCCCACTGAACCCAAAGCACAGGCTGGTTTCAGCAGGCAGGGCTGGAAACTTTCCATACCCTGGGGCTACATTCCCAACAGGAACCCCCACAGCAGAGGCTGCTTGATCGTCCCTTCCCACGTTCCTGGTAACAGCGCACCTCTCCTCAGCATTGCTGGCCACATCCAACGCTCCAAGCAGAATTTCCCCCAGAGAATTTGTCATCTCTGACCCAAAAGCCCCATCTCTGCCTCGTGTTGTGCGGGCGTGGGCAGATAGCAGCGAAAGGGTGGAGGAGGAAGAAACGGGAAAGGGTGGATACGGAGCATGACAGGGAAAAATTGCACTCTATCTTGCTATCTTAAACGTCTGCAATAATGCACCTTCCTCCATCCAGCATTTGTCCTCCAACCAGGACAAATGCTGGCTATAAAACTGCTGATAGTGAGTCTATTTCATCGCTGTTTCTCCTTGTTTCCATCAAGTCTTGCTCTTTTGACCTCTGGTATTTTTACACTGGCTGCCCAAAAAATTATTTAATCTGTTCAACATCAATGGTACTCAGGGGCTTGGATCCAGCTTTACACAGACTTCTGACCATATGATTCTTGTAACACAAAGGCTGTCTCCAGCATCAGGATAAAGATTGTTTGTATACGAGACACCTCTGCGAAATTTCAAAATGAGCTGCTAAGAAACTGAGGATTACCATATTCCTCAACACTTCTCTTTCTAAGTGAAAGATGTATTTCTTCTGATTCTTCAAAGAAATCATCATGTGGTTAAAAGAAAATGATTGAGACAAGTCATATATAACAGATACTACAGTCCTAGTTTATGCAGTATTGGAAAGTATTCACTCTTGAGGATGAGCGATAAAATAAAGAAAAAAAAAAACAACGGAGGAGGGTGTTGAAAACTTAAAGATTTGACCTTTAGAAACAAGAAGTAATGAGGATCATTATTTATTTACTCGAGAACATTTATTAACCTCCCTGGTTCACCTTGTGACATCTCATTACATGTGAATATCTGGGCCATTCGCACATTCTTTGCAAATTTAGTCTTCAATAATACTAATACAACTATAATAATAATTACAACAGTAATACGGCAGTAATTTTTTTTTTCATATGGACAATGGTGATTTTAAATACTCTGAGTGTTTTACATGTCTAACAATGTATTTAATGATGTGAATAGTTTTGCATATAGGAGAGTTTGAATACTGAGATTTCCAATGCTTCTGCAGGTCTTGACAATACCAGCTCAGAGTATCAGCAATTGATTACCCAATTATCATAAAATTTTTATAAATTCTATAAAATATTTATTCAATGGTTGGTTTGGGAAGCTGACAGAATATAGGTGTGGATTTTAAATATTTGTATATCCTTCTGAATTTTATAACAGTATAAAAAATTCTAATTATTAATTGTTTGCAAGTTATTAAATACAGATGGAGAAAAAAAATTAGCATCTAACAGAAACACACAAGACGATAGATCAGATCAATGACTGGGTGGTTAACCTGTCAAGGGATCCTGAAAAGCTGTATGGTACAGAAAACTTAGTAGATATAAACAAAATTGCCTCATATATGCAAGGAGAAGTCTGATTTGCTTTGTGGTAATCTTCCATGTGTGGAAGAGGGTTGTTTATGTTACCTAAAGAAAGTAGTATGTTTCCAGATTTTGTATTCAGTTTATATCAAAGTCTGATAACAAGAAAAATCCTGCTCTCCTGTTTTATCAACCTGGCCTTGCTGGTTTATGCGTTTTACGTAAATTCTATGTTAATATTCTGGCAACTAATCTCTAGTGCATTTAATTTTGAAGAGCCAAACCATCCAACAGTTCAAGTCTTTCTAGGATCTGTCTCATTCTTAATGTCTTCCCTTGCTATCTTTTATTCTGATATAACAAGTTTAGCACTGCAGTTACGTGGCCTTCACCATATCTCCCGACAAACATTTGTTCATAAATAAATGAGTTTGGCGCAATTATCTCATCTTCTTGTCACTAGCACCATCAGCAAATCAGGCTACACCTCTGTCTACATTCCAGCTTCTTAATCGCTCTGAAGAAGTCGGTACAAATTTAAAATACATTTGCCTACAGGCACCTGAAATTATTTGAACTAATGAAATAAGTTCTAGAAACTGCAGCGGTTGCTTTGCAATTGTCGCTTAGCTCTCACGTGAAAAAAAAATTATATATATATATATATATAAAAAAAAAATTTCCTCTCCCACTGCTGCTGTGGTCTTTTTTCACTTGTGCTAAATCTTCTGGTGGCGTCTTTCCCTTTAAGTGATTGCCCTTTGCATCTTCTTGGCACCGAGTTATTTTCAGCGAGCTGCACTCCCAGCGCTGGCAGCCGGCCCAGGGAAAGCTGCTCTGCCTCGGTGGCGTTTGGTACATTGGGAATTCCAGAGGAAGGAACGGGCAAAAGTTTACCCCGTGTTTTACATCACTCTCAGAAACACCAAACTGGACTATTAGTGTTTGGCAGCAAACGGTGCCTCTGGTCTCTGCGGTCTGTCTCATTCTTTATTTTCCCTGTTCTTGTACCTTCGCTCATACCAGCCCTGGTGAAATATTACCTGTGCATTATTGTCATAATATCATGGAATCATCTGGGTTGGAAGGGTTATGTGTATCACCCTGTGATGTAGGAAGCCTTGATAAAAAATACAGCTCGACAGAGAATAGTTTTAAGCGCTGGGAAGTCATTTAACTGCTAGGAAACAAACCAAACACTCAGTGAGATTCGGATATTTGTATTCTCAGACTCTTCCAGGTTTTTTGCAGTTCTAATACCTTAAAAGACTGATTTCAGCCTGGAATTTTCTCTCACTGTCTGTTCCAAAAGCAGACAAGCAGCAGCTTTTATTGCACGGCAAAACTTGTCATTCTTCGTAAACAGAAATATCTTATCGAAGCAACAAATACACAGAATAAATATAGGTATGTATCTGTTGCTTAAAAAAAAAAAAGAAAAAAACAAAAAAAAACCAGGAAGACAACTTGGTTTCCACAATTTAATTTTTATAGTGAATTTCTAATTGTACTTCTGCCTGCTGGAAGTTTAGTCTGCAGACCTGTTGAGCTATGTCTTCCAGACTTCTGAAGGCTGTTTGTGAATCAAGTGTGCTCCCTGATTCCACTGAATTTCACTGAATTTTTAGAGTTGGAAGGGACCATAGAGATCATCTAGTCCAACTAGTCTCATATTTGAGTGGAACCTCCTATGTTCCAACTTGTGCCCGTTGCCCCTTGTCCTCTCACTGGCAACCACTGCCCACCTTCAGGCCATTACCTGAGGAGAACTCTGCCTGGCTGTGTCATCAAGCACACCAAGTGGTGCCACTGGTGGCCTTTGTTAGTCCTCGCTGGGTATCCCTGGGGACTGTTCCATCATTCATGGCATGGGTGACTGAGGTCGTCTGATACACCAAGGTACATCACTGGTCTTTATTAGTAGCGTCTACCTAATGTTATTGAGAGAGGTTGGGTTTTTTTCCTGATGGGGCAGATCCTGTACTAGTGAGTTACGATGGTCAGTTGAAGAACATTGCTGAGTACCCTCGGAAAAGAGCATTAAGAAAGGAATCAATAAATCAAATGCCAGGTGTGAATACAGAAAAACTGAAGTGGTGCCATTAAGGCAGACCACGCTGGTGAATCATCTTAGTACAAATTCAGTAGGCTTTGACTCATACTTGATCCTTCCATATTGGTCCTTAATACTGATATGTAGAAAATCACAGATCACAATCTTAATTTTCTCTATTTTAAAAGAAGAAAAAAAATATGCTCCTTTCATTTCAGGACAATATCTGGAAAGGAGTCTGTTCCCTAAAATATAAGGTTTTCTAAAAATTGTAGGAAGAAGTACGAAAAGTACAAAGAAAATTTATGAAGTAAAGATTTAAAGCAAGTACATTAATATAAAAATACTGTCATTTAAAATATATATCTATTCAGGTCAATATTACAATTAGCTCGGTTGGCCTTCCAGACCTACTTAGAGATCTTCTTATTAAATCTTTATAAATGGATTTGTTACTTACAGCAGAAAGATAATTTGGAATGCAAATGGGAACTTTTACATGAATGAACTGAGCAGAACTCTTGTAAAAACGCGTATCGCTAGGCATAGGTTTAATACTACAAGAAAAAAAATCACTGATCCATAACATCCTTTTCTAGTACAACATGTAGGAAGCCTAAAGCGCTGATTTTCAAGTACAGAGTAAAAACAGCTTATAAAATCAGAGGTATCCATAATATCTTGTTAGCTTTGGGTTTCTGTATATATCATAATTATGTCAAATTAGCATTTTCCATAATTAGTCGAGAACACTGTTTCTCTTAATTCGAATATAGATGTCAGATGGCCACATGTCCCTTGTCAGCCGCTTGCTGCAAGACCAGTCCACAGGAGCCATCTCCTTCAAAGCTGCAACGTTTCCCTGTAACATCTGCATTCTGCAGAGAGCATTTTTGTCTTGCTTCATCTGCTTCATTATCTTTGAAATATAAAAAAAATAATCTTGAAAGCATGGATTTGTGTTCCCCAGGATAAGGAAGAAATTTTCCATCACCAGCACCAACGTGTATGGCATCACGATATAAACAGATGTTTTATATCTTAATGTGAATAAGTCAAAATTACCTATTCCTGGAGATCGGATACCTGATTTGATGTTTTTCTCATCTGGTATGGCTTCTCTTGATGCAAAGTTATTTCTCTAGCGAGTAGCTTAATTCTGACTTATGGAACTATTTGTCAGATAAACTGCTTTCACTCCTATATTCATCAGTAAAAAGCAAATAACAGAAAGAATCTGATCAATACTTTTGTAGACCAGTGATCTTTTTATTTTGACAAAATATGTTTTCCCTTTTTTTCACCAAATTTTGTCAAAGATGATCTCTGAATTGTGTCGTGATATCATAACAAAGTCTGGTTTTCCTTTGAAATACAAAACTAAAGACAGACCTGCATGAAAGACAATGGAATATTTGTTTCCATTAGACATTTTTTCCTATGTCTTCACTCTCTATGTATTCACTTGCATTACAGTTAACTCTAAGCGTCTCCCTCTGCCATCCCCATTGTGCTAACTGCTGTGCGATCAAGGTGCCACACAAACAGAGAAAGACACCGGTTTGGTCATTTAATTTGAAAGAATAGTCAAGCGTAGCAAATGGAAGAGGAGAAGCAATGTAAGCCTACAGAAATAAGATTAGATATTTGCATTGGTTAACTGTTGCATAATTTGATATCTCAATTTTTTTTATGTTAAAGTGAGCTAATGAAGTGCGGATCTGTTTCAGATGTCATATTTTTGTCAGTAATTTAGATGTTAACCTTTATATTTACTTCACAGCAAAAATGCAATTGAAATAATTGGTCTTCTTGCATAACTCAGACTGTACCTTCCTTAGAAGTTACTCTTCTTGGTGTGTGCTTGCGGAGTTAGATTACATTGTGAGCCTACCTTTGCATCAGCCTTAATCTGATTTAACAAAAGCTGTGTAGGTCTTCTTAATTCGCAGTCCTTAATGACAGCTTCTACTGAGATCATTACAGGTTAATAGTTTATTAATGATCCATGTTATGAAGCCACATCTGGAGCACTGCATCCACTTCTAGGGTCCCCAGTACAAGAAAGACATGGAGTTACTGGAGTGAGTCCAGTGAAGCACAACAAAGATGAATAAGAACTTGGAGAATCTGTCATGCAGGGAGAGGTTGAGGGAGCTGGGATTGTTCAGTCTGGAGGACAGAAGGCTTGGCAAAGATCTTATCACCCTGTATAAATAGCTGATGGATGATGTTAGGAAGACAGAGGCCGAGTATGTACCAGGCGACCTCCAGAAGTCCCTCAACCACCCTGTGACCCTGAGCAGTAGGCATGAAACGCTTAAGATCGGTAGAGTACCAAGTCCCACAGATGTGATAGGACCATCAGCAGGCACCAGCAGTAAATGTAAATGCCAATAATACTATTTAGGAAAAGAACAGGAGGAACATGCCCCTATTAACAAGTTTACTATAACGGAGAGGGCCAAGCTGACAAATTATTTCAATGAAATATAGAAAAAAATATCTTCAGTTCTTTAACAAAGCAATGCAGATAATTTAAACTCAGTTTCCATTATGTTTCAGAATATTTTGAGCGTATTCTGTGATATGGCTGTTGCTGCTTTTGTTAGATCAAATTCTGTTTCAGTTCATTTTATACATTAATTCACATTCAATAAGGCACCCTTTTGTTAGTGGGCATTCCAGGTTGTCTGCACTTTGATATTTTTCTGGCGCATCCATTAGTATACTATTAGAGTTCAAAAGGAACACGATAGTAAGTGTTTCAAATCTAACATATGCTTTCATTCAGTATTTATGCTTTTAGAAGATGAATAGGCGCTCCATTGCTTATGATGTTCCAAATAATTTCTACTACAGGTAATTTGAAGGCCTGATTTTGTTTAGGTGTAACTATGTGTGTGCACATGCCCAGGCGTTGCTACTTGCACCTCTTCCAAAGACAGTGAAACCCACAGGGAAGCCACGTTGCAGTTCGCACACCATTTACCTTTACAACTTCTGATTTCTTCACGCTGCCTGTGTTTGTTAGATTTATTCTCAAGGGAGAATATTTCTGAACCCATTGATTAATAGCTTGCATTAGAGGGACAAGGTTATATAAAAGAGATAAAGAAGCATCAGCTGCACGTGCTCTGCCCTAATAGCCTACTGCTGCAATTTTTTTTTATAACTACTAATGAATCATAACATCCCTGAGAACTTCTAGGACTCTTAAACAATGCAATTTGAAATTTACTACAAATAAGGCAAAAAGCCCAAAGAGTTCTCAGTTTAGGAGCAACCTTGAAACCCCCAGTATGTTTTCTCCATCAACAGATATAGTAGAAAGCCCACTTTTGTGTGGTAGCCTTTCTTAAAAGTCTACATTTGAAGATGAGAAGCAACATGTCATTTCGTGAAACTCGTCTCACACATGGAACACATTCCAGGTCCCTTGTTACAGTTACCTTTAATTAATATTTTAATTAAAGTCTAGCAAATTAAGGTAATTAGCTCTGTAATAAATCTCCTGTGGACTACAACAGAGCCAGAATATCACGATAACCATGAGGAACTAACACAACAACAGGAACCAAAACTCTGCAGAATTTATTAAATCTCCTGACATGTCCCAATCTGCCCCGTTTGGTTAATACAGTCACCCATGTGATTTATCTTGATCAAGAAAGGGCAAGGAATCTTTCAACAAGATTATTTTACACTCCAGTAATGTAGAGCGCTACATCTAATACTTCAGTGTATTTGAGTAGGATTTGTTCTATTTTCAAGTAAAAATTATTTTTCTATTCAGACAGTTTCTCTTTTCTAGGCCAATTGCTGTACTGTGCTTATTCCCATTGTTAGGAACCTCCTCATTTGACTTCAGTGTGTTTAATCGGCCGAGAAACTTCTTACCAGAATAAGGCATTGAGAATCTGGATGCAGAACTAGACATAGGTCTGTGGAAATTGTTAAATGTGGCATTCTGGCACTTCCGTATTGTGGCATAGTCATTTTTGGTAGCTGTACACTAAAAAATATACCTATCTGTAACATTGTGGATTTCCCATCCCTGGAAGTGTTCAAGGCCAGGCTGGATAGGGCTTGGAGCAACCTGGTCTGGTGGGAGGTGTCCCTGCCCATGGCAGGGCGTTGGAACTGGGTGATCTTTAAGGTCCCTTCCAACCCAAACCATTCTATGATCTGAAGGAAATCACCCAGCTAGGTGACAAGCTGACTGCTTAACTTACTTCTATATCAGAAGATATAGATCAATTGCATTTGCCAACTCTTGGCCATCTGCTGGCAATAATTACCTTGGGTTTGGTGTTGAACTTAAGGAGTATTTTTCGTTTGTAGCACTGTTAGGGGATGCGGCCGGCAAGAAGCTGTAAATATGTTTCTTTTCTGTTTAGCAACCAAAATTAGTTCAGCATTCAGTACAGTGGAAGCGAATGAATATCTTTTGATTCTTGTGTTGTCTCTATGTATATAGTCTGCTGAAATTTTAATTTACCACAGACATACATTGGAACCTCATCACATTAATATCAGCAACAACTGAGATTTTGTTATAAAGTTACATGGCTTACTTACATTTTTTTTTCCAAGTTTTACACTGTTTTTTTAATCAATAGAATATTTGAACCTTTCAACTCTGGCTGCATATTCTAGTTATAAAATAATCATGAATTACAAGGCTGTGTTGTTTTTACAAGGTTCTGTGTAAATAGTGTTTTCTTAAATAGTCAACAAATCAGTTGGGTGCAGTTTTTGTGAAGTGTTTCAGTTTGACAAATTCTAAATATTCTAAATGTTGATCAAGTCTTTCAGTACATGTGTATGACAGATTTTTTTTTTCTTCATTTTTCTAGTGCAATTATTACTTATTGAAATGATACAGTAGCAACAGGCCTGTATTCATACTAGGTTGGGAAAAGAGAATTCAGTGAATATTTGATGTCAGACTTGACACTAACAGTGATAGACTTACTAGTTCTTAATGAGCCAGCCTTTTCATACTAGAGCTGTAAAAAGCTTTTAAGTCCTACATATCATATTTGTGGTCCTTGCGCAGCTGTGTTTGTCATCTTGAAGAATCTTTAATTATACTAGACTTGTAAACTCTTATTTGGCTCCCGGTTAGTTCATCGAGAAATCTGCTGTGCTGAATATACAGTATAGCGGCATCGGCTTTGTTTGCCGGAGACAGGAGAATACAGTAATGCTACAAAATAGACAAAATCATTCCATTATAAGAAAATGCACTTTGTAATTTTCAAGTTAGTAATCTTTAGTGCATTACTCTATGAAATGTTCTTACTCCTTCAGGGTAAGGTTATTATTCTCAGCTGCAGTATTATTTTTAATTTAAGAGCAGATCCAAAGCCCATTAAAAGACAAAGGAAATTGCTCTTCGACTTCAGTAAACTTTGAATTAAGTCTCTTCTCTGAGTATTTCTTGCAGGTTCCTGGTAGGGAAAAAGTACCTGCTCAGTGTTTATATTGCTTCTTACTAATAGTTGTCATTTGTAAATGACGTGTAAATATTGTCATTTACCATATTTGCACAACCTAGCAATAACATTTTATGCCAGGCACACCCATTTCACTTGCCACATGTGGCTGCATTAGCCCTGATGGTTGCCACGTCACATTTTTATATTTCCGTGTAAGAAGTGTAAAGAGTGTCCAATCGAAAACAAATGGGCTCTTTACCCATAAGTTTGGGCCCGTAAGGTCTTACTGGTTTTGTTTTACGTTCTTCTTCAGTCACATTTCAATATCACTATTTATTTGAAGTAAGGCTTGCATAAGGGCAGAAGGAAGTATCTCTATTGCTATATCATGAGTGTTTGCCAGAGTTTGAAGTTTTGTGTGTGTATTTATATGCCTTACCTTAAACAGGAGAAAGAACTTTGTCAGGTAGGGGTTCATGTTCTCACATTTTATCAGAATTAATTATTTCAGCCTCTTTTATTTTTTCCATGCCTCCGTCTCCTTCATGCTTTCAATAGCTATAACATTTAATAATTTATCCTTGGTTTGGATTTTATGAAAGTATTCTCCCATATTTTCTCTGAGACTTCAATTTGTTGTTCAGTGTCATTGCCATCCTCTTTTGTTGCCCGGGCAGGCAAAATTCCTTTGTCTTCCTGGTTTTTATTGTGAAATTGTCGTTCTGCTTCCTCTCCCATTTCTTAGCTATGTAAGTAATTGGTTTTTACTTGCCTAACCTGGCTGGTAGCTTCCCAAGACAGGCTAGGTTCGAGGGTAAACGGATCAGCTAATCAGTAGCATAATGTCATTTGTAAAATCTGAATCAGAGGTGAATCCTGCTAAGGTTCAAGAGGCATAAACTTTACACATGACAAATAATCATGTTCCCTAAATTTGAGCATCCTCTATTCTGGTTTTCCTGATTTTAAATCTGTGGGACTTAAATTTCCAAATTACTTGTATTATTTAGAAATGTATCTGTTAAAAAAAAAAACCAAACCCGTTGATTTCTACTCTAGAAGAAAATATTTAGATTTTTTATATGCTGGCCCATCAGCTGAATTTGGGCCCTAAGAAAGTAACAGATATAAATTCATAACCAACTTTAAAAAAATATGTTTGAGGCATTTGTAAAGCTAATGTATTTCTCATCCTGAAATCCCTGTTGGTGCCTATTTGCATATTTATGAAACAAAGCAACAATCTGTCCCTAAATTAGGAAGCGTAACCCAGGAGCGCTGTGGGAGCAGCGGGGACCGAACGATGGTTAATCCTCGGAAAAAGGCCAAAGGTTTTGAAGCTGGTTTTTTTGCAGAATACAGGCTCATGGGGGGGGGGGCAGTATTTTTGTTTTAACTGAAGTAAACTGACCATTGTTTTTTTCCTTTTCAAATGCTTGGTATAGTCTTAATGTTTGGGTTTATTTAACGGAGGACAGATTCCTGCATTTTTAAAGGAAAAATAACCAAACCCAAACTTAAGAAAGAGTATTTCTGTCTGTTAACGTTGTTCACCAAGACAGCAGTATCTTGGTTTCCCATACAGCTGATAGAATAGCTTCTCATCTTGCATGGAAATCATCTCCAGACAAAAACAAAAGTAATTTTCGGAAGGCCAGGAAGATATTTGTTGATAGCAGGATCAAAAATGTAAGGGAGCCTCGTAATTCCACAGGGGGAACCTGAAAGTGGACACCTTCAGCTCATAATTCTAGTTTTACTAGCTGCAGCTCACAAAGCAACAGCTGCATCTACATTGCAAAATACCTCCCACACATACATACACACACAGTGTTTGCACACAATACTTATTTTTTTCCTTTAATGTGTGGGAATAAATTAGAATCTAAGATCTTACTCTGGAGAAAGTGTGTGCTGTTTAGTTTAAAGGGGGAAAGATAATACAGCTCCCATAATTTGATCATGCCTGCTGCAAATGGAAGAGGGAATCCTGCAAAAAGACCCATTCCAGCACATCCAGGTAGAGTTTTACTGAAATCGTTGGGTCTAGATGATTCTCTTCATAAGATTATCTTCTTCGTGTGTTGCCATTAATTAGGGAAGAGACTGCATAAGTGGAATTGGATGCTATGAGTGAGTACAAATGCTTATATGTTACCATAAAACAGTTGTACGCAAAAACAGCAGAACCTGAAAATACTTGTAGCTAAGCTTTGGTATGAACTGGGAAGTACAGGGTCTTGTTTGCTGTCTCTGCTGTCTGAAGAACTGGTCCAGAAATTTCTCAAGGGAAGAATGTGTATGAATAGTACCTGGTTTTTTAAGCTGGAAACACTTTGAAAATGTATATTGACATTTCCTCATCAAAGTCATCAGCCTAGTCTTTTTCTAAGAATGGCTCCAGTCTAATTCACTTTTATTTAATTAGTTCCTCCATTGCTGCTCTCTAAACATGCAATGACCCTAGAGGATGGTTGGGCTTTTCACTCTTTCTAGCTATGGTACTCATTGCTGCGGTGTGCTTACAAATCCAGTGCAAAATCATGTCTCATAGACTACTGTGCTTTTATTTCAACTACAGAAATTGTTTGCTTCCTCGGGTGTTTTTTTTTTTTACAGATTTTTGTTGTAGCAATGGCACAAAGTACATGCAGTCCGCAATGTTTGTTGGAGAACTCTGTTAATAATATTTTATTAAAGCAGTTTTGGTGCTAGTAGGCTCTTCCCTAAAGATCTTCCAGTATGAAATTTCTGAAGAAGTAAAGAAACTCTTTGGAACGAGTGGATGGCAAATGCTTCTTCAGATGCCAGGGAAAACATTTTCTTCTTGATTTTATTAATGCCGTATGGCTGTTTTAAGTAGCCTCTAAACAATGTCCGTTGTGGATTTAGACTGAGTACAGCTTTATGAGCTCACCCGCTTCAAAGCAGCAGCTCAGAGAAAGTTATTATTGATTTGCAGGATCCTGGCAAGCATAAATGATTCATGTTCAGTGGTACTTGTCCCACGGTAGATTGAGCAAACGGAATGAAATGTACACCTTCTTAAAGGTGGAAGTTGAGGCTTCTGGCAGCCCACTGTGTCAGTCAAAGTGACTGGCAACCTTAAATATACATTAAAGGTATTTTGCTCTTGTCTTTTGAAGGGAAGGTTGTCACCTTCATTGTTTGTGACAGAGTGAAGAGTCGGGTACTCGGACACAGGAATGGAAAGTCAGGTTCTGCAGTTTAACCACATTTCTTAGTGACACAAAGAGACTTAGTAATGAGGTAGACGTAGCTCTGTAGAAGCAAGAAAAGTTCCTACTTTTTTAGGGGATAGAAATAACACAGAAGAAGGTGGAATAGTCTGGGAACACACGCATTATTCATTGTTCAACTGGGTACAAAGACATCTTTTCCTTTGGAAATCAACTGGAGAACTGGAAACAGATTCCTCTGAGAAGGTTCTGTGTTAGTTATCACCGCATTCTTAATTGGAAGGCAAACGTAATTGGAAGAGGTGTTGGAGAATTTGTTGTGTTTCCTAACACCTTAGACCATAACGTTTGCCACAGCTGAGAGCAATTCTGTTCTGCAGCCTCAGCCATGCTGAAGTTGACCGTCACTTAGCCATCCAGGAGTGTGTCTACCCAAAGGCAGAGCATCTGTTCTGCTCTTCATGGTGACCTCAGCTGCCTGTGCCATTAGTAGGTTCTCAACATTTATTGCCCATTAAGAGGTACTCAACATTTTTTGTCTAAAAGCTTGGAGGTCTTCACAGCATCATATCAGAAATACAATTCTCTCCTCACAAAAAAGAAAAAAAAAAAGAAAAAAGAAAAATTAACAACCATTAAAAAATTGCTGAATTGTCCTGCTCTTCTCCATTTATCTACTGAGATCCTGATGCACCATTTCAGGAGAACAGTCAGGCTATAAATAAAAGAAACTCATGTCCTACGTGGCACTCAGTCATTTCAAATTAGAAAGAATTATAATACAGCACAATCATTGCTTACTTTAAGACTGAAATAACATGCAGTGGGAAGTACAGAAGCATGAAGGATTTGAGAACCTCTTTGTTCAATGTAATTTTGCATCTCCATCATTTAGAAATGATCTGTCATTGAATGAGGCAGCAAAGATGATAGCAAGTGAACGGGTAGCTGAAATGTCAACTTCTTGCAGCATACATAAGTTTTGTACTCATATTTGGAAATGAAATGGCATTGATTGCATTGGCAGATAAGGTTCTCCTAGCAATGATGAAAACTGCGCCTCATTTCCTAAACTCAGAAGCTCTAAACGTCTTTGATTATGATCAGTTTCACTATTAGAGAAGGAACATGTCATCTTGACAGAATACCTTCAGAGGGTCGTAGGGAGATTGTTTTTTCTTCTGGGAGGGTCACTTACATTTACACTAATGTGAAGTTATTCAAGGCCCGTCTTCTCCTTTCTGTATAGAATCATAGAATGTTTTGGGTTGGAAGGGACCTTAAAGATTATCGAGTTCCAACCCCCCTGCCCTGGGCAGGGACACCTCCCTCTAGACCAGGTTGCTCAAAGCCCCATCCAGCCTGGCCAGTTTAGCATAGGCTTGAGATCAGGGGTATTGAGTCCTCACTTACTGCTGAGGGCTGAAAAGATATCTCTTGCCACCTCTGTAAAACCAGATATTTATGACTTGACTCTTGATGTGTTGATCTGATTCCTGTGACTGATATTTTGCCATTCCAAGGGTATACACTCTAAGGTCAATTTAAATAGTGAAAGTAGGATAGAAGGGTATGACTTTGTACTCTGCCTTAAATTTGCTTTGAAGTTGACTTAACTTCAAATTATTTTAGAAGTACTGAATTCCTAGGTCTTCGTTTCGATCTTTTTTCATATAAACAAATTGCCTAAACTGTCTATAGAATTTACACATGAAGATGACTCTAATTTACACCGAGAAATTATTATTATTATGGTTTAAGTATGAGATTTGCCTTTGGATGTCTGAAGCTTATCTGATTTTTCCAGTGATTAAGTTTGGACTTTGGGAGTTATTTCTATTGCCTTTTTTTTTTTTCAACAGGGACGAATAATTAATTCAACATAGCATGAATGTTCACATCCACTGAATTTAAGGAATTGCACCATGAATTTTATGATTGAAACTGAAGTTCAACAATGGCTGTGCTACATCTGCAGATAAATTTAAATTTGAATTTCCAAAACTCAAATGATAAATTTCATCACATAGTAAAATTAATTAAACTGTTAGTTAATTAAACTACTTTAAGTTTAATTAAATTTAAAATTTTATTTAATTTTAAGTTCTGTTTTACATAAGTAGTAGACAGATTTCTGAAGCTAAATTCTTGTGATGACAAAAGACACAAAAATAGAAGGTCAAATATGATGTTTCTCTAAAGAACCTTGAGGTACTCTAGTTGAAATACCTAGCAACAGAGGCATTAAATACAAATTCTGGGTATGTGTTTAGCAGTGTAGTTTATGATAAGCGTCAGGTTAATCTCCACCCCTTTTTAAGTTTCCTTGCAAAGTTGCCTTTCCATTTCTGTCCTGTTGTTTAAGAGCAGTATTTGTACAGCTGCACTGCAGGTTGCTTTAGGTTTGTTGTGTTTCTGCCCTGGTTCATCATCCTCTTTTGCATTCCAGCAGCTACAGGTGACTGCCAGTCAGATTTTTCTGAGAAGAGCAGGGAGGTCCTATTTTCCGCTTCCTCTTTTCCAATTCTCTTCTAAGAACTACCTTCTCTTTTACTTCCTTTCATGTAGAATTTATGATGATTCTGCAGCACCCTCAAATTTACCCACGTTCCTGTTTCCCATTTTCTGTGTCCAAGACCAATCTTATCTGCTTTGTTATAGCCAGTAGATGTCCTTGCTACTGCATTAGGGTTTTCCTCTCTGTTAGATCAATATTCTCAAATTCAGCTAATTTCAACAGATATTGGGCCTAAGCTTTTGACACGGCTCCTTCCTTTTTTTGGCAATAATTCCCCTTCGTACTAACTGCTGTTCACATTTCTTCCATCTCTTCACTTCTTGTCCTAAATTTTGTTTCGTGATCTCCATGTTTTCTCTTTTCTCTTCTTTTCCTGTATTCTACGTCAATGAGATGTCATGTCCATGTATTTTGTAGTGTAATAAGCTGATGTTTTGTGTTTGAAGCAGAAGGTGGGGAGTTTCATCTGCTGCTCTTTCAGGTTCCTCCACTTTTAGTATCGCAGCAGAAAGTTCCCAAAGCTTGGCTTGCGGTAACCTGTCTCTCAACCCCAAGCAGTGCTATGATTAGTTCCAGGAAAACATCTCATTTCCGCATCCATATCTGCTTTCGTGTAGCTTTCTTTAAAGCTGATGACAGAAACAGTTGATAATTACTCCGCCTGGTCTGTTTTTTGCAACCAGAAAGAAATGGCTTCAAGATTCGTACTTGTTGACAATTTCACCCTCTTTCCCCAGAACACGTGTTTCAGAGACGTCAGTTATATAAATGAAGCATGGACTGTAGCTGAGAAAGTGCTGAAGAAGTTGGTTGTACCTTTTCATATGGGCTTAGTGATTAATGTGTTTCTCTCAGGGGACTCACAAATAGGCTGTATTCGTCTGTCTTCCGTTCCGTTGCAGCTGGCTGTTGACAAGGAGGGGTGAAAGTTCTGTAAATAAACCGGTTTTATGGTGCACTTGGATAGCTCATGCCAGAAACGTCATGTAAATCCAGAGACAAATATTGCTTACAGAAAATCATTTTCAAGCCAATTCATATAAATGAACTGCCATGATAATTCCAAACAGTCAAAGCTAAAATAGTGATTTACCAGGAAGACTTCTTTTCCTCAGAATAAAAAAAAGGAAGAGACTCCCCTTCACTCAGATGTCAAATTAGGCACTGACTAGAAGTTTGTAACTTTGTGGACATCGAAAGATATTATTAAAGCGTAGCTGAGGATGGAATTTGGCCTTGGTTTTTTTGAGGTCGTCTTCCTTATCTTAGCATTTGGTAACATGTTAAAGAAAGAGAGGGAAAAGTAATGCCCGGTTTTCCCCCAAATTGCAGAATAAAAATAACGGTAGAGTAGTTTCCAAGGACCAAACTGCACTCCGGCGCTGAAATGTGAAACCCCTGCGATACAAACCTTCCTTTGTGGAAGGATGGACGTTGGTGTTCAAGAGAAAAGCTTGTTAAATTACCTGCCCATCCTAGGCCACATTCCTTGTTGGCCTGACAAGGTCAGGCAGCCAGTGCAGCCAGAGGGCAGCCGACCTCCTCCGGTTACGAGGGGGTTCGTTGACCGTTACTGCAGGAATTTCCAGTTTGGAAAAAGGGATGGAGGGGTAGAGGAGCGATAAGCGAGAAAGGGAAAGATTCAACAGAGAGCGAAAAGTTTCAAAAGGTAGGGAAATTCACTATTTTTCATAACACGGGAATTAGGGAACACAAAATGAGAACGTCAGGCAGCAGAGTTAAGCGAAAGGGAAGTACTTTTTCACACAATGCACAATTAAATCGTGGAACTCACTTCCGCAGGATGTTGAGGAGGCCAAAAGTACAAATAAGTTCAAAGAGGGACGAGGCAAATTCGTGCTGAATAGATCTATTAAATGCTGCTAAACAAGATGGCCCAGCTGTAACCTGCTCAGGAAATCCCAATATTGCTGAATTCCAGAAACAGGACAGCTACTTACCAGGGGAGGTTTACTCTCTCTGTTCTCTATGTCTTATGGACTTTTTTATAGAGGCAGCCCAGAAGAATATCCTGTGACTATTTACATATCTGCTTGGGTTGACACTTTACATCCATGGCATTCTTTCAAGAATTTTTATTTTAATTTTTTTTTTTTAACAAAAGGCAAACTCTGTGAAAAAAAAAAATCACCCTCTTTTTGTTAGTTTTTGTGTGGTCTACATGAAGAAGGTAGACAGAAGTAGAAAAAGGGCCTGTCTCTGGCCCTTGCATAGGGTAGCCACTGCTCAGTCGAGAAGCAGACCAAGTGGCTAGTTGCTACTTTGCAGGACTTCATATCATGACATGCTATAGATAGTCACTAAGTGCCCTAAATGTTCCTGTTTATTTCTGTAGCTAAATAGTTAACTTTATGTAACACCAAAAAAAAATGTTGCTGAAGGACTTTTCAATAGAAATATACAATTTTGACACAGCACAACTGCTCACTGTTATATTTTCGTGAAAGATTTTACTGGAAAGGGTCTGTTTTCTTTGACTGATTTTTTTTTTTTTTCTTCATCAGAAAACTGAAAACTAAAACATTTTCTGTCACAGGTGGGGACCAAACTAGTTTTGGCTGTTCTTAAAGAAAGCTCAGAAGAGTGCTGTCCAGATACAGAAATCAGGGCAAATTCCCACCTTTGTTTGAAGCCTGATTATTTTAGTTAATGGGAACTCTTCAGATGCAGATATATTTAGATCTGGCATAAAGGGTTGCAATTCCTTGGAACTCCATGGAGCCACAGCTGCTTGGAGCAGTTCTGAGCCGGTCAGTGCCCTCCAGCATCACCCATTACCATGCTTTCCAAAAACATTAACTCTTTGGTCACCAGATTTACAAAAAAGAGACCAGCTAAACAAGAGCTAAACTGAGAGAGTTGGGGTTGTTCAGCCTGGAGAAGAGAAGGCTCCGGGAAGACCTTATAGCCCCTTCCAGTCCCTAAAGGAGCTCCAGGAGAGATGGGGAGGGACTCTTGATCAGGGAGGGGAGCCATAGGATGAGGGATAATGGTTTTAAACTGAAAGAGGGGAGATTTAGATGAGATTTTAGGAAGAAATTAATTCCTGTGAGGGTGGTGAGACACTGGAACAGGGTGCCCAGAGAAGCTGTGGCTGCCCCATCCCTGGAGGGGTTCAAGGCCAGGCTGGATGGG
>JAOXJK010000023.1:61829456-61859200 GCA_025774025.1 Xenus cinereus | reverse complement strand
CCTCAGCCTCCTCTTCCTCAAACTAAACAGTCCCAGCTCCTTCAATCGCTCTTCATAAGATTTATTCTCCAGGCCCTTCACCAGCTTCATTGCCCTCCTCTGCACTCGCTCCAGAAAGTGTCATTTGTCAACTGTATCATTAAATCATAAGCAATAACTGGGTGCAGTTTTGGCCAGAGCTGGCCAGCACTTTTCAAAAGAATTAATGGTACAGTTTGAGGAGTTCACACTGGCCAGGAACCCAGTATCGTTCTGGTTGCAGCTACTGTTTTGGAGCCTAAGAGAATTTAATATGATGGATATGACCATGCGTTGGCATCACTGCCAGGGAAGAGTCCCCGATATCTTTAATTTGTTCGTATAGAAAAGCCCTTATGTCCAAACTGGAAAGTTCAGAAAATAATGATGCTTTACTAAAATCTATGCAAAGAATAATTTTCCTGATAACACTTTGTCTCTGATGAAAGCACTGATCAGCTCCTAGAAACTGACGTAGAAAAGCTGTATAGCAAAGTATTAATTATTTGTGATTATTAGAGACTTGAAAGTACTTTTCACAAAAGCATGAATTTAAATTCCTGTTTCAGGTCCTTATACTTATTCTAAATTCTCTCCAAAGGCGGCTGTTCTCCACTTCTGCTGTATTGCAGAGCAGGTGCTACCCCTCACTCATTTTGTTCCTCAGAAGGTCGGCTGCACGTTATGAGCTGAAGAACTGAGGCTGCAGCTTGTTCTTGAGTTCACTTGTAAATTTGCGCTTCTTCATGTACATCCTGTACACTTGAGAAACCACTTTCATTTCATTTTGAATGAGGTGTAACGAGGTTGGAAAATATGTTAATCCTTTCTGATATGGAAGAAGATCAACATATCTGGTAGTTTAAGTGTTTTGGAAGCACAGTCCATTGATACAGACTGGTCAATGAGAAGTGTTTCTTCCAAGGTTTGCTGATGTCCTCTCTTCTGTGGAAATAAAATCTGCTTTGTTGTGATGCTGCATGGGATAAAGACTTTTTCTGGCAGACTTTGAAAGTATCAGCGTTTCGGTGTGAAGGCTATTGGTGTTCTGCGTTAGTTTTCTCGGCAGGAGGTGAGGTGAGACAGCCCGTTTCTTTTTGCTGAGTGGCAGATCTCAGGTCCCTCAGGTGTCAGATGTAAGAGACAGTTTGCCAGGCTTCAAAACCATGGTTAGACGAAATTTTCAAAGGTGGTTAGAAAAAGCTTTAAAGATAGACTTTTGTGACTCCTGCAATGTGCTTGGTCTAGTTACAGAGGGCTTTTTAATAACTGGGCTTTATAAAAGAAGCCTTGAGTTTTGATTGTGTCCTGTGTTTTTGGTAGATTGTTGGAGGACCTCCTAAAAGCATCCTTTCCCCATTATTTCTTCTTATGGATTCTCAAGGAGTCCTTGCACACTCCTGATTTTCTCTCTAAAAATACCATTTTAATCCCTTATGTAGCTGGCTGGTGGGTGGAGAAACTCATGTCCTGGACACTTGTGGTGAAGGTCAATAGAGTAGACAAGGTTGCGGTATTTTGTGTTTGTTTTGTGGAAATGTTCAGGAACAAAATGGTAAAATATTTATTTTATGTATTGTTTCAAGTATTATGCAAAACCAATAAAAGTAAGTTGAAAGAAAACAGCAGCATTTCTGATTTTAAATATCAAAGGACAGGAAATTCTCCATCCTTGATTTCCCTTTGGGTTTATTGCGTTTTGCTGGTTTGAAATTCCCTGCTTTAGTGTGATATAACGTGTAAAGGATAAGCAGGATGACATTGAATTTCAGCTTTGTTTGGTTCCAGTCAGACCCTTCATAGTTATCACACCATTGTAAGGTGACATCCGTAAGCTTCCAAAGATATCACAGCCTAAACACTTTTTGATACTGGATTAACATCCTTTCCATGTTAATCTTTTTCCAGGCTTCTGTGTTATTACAATAGGCTTTTTTAATCCCTTCTATACAGCCGCCAGATAAAAATAAATGTGCCATCAAGCAATGTTGAATCTCCATGTTGAGAAGGGAGGTGGACTTAGGACGAAGCTTTCTCTCAAAGCAATGGAACTGTGGGGAAACCAATATACCTTAAAATACGAACAAGGCTGGCCCACATCATAGTTAAAGATATGCTGTTAGTGATCCCCACCAGAGCAGCCCAGTAGAGGTTAAACAGCTAGTGCCTAGTAGAGATGACCAGGATGCCTTGAATGAGGAGTTATGCCATCACAGTCATGTCCAGAATGCCACTGATGTGATGGCTTTGATTTTTGGTGGACATTCAATGATGAACAGGACCTGTTATTTAACGTGGATGTCGTTAAAACAATAGTGGATAAACTAGAAGATGTGGTTAAAACCCTAGTTTTGTTCACTGATGGTGGTTTAGGAGTTAGATGTAGAGAGGGAAGCTGCCTTTCTGCTCTTCAGGGTTGAGGCACGGAAAGGCATGGTTGCTTGGGACCTGGGCTTGTGGCTGCCACCTGATTTGTCTGCACGTGGGAGATGCTGAGTGTTGTCCCTTTCAGTCTCTGGAGCAATTACTGGCTGTGGAAGCTGGAATTTCTAAGCTACGCTAGGACAGTGTCGGAAGACCTCTTAGTTCAGCTGGGGCATGATTTCCAGTGGCCAAAGAGGGCTGTCTGTCATCTGTAGATTAATTTAGCAATGGCTGGGAACTGAGCTACTCAAAGAGCCAACTTCTTATGTTACAGGAGTTAGATTTCTGGCAAACCATTATTTTTTTTCAGTTATAGAATCTAATATTGCAACGAATGTTTCCCAATGTACTGACGAAGGAGGCCCCAGTCAGTTGTGAAATACCACAGTGAACACAAGAAAAACATTGAAAAACCCACACAATAACTTTGTTATCCTTCTCTTGGATTACTGTACAGCCAGATGGGAAGATTAGTCTTACTTAGAGATTTTTTTAACTTAAGGAGTTTTTGTTTGGTGATTGTTTTCAGAATTAGAATCTCTCTTGTTTCAGTTTTATGATTTTTTTACAAAGTCTAATTATTCTGAAACAGACATCGGGATAAACTCCGCTATGTTTCTCCTTGAAGGGGAGTCCTGGGAAAGCAGTTTTCATCTCTGTCCTCAGTCATTCACATTTTTGTACAATTCCAATTAGCTTCACACAAGATGAGTGCGTCAATACTAAACACAGATCATCCGATATGCAGAGCTGGCAATGCTCGTCCTCTCCTTCACGTGTGTCCTCGTGGTTCCTGTTGCTGTCCATGTGTGACGCCCGCTGATATTCCAGGGATTCATCCAGTGGCTTCCAGACAGGGCAGGAGAAGTGGAGGTGATGGTGATCATTTTTAGTTTAAGAATCAGTTTTACCAGCCAGGGTCTTTATTCCCTCTGCAGATCAGAGGCGAACGGAGCCCCTCATATACTCACCAACGCGCTACCTGTATGTGCTGGATTTACTTAAGTACAGATCCACAAGGAAAAACCAAATGGTCAACAAGCACAGGGATGATTTAATAACTGCGCTCTTAAGCCACCCAGGTGCCTTTTGGAAATACAATCTTTACAGTGTTTCTGATCTAATGTGACACTTCTTTTCAAAATATCCCCCCTCAAAGCTGATTTTTCTGGCCCAAGCTCCTCAGTTGACTTTATGAGGTGAGAGTGCTCATCAGTCTGCACTATTAGTTCCTGTATTTACTCATCCATTACTCAACAAGATAAATGTAGTCATACTGTTAAAGTAAGAAATAGTACACAGAATTAGAGGCGACTGGAATGTAACTCCCTGCTCTGTCAGTGGGTTGGCGACCTTTAGCAAGTTTGTGTAATCAGTCCTTTCCTCCATTTCCCATCTGTACAGTATCTAACTGTGAAACTTAGCCTGCCTCAAGGGTAAAGTTAAAAAATAGTGTAAAAAAAAATAACTAAAATGGAAAGAACTTAAAAAAAAAAAATTAAAAAATAATAAAAAAAAATCACAGGTACACCGAATGTTTTCCACGTGCAGAGACCTGTTAAAAACTCATCACATTGTTTGTCTCAATCTCAGCATGAGAGTCACCTCACTCAGTAGGTGAGCATTGTAGTGCCAGCATTCAAATAAGAGAAATGCATCTGCATACATAATACAGATGTGTCTGAGCCAGGATAGTTTAGATCCAAATGCAAATTTCATGTGTTTTGATATAAACAGGTGGTACTTCAAAACCTCTTTTAATTGGAACCCAGAACATTTACACTGAAATCTTGTTTGCACTGAACAGTATTTTTACCTGGGTTATTAATTAGGATCACGTGGCATAAAATGAACAGTACCTTTCAGTTTTAAAATAAAATCAGCCAAGATAGTTAGATATAGCTTCATTATTTATGTATTATATAAATCTTGTTTCAAAATAATTTTTGTAAATGCTAGGAAAATAATTTTAAGTTTCTAATAGCCACTGTAAAAAAGTTTTATGTTCTTTCTTTCTAAAATGACACGGATGTATCACTTATGATATGTGCAGTTTTATCAGAGTCACGTGGCTCGGGTTGATTGCAATATATGGGAAACCATGACTCATTTGTGAAGAATGACAAGAGCCATATGTAAATTCTACAGACACAGTAATAATATATTAATGTTTTAAAAGGAAAACTTTTACTAAGTTGTGCTTTCAGATCCCGATATAGAAAGTGCTTCTGCACTCTCGATCGCTGCACTGAGCAGCTTCTAAATGTACCACCCTTCCCACAAAGTGCAATTCGCTCAGCAGCCTCTACCCCCAACAAATTATAACTGTATTTTTATACTTCATTATAAGTATTATATGTTCTCTACAAAGGTATGTAACAAAAAAAAAAAAATTAAGCAAACTGGAAACACTATTTTCCCTACTGCTTGATCATTTCTTTAAAGCTAAGAGGAAATAACAGGATTTACCCATAGCTTCAGAAAAGGCGTTCTGTTTACTGTGAAGAAAATCGCATGTTTTCCCGTAGCTGTTTTTGAGCATCACAGCTGCACCGTGCTGTTCACCTTGTCCTCTTCCCAAGAGGTCTAATAGTCCTAATAGCCATGACCAAAGCACTATTAAAAGCATCTTTTAAATTCCTTCCAAAAAATGCAATAAATCTAGACTTGTTAAACAGTCCTCACTCGCCTTATTCACCATGACAAGTCCCTCTATAACCAGATGTTCTGGATATCCCTACAGGTCCTGATGAGACCGTTGGCAATTCCCTCATCTCTGCTCCACCTTGCTGTCATGTGGCAACTGGGAGTGCAAATCCAGCCTCTGATATTCAGGGTTAACACTGATTTTAGGGTTCAAATGTACAGCAGATGCTTACTCTTGCAGCTAAATCCTGTAATCAACTAATTGATGAAGAGTTAGGCAGCCAGGCTTTCTCTGTAATCAGGTGGGCTAAATCAGTCTCTAAAAATTTCCATCTCTCTTCCATCACAAACTTAAAAATCTAGAGGTCAGTTCCTTCAAGTGAGATTCAAAAAACTACACCATAGTTTTAACTATGATGTAGATGTTAATTGTTTGGGAGTTTTATAAAATGCATCTTCTACCAAAACAGAGACTTTAAAAGAAATAACTAGGTAAGACATTCAGTATCCTAGCGATTGCCTGAAAATATACAGGGGGAATTATTTTCTGTGAAGCCTATCATGTAAAAATTGGGAACTCGGGAAAAAAATTAAGAAACTATTGATCTTAGGAGTTGTTTTTCAATCCCACCATTCTTTAACATAAATACATAATAACAGTCACACTTGAATAGCACAAGACAAAAACAAACACATCCAAAAATAAAATCATTTCAAAAGAAAATGCTACAACTGTGCACCCAGTTTTCTCCTCGGGGGCCCAGATAAAGAACAAACTATATGGCAGATATTAGTCATGTTACTTAACACTCCTACTGCAACAAATTCAGACATTATGTTGATAGGTTGGTAGCAGACACTGAAGAGAAATGTTGCCATGGATCTTAGTCAGAGTCAAGTCGGTGAACACTAAAAAATCAAAGTTATTGTCTGGTTTTGTACCAGGGGAAATGTGATAGAAACCGCACCAGTAATATGTTCACCAAGTTGACTTTTGGCAGCTACAAGTGGAAGCTCTGAGCAAAACCAGGCTAAAAGACAACATAAGATTATTCCCATGACAACAAGAGGTTAATAGGTTAAATTTTTTTTCTTCTACAGATGAAGTACAGCTCTGTTTACCCCCAGAAAAGCGGTATCTAGTTGAATAGTGAGTAGCAAGACATGGCCTTGCAATATTTGCAAAAAACTTGAGGTTTACTACATACAATGGGATGACATGTCTCTTCAAGAGAATGTATCTTCAGAAGGTAAACGCAGATGAAGGGAGGGAACCACATCCAACCAAATCCTTTTCTAGCCTTCATTTAGCTCCCAAAAATGCTAAGTGTTGTCTTTTCTTAGCAATGCCTGAAAGAACAGTAACCATTTCCTTTTCCTTATTTCTGTTACAAAGAAAGCTGGTTTAGTACAGCAGCATTCTATTAATTAATTTGCATCCTGCTTTTTACTAAATATTACCTTTCTTACATAATGCGCTTTACTGTATGTCATAAGAATTTAAAGTGTGAGGTATGTGATCCTTTTTCTTCTGCAAAAACACAGTTCTTCATAATCAAGTCTAAAATATCTTCATGTCCCTTAGTGATGAAAATGTATGAAGAAAACAAAGTGTGGCAGGTGAAGTGTTTGCAGCAGGTTGACTTAAGAGGTCTTTTACCCTCCGATATGCTCAGGATCTTATTTGGGCTAAACATGGAAGTGACCTCTGTGATATCATTCCAGACTGGTTTGAATACCTGTTCACAAATCAGGATTATGGCAGTCACAGATAGCCATGAAACTATGATGGCTTTATTTTCTCTAGACTGGTGATTGACAGCCTAAGAAAACTTTGAGTGTGAACCTAGGGGACATTTTGTTCCCATGGAGTCTTTTTGCTGTTTTTATTGCAGTTGTTTCTGCAGTTTAAAGTAAGCGTCTTTAGAATGAAATGCTTTTATGATTTTTCGACGGGGAATCAAGATGCACATCACTTGGGATGGCCTTGCTCTGGCGAGAGAAGGAGGAAGCTACCTGGGCAACTCATTCCCTGTGTAAACCCCTATGATGAGTTTTACCACAAGTAACAGAAACATTTGTGGGAGCTTCGTCCTTTCCTTTTACCATCTCAAGGACAGGCATAGGTGTAGTCTTGGCTAAGAGAGATTATAACCAGAATCTGTTGAGAAGCAAGAGGAGAGAAGAGAATAGAAAAGAGCAGCTTTGTGCAGCACTTGCCATCAATACACTTGTTTTGAACTGATGTTTTCACACACCTTAAAAAAAAAAAAATTTAAAAAGACCCTAAATGAAAATCTGCGCTCTTGGGAACTATTTTCGGGGAGAAAACTAGTCTTTTTAGCATTGCTCCAAAAGACTGCATCCTTGGAAGCTATAACTAATATGTCAAAGCCCATAGATTTCCCTGCATCTGAAATATGTTCATAGTGATTATTGCAGTAGCATCTAAATGTTTCCTGACAATAATGGTATTTGTATGGCTCCAGATGTGTTATTAATCCCACTTTGAAAGTGGTAAAAAAAATATGTTAGTATCAATGTTTCTTTGTTTTAATGCAGAAGATACTCTTCCCCGATGTCTAATATGACAATTTTTGAAATGCAAATTTTTCCTGTCAAAACAACACTTGCTGTTTTTTAGCTCCATATGTTCTGCATGTAGAAACGTGATGTATGCTGGCTGTACTTGAAGTTCTGAAAGTCCTTTTTCGCAGCGCTAAGGTTGTTTAGGGGTTTTTTTTGTTTGATTTCCTGTTCCAAACTGCACTAATATAAAAGTACTTCTAATTGACAGTTACAACTGTAAGCATGTGTTGACAGGCCACTATAGATGCCCATTTTAACATTATGTGTTTGGTAACATGGAGCAACCATTATGTGTTTGGTAACATGGTTGGACTCGATGATCCCAAGGGTCTCTTCCAACCTAAATGATTCTGTGATTCTGTGACATGCTAGAGAGGTGCCTACAAAAATTTGTATCAGGCCATTGGTACAGAAGAAATGAAGATAGAGCTTGTATATTAAGGTTGCCTATAGTGGCAAAAGAGGTTAGAAACAAGCACGAGGCAGAAGAGCTCAAAATGTTTGAGGAGAATAGCCAGAACCTAATTTGGGAGTAAAGCTGTAAGTGGCTGGTGGGAAGCTCAGGAGTTACAGTCTGAAGTGAGGATTTCGTGCTGTGACACACTGAAATCATCTACACAGCTAATGGAAACAAGGCCTGAGGCCATTCTTTGGTTGTGTCCTCTTTGCCCAGCAGTTGGGCCCAGGTTTCCTTAGGACATCGGGTGATGCCACAGTGCTGCAGAAAGGATTTTCTTGGTACAAAGTTTTACTGGCAGACATCAAACACAAAGTTGTCTTGGGGAAAGAGTGAGGAGAGAAAGAGAGAGAGAGGGGAGAAAGGGAAAAGCTCACTTTTAACAGGATGACCAATTTTGCAGTCATTGGATAGCTATCCCTGGGACCCTACTACCTTCAGACCCAAGGAGTGTGTGGTGCACCAGTGAGGAACTAGGGAAAAGCAGTTTCCTGCCTTCTGCCTATAAGTGCTCTGTTTTCACATCTCCTGCTGAAGCTGGTGCTTGACCAGACCTTCCACATGTATGTTTTGAGGCTTGTTGGATGACCTCTAATTCTCTCCTACCTGGTTTGTTGGTCCCCTGCTAGTTTGGGTCTGTATCTATGCCAGAAGGTGAGTGAAAGCGGTGGACTTGTGAACACCTGACCTAGTTGTTGGTATAATTTTGGCATGAGTTGTTCTCACCAACTTCCATTCCTTAAAAAACAAGTCCTGGAAAGGAGGAAACAGCACTGCTTTGGTGCATGCCAACGTTTTAGGGAACCTAAAACGCCCAGCTCTTGAGAAGCAGGTGGCCACCAGTGCTTAGTACTGCTCACAACATGGCCAGGGAGACAAGTCTTTTTAGGCAGGAGGAAACCGGCACTCAGTCGTCATGTCTTTCCTGAGACTGTGCTTTTGTAAGCAGAGCGTACGGAATGCAGTGGGCACACACAAATAAGCAGGTGCCAAAATTCATCCCACGTTGCTCTGAACTGCCTGAGGGGACTCTTCAGGAGATTTGTTCTCCCACAGACCTTGGATTTGCTTCTTGGAAAGAGCGGTGTGTCAGTCGGCACTTCTGAGGCTTTGACCCTTCCAGTAGATCAGTAGGAAATATGTGAGAAAAAACTTGTGGTTGAAGTGGAAACTTAAATTTTCACAAATTAAACCGATATCTTCCTCCCATTAGTTTTTTCCATAGAAAGTGAAAGTTAAAATGGCAGTGACCATAAAAAGCAGCCAGGAAAGCAGCCCAGCTCTGCAACTCAGAGAAGGGAAAACAATTATGTGGTCCAGAAAATGTTTAAATACAGAGAACTTTGATGTTTCACATCAGAGCAACAGTAAATAGAGACAATGAATTTGCCTTTTCCCTAGTATTGATATTTTCCTCCCATCTTCCCTCCCACTTAGAACCGTTTTTGTGGTGGGAGGATCCATTACGTAATCTACAGATGTTTTACATTCTTTAAAATGTAAACTAGAAAATTAACTGTAATACAGATTCATCCCGTGAGGGTAAAAAATATTAGTCTGCTCTTTAACATTTCTTGGATGATGGCACCCCCTCAGAACATGCCTGCAAGTTGCGCCTCGCCAGTGAATGCACGCTCGGCTGTGAGTTACTGCTTATTAAAACCCAACATTTTTATGGCTTAGTAATTCTAGATTTGGCTCCCAGTGCCCGTGTTATAAACACTTAGAAGTAGGGATGCCATATTGAAACACTGACAGATCCTCAGGGGGGGTCAGGGCTACTGGCGCCTCCCTAATGAAGTCACACACTGTTAAACTTTTTTTTTTTTCCCTTAACTGAAGAAGAAAACAAAGCAGTTAAACTGCTATATCCATTTTCCATCAATCCATTTCAAACCACTCTTAACCGGAGTAAATCACAGGTTTGTGAGAAAATGAACTGCCTAAAGGTTCACCTCGGGCTATTTAGCCCACAAACAAGTTGCTGACTACTGGCAACAATGGTTGGTTGGGAATTATTGCTCAATTTACTTGTAATTACTTACTTTGCTGTGTCTTCTGTTTAGACTAGCTCAGGGTCTACAGCATGGCAAATTCCAGAATAAAAAGCATTGCCAAGGTGCCACCAGTGATTGACATTGACAGTGTCGAAAGGTTATTTGAGCAACGGGTTGAGCTTCCTGGAGGGAAGACAAACCTTCTCTGTCACCGGGAAAGCTTGGAAAGGGAGGAACTCTCAAAACAAGCCTGCCTAGGCACAGCTAGTTATTCTGCTCTGCAGAAATTCATCCGGGTGTTAATAGAACCTGAATTTTCAGTTTAAGTATGCCTCAATTCCGACACTAAATAGGGAAGCTGGAAACTTTACCCCCGAAATATGGTAGAGCTGCAATATAATAGTTGCAATGTAATAGTAGTCATTTGAAGAGCAGCAAATGTAGCATTCTGGCTGCTAATAGTATTTTAAAGGCAATTGTCAGTGTGCTATGATTACGCCACATTTATAAACGGGTGGGCACACACGCAATACATTCCAGTTCAAGATAAGTGTTCTCTTTGCAGCCCAATTTACTAGAACACTTACCTTGCCAAAAGCAGGTCTAAATTTTCAGGTAAGTGTAAGATTGTATCTATAATCATTATGGGAACGGTTAGTAAGGCCTGGGGAGGTAATATGTAAACAATCATCGTTTTTATAATCTTAGACAGTTTTGTTAGCTGCAAGATTCTAGTGTTATTCGCTACCAATGGGAACGTTTACATATGCAGGTCTCGAGTTGTATTCATTATAAACATATTTTCATATAAGAAAGGCTAAGTAAAGTTCTTGAAGAATTCAGAGTTGGCAATTCAAGGTCATATGAATAGGGTGAGCTTTTTGGAGTCACTTGCTCTAGAGATAATTAATCACATTTTTTAACAGGCCTGTTTAAATTTAAAATAAGATGTCATATAGAGAAAATAAGAAAACAAAAAACTCTCTAAAAAATAAAAACAATGGCTTAATTTCCTTTGCTAAGACCAACAAAGGCAACGAGTAGAGATTCAGCAAAATTCAGATGTGTTTGACATTTAAGTGCATCTCAAGATTACACAGAGTATTGGTAGGGAACTTCCTTGTTTTATGTAAACACTGATTTAATCTCTAACAGATAATATTACAAGGCTTTCATTTTGGGGGAGGTGATTGTGAAAAGGCTGCAGGCAGGACAGATTCCTTATGTCAGTCTGTTCTGGTAGTTCCTGTGCTTTCTTTTGTCCCTGTCAGAGAGGAGAAAAGGAACTGGAAATACCACAAGTGTAACAAGGCATTGGAAGTCTTACAGTTCTTACACTCTGATATTTCATCAGTATTTGGGATGAATCCACCTTAAATCTCCTCCCAGGCAGCCTGAAGATGAAGAGCATGAGGCCTGACTCCTTATGAGATATTGCCCTTAATTTTCAGCTATTTGTACAAGTGGTCATTTGTTTTTATAAAAGATTGGTAAGACTTACCAAGTAGTGTTGCTTTTCACAGTAACAGACTTTACATCTAAAGATCCTTAAGTAGCTAGAATGATACTTTTACATCCTAGGGGACTTTATTTAAGTACTTTTTAAAGGTGATGGAGAAAGGAGTGTAATAGGAAAACGTAAATAAGAATAAACATAGCAGGTTTTGCCTCTGAGTTCATCTGTTCTTTCATAGAAGCACAGAAGTTGTTTGCTCTGCCTTAAATTCTTTTAATCAGTTGTGTCTATGAGTGCATCCTTTAACTCTGATTTCTAAAGGAATGAGAAATTATATACAGTACTGTGAAAAAAAAAAGGAAAGAAAAAAACTCTTTTACCAAATGTTGTTATGTAGAATCCACTCCTTTCTACTATTGGTAGGAGCAAAGTATCTTAACTTAAAATTACTTTAAAAAAAGAAATCAGATGGATTCTTGAAAAATATTTTACATGCAATCAATGTCCAATTAACACATCTCCTCTATTTGGAGCTATAATGATCGCTGTCACTTTCTGTAAGAAGAAAATTATCCAGTCTTTATTGTCATGTTTGGCTGATCATGTCCGTGAAGTACCTCATTGATTATTGCAATATTGGAAGTGAGATGTATGTTGAACACTATACCTTTGGACGTGCAGAACAGAAACCTATAAATATGGTTCCTACTCCAATAACCTTTTAGCTAACTAAGCTGGCTTTTCATAAATTGATTGTCTGCAGCTTAAAAAGGTCAAAATTGTGCATGTTCAAATTTCACGCCAGAAAAACTCTTATTATATTTTTAAAACTCTACACAATCTAAAATTATTAAAATTGTTAAATGTTAATTGTATGCATTTAATAAGTAGAAAATTAACATGCCACTTCTATTCTCGTGACAGTTTCAGATTTTTACTTGATGAATTTTGTCATAGGTAAGAAATTAGCCCTATTTATTTCAGTTATTGGATTTGCATCTCTCTCCTTAAAACACATAATGTTTTAATTTACCATATGGATAGAAGTTGGATAGAATGACTTCAAAAACAAGTTTTTCATCAATAAAGTTTTCTCCACAGCATAAAAAAAAAAACAAAACAAACAACTAAGGGTATATTCTGTCCGGGGTATATACACCCTGTTTATTGCTACATATGTCAAATCCTCAAATGCAGGTGGTGTGAGCCCAGGCATGTTGGAAATGGAAACCCAACCTATGAATGATCACGTAATACCAGAGAAGTAATATGAGATACATTACTGCATTAGTACAACTGTCCAGAGTAGATTTTTCCATCCACTCTCCGCGTGAACTTTTTTTTCTCACAGTTGTGCCCTACTTTTCTGCAGTTTTACGTGCACTGTTTTAGCACAGGGCTCATTGAAGAAGACTTCCTATTTTCCTGTGTACTCCTCTTAGTGTCTTGCAAAGAGGTCATCTTGGCTGAGAGCACCCTCCTCCAGCAGAGTTTTTTGCTGTGGAGGATGGTGCTTGTGTAATATGGTATTTCCCTTTTCCGACAGGTGGTTCTGGGCCATCAGATCCAACCAGGATCTTCAGGCTCTCCAATTCACTTATCTCATCAAAGGACCTGAGTTCATGTCACATTTCTGCTGGATATCATGTCCTTTCATCCCTATTCTCTGACAGCAACTCTCTCATTTTTTTCCTCTTTGCTTTTTTAAGCTCCACTTTCAGCTGTTCCATGATTTGGTCTCTTTTTCCATGAGGGAAAAGTCCTTTTCTAGTTTACTACATTTCAGCTTGTGTAACAGACTCAACATCATGGCATGTATCTGATCTCAAAAAGGGAACTGAGAGTAGATAATTTATTAATTTATTTTCTTACATAAATATAAATACTTTCTCACATGCATAATGAATTGCAGGCTGCAATCCTACTTGAAAATGCATCTATATTACTGAAAATATTATTCCCTGAAAGTAACTGTACTTTTTTCTTCTCCAGAGAGAGAAAAAAACCCCACAGTATAGTCCAGAATTCAGTGATACAAGAGATATGAAGGTGTAATGAGGATTTGGAGAGGTGAATTTTAATTGTATTTACCCACTTCTTCATTAAATCTTCCAAATCACTTCCAAACACAGCAGTGTTTTAAGATTTTTCAACAACAAATCCTCTCTTGCTTCAGGGGAAGTGAAAACCAGTGTTACTATTTTCAGCAGGGCTGCCCCTCTAAACTCACCAGCCCAGCATCCAGGACTACATACAGCAGAGCCAGTCCCACCAGTGCTGTAGTAGTCCTAACCATGAAGCCCAAACTGAGATTTGATACTGGGTTCAGTTTTGGTTCCCACTATACAAAAAAACTGTGGACAAGCTGGAGAGGTTCCCGAGAAGGGCCACCAAAATGATCAAAGGACTGGGAAGCTGCCATGTGAGCAAAGGCTGAGAGAACTGGGTTTGTTCAGCCTTGAGAAAAGAAGGCTGAGGGGAGACGTTATCACCACGTTCTAGTATTTAAAACATGGTCTCAAAGAAGATGGAGACTCCCTTTTTACAAGGATCCACGTGGAAAAGACTGTTATGGGTACAAGTTATCCCAGAGGAGAATCTGATTGGACACAAGAGGAAAATTTTTCACACTGAGAACAACCAGCCATTGGAATAATCTCCCCAGGGAAGTGGTGGATTCCCCAACATTGGACACTTTTAATATTCAGCTGGATGGGGTGCTAGGCCATCTTGTCTAGACTGTGCTTTTGCCAAGAAAGGTTGGACCAGATGATCCTTGAGGTGCCTTCCAACCTGGCATTCTATGATTCTGTGATTTAAAACATCCCAAACTCAGGGATCATTTAGATCCAAGAAAGTGATTTATCATATTTTTAGAGAGTGAATTCTTGGAACTTTATTGAGCTTCAAATATAGCTCAGGACTATGAATACAACCTCATCATAGGTTTCAAGAAATGAAACTCAGAGACAGCTCTCCTGCTTGAGTTTATTGCTCTTCCTAATTGGATAATGTGTTTGGCCTTTTACAGCTCAACCTTGATATGAAAATGGTATCACAAAACGGATACCTTCTTCCAGACCTGACTCCTATGAATACTGCTCATGCTGCTTATAAGCAATAGCTTCTGGAGGCTGTTGAACCAGTCTTTAAAAGAGATGATGTATGTCTCTGTCAGGTTCCCCAACTGACATATCTGGTGACCTACACATGTGCAATAGGTCTGCATATGTACAGCAGATATATCTGGGGTTATTCTTCCTCCCTCCTCTCCCTGCTTTCTAACTCATTGAAATTAAAAAGTACAATAACCAGCATCTAATGGCAAATTCCTGCTCCTGCTCTTTGACGGATCCATCACTGACCCTGTCGCCAACTTAGAATCTTTCAGGAGAGAATTAGCAGCTGCTTTGGGGCGAGTTTGGAAATGGATTGGGACTTGAGAGACTCTTGGCCTTCTCTCTCATTACCAGCCCCGATATACAAGCAGGCGGAACAAACCCAAAACAGAAAAGGAAGTAAGCCAGGCCAGGGAAAGGACACGAGAAGCTTATCCAGCCCTGGCAAGAATTCACAGCAGTGGTGGCAAAGTCTCAGTTTAATCCTAAAGACTAAATCCTGAAGTCATTCCTTACTTCTTGTTCATGGAAAACATTTGCTGACAGCAAAAAACGCCCAAACAACTCTTATATTTTTGGATGTGCAAATTTTTGAGTCCCTGCTGCATTTCTGTGCCACTTTACACATCCAGGATCCAACTAAGTCTTTTCTGGATGCTCTGAACAGTTTGGTAACAGCTTATTTTTCATCACATTGATGTGTACCTATGAACTTTTACTGGCATCAGAAACTAAATTGCTGCAGAAACTTTTTCTCCTGCTATTTTCAGCTGCAGTGGTAGTAGTGAAAAATCTCCAGGGCTGACTGCTGTAGCGTGATTTTCAGCCAGTTCTGTGGGCTGCAGAGGTTGAGGGAATTCAGATAAGCCCATGAACTTGTATGCAGTTATCTGACTCTCACTCGCAAAGTTTTCAAAGCTCATCCATCATCATAATGGCTCCTGCGGGATGTTAGGAGACTCGGGGGAACATTAGCCACTTTCCCAATTTCATAACACTAGGACTGGTGAGTATTGTTAAATATTGTAAGACAGCGTTTGCCAGCCTGAAATACGATGTTTGCATAAATATGTCTGGAACATACAGTACATCCGAGGGACTAAACGAAAAACAACCAAGGATTTTCAAAGAGCTGCTTAAATTCAGGGGTGAGGCAAGCAGTGAATTTTGACACGGTTTCTTAAATCTGTTTTTGTCTAAGTTTACTTATGGTCATGAAGAAGAAGCTGGGAGATTTCTGGTAAATGATGCCTATATCTTAACATTTTTTCTAGAAAAATAAAGAGTAAAATTCTTATGTCTCCTGACACAGAGCTGGTATAAGAGCATTCCTAAAACTAACTTTGAAATGCTGGGTGTTGTTTTACTTTTGCAGGTTTTCAGTAGTATGTGTTCCCACCTAGGAAGGTTAATACAGGCGTCTGTTTGCCCTTTTTAGATGTACTGATATATGAAAAGACTCTGTGTGGGAGATGGGCTTTGTTTGTTTGTTTATGTTTATTTCAATGTGAGGGAGGTGAAGGCTATTTTAAAAATAGCGAGTTCCAAATGTGTTGTTCATTTATAAAACTGTCGTTGTGTTTCTTCTTCTTTGAAGCTCTGGGATTTTTTACTTAGCCGACTCTTTGTAGGTTTTACTGTTTGCTGCAAATGTCACTTTTATTAACAAAGAGAAAAGAAAAAGACAGGACTAACCACTTTGTCTTACAAAGGAGAGAAAGCCATAGGTGCTGAAAACAGGAAACTGAGTAAGAGAGAGAAAGGGAGAGGAAGGGAAATGGGCAGCTCTCAGTGATTTATCCAAACTTGAACTGCTGTGCTTCTGTTCCCAGTTGGTCATAGATACCAAAATCATAAATATAGATTAGGAAGCACGGACCACTTTTACCTATAAAACACGAGGCTATCCTTAAGCCTCTATCATGAGCTTTGAGCGTAGTGATATAAAATGGAATCTTTTTTGTAGCACCTGAAGCAACCATTACTGAAGTGAGTGGGATTGAGCACTTACTGACTTTAATTGGAGCTGGATCAGACCCATGAGCCACACCAATTATGTTTCTCCTAGCAGCTCAACCCACATGCTTGTCTCAAAGATGATGTCTTATCTCTGAAAACAACCCAACACTTTCATATTCTGATCCTAACTACTGGTATTCCTTCACTGGGTCTGTATAGGGACAGCACATCAGCCCTTATAATATATCTGTATATGGGAATATTATTTTTCATTAACAAAGCATGTTAGTACAGAGGTGTAAATTATCTGCACGTTACAAAAAACAATTTTACTCATTGCTGTTACAGAGAGTTCAAATTTTGTGAAGTGACAGTTTTCCTTAATAAGTACCTTGAGTTGTGCATTTTTTCAAGTAAGTTTGTTTTACAGGGATAGAAATAATTGAATCAGCAGTGCTGTTTGGTTTGTTTTCAATGGGATCACTCGGCGGCTCCTCTTTAGGGTCCGGCTGTGTGACAACTAAATCAGTGTGTGGGAGAGGGGCACAATGTCTACCAGTGGTAAATGAGGCCTCCTGTATGATTTGGTCTGACACTAACAAATAATAACATGAAGTAGGAAGTTTCTTAAGCCAGAGATACAAAGGTAATAGGTGTAAGCTTAAGTTTTTCTTGGTGAACACCATGGTGAACACAGTGTTGACCCACCCTTGCACATTAACAATGTCCATTCTACCTCACACTTGAAAATCTTTAGATTTTGATATTTTAACAACCTGTCTCTGAACATCTCTAGTGCCAAAACCAAACAGAGGTACCAGAGGAGAAGGACGGGGTTACTATCACAGAGTCTTTAACTAAATATATCCTTTTTTTTTTTTTCCAGAGGTGCGGAGAAGTCTCATTTGACAGTCCTGACCAGAATGCCAAATGTGTTCGCATGCTAGGTAAGGGTAAGAGTCTTTTCCTCTTTTGATACAAAAATGTGCAAGTATGTTTAATTGGGGATTTACTCTCAAAAGTACATGATAACGGCTGCGGTGATCCACAATGGCATTTAGATAGCTCATCCACACGTAGTCCTCATCAATTTATTCTTTATGGTGAATTTTCATTTACTTATATTTTTTTTCTAGTAGTGCTCATCTATATAGACGAAATTATAGCTGTACCGACATTATATTTGTAATCTCTGAAGTATTCAAGTCCAGAAATTCTATTCAAAAGCCAAAACTCTCTGTAACCAAGCCAGAGTTTTAAATTCAGCCTGGGAAAAGTGTGAACTTTTGTAGACTGCACACCTTTAATGTGAAGAAGCATTTGTGTGCTTTGAAAAAGAGTATTAATTTCACAAATATATATCAAATGACCCAAGGTCAGACCTTCAGCTGCATCAATAAGCAAAACTTTGTGATTTTATAGATTTGTGCCAGCGTAGCACTTTGCTCATCATTTGTAAAAATTAATATTAAGCAGAAGTGTCTGTTCTTTGGAAACAATGCAGGAATGTTCTGGTATGTCATTAATTTCTGTGACCAGCTTTATTCTATTTGCTTGGTTCATCTTCAGTGCTAGTACTGAAACATTAACAGCACGATTAGTATCACAGTGAAAGACAGGGAGTAAGTGTCTAAAATCCTAAAAGGTAATGTTTACTCAGAAAAAATTAAATCATGGAACACTTGCAGGATTAGGCTTTAAATGCTGAAGACCTTTCACCTGCCAGGGCTGGGATAAATGTATGCTGTAAGTTAGAGCATTGAATTAATAACGCGAAAAACTGAAATAGTCACAATTTTTAAAAATGCAACTGGCAATGTCTAGGAACTTAATTCCCATCTGGGTGCATAGCTGTGTTCTGTAATAACAGATTATGTGGTTTGTTGTTTATATTCATTAAATCCTATTGTCACAATAGACTATAATTGCTGCGGAGGAAATCTGTCATGCTTATAGTGCACAGATCCCAACAGAAGAACTGACACAATGGGCCGTAATGATGTGTTACATCAATGATCCATGGTTAGAGGTTCTTAATGGAACAAGCTGACAGAAAAGATACACTTGTGATCCTTTATCATGCCAATTATAATCTGCAACTTAAATAGCACTGAGTTCATAATACTGTAGTTCTAAGGATGTTATATCCATGCAAATGTTATTATCCATTAGGAAAAAAAAAAAAAAGCAGGGGGCGGAGGGGTAGCTGAGAACAGAAAAATGACCTGAAGATGAAAGTCTTCCACAAAGGTTGGTCATTTTTATAACAAGTCAGTCTAAAATTGGGAGTTTTGCATCATCCTTAGTGCAAATGATACCATAGGAGCAGTGAGCAGAACAAGATCTTGTTTCCATTACATATATTGTTATCTATGTCTTGTAGTATATGCATGTGCAAGAATGAGAACATATGTTGTGCTCTGTAAGGAAACTGCTAGGAATGCTAAAATGACTCCAAGGGGTCATGCCAAAGGTGAGGCTGGCTCTCAGAGGTTACATCTCCTGTATTTAAAAATATCTCGCCTGCTATTACTATTCTTCAGTGTCTCTAACAAATTAAGGATGGTGGTGTCATATATAATATAGGATATTACATTTCACCCCAAGGTATCCCAAATAATGTACAAAGCTGAGGTTATTCTGAGCGCAAATGGATATCCCACAACTGGCTCTGTATGAGGTATGGGAAGCAGAAACTAGCATTACATGGTGGCTCTGAGGGCAGCTACTGGAGACAATCTCCACTGTCTTGATTTATCACAGGCACGTGTGTGGTTCTGGTAGTGCTATAAAGTCAGAGGGTGTCCATTCTGGTACCTCACCTTTCATACTGAACTCTCTATGGAAGAGCGGGAGCCTGGAATCGTGCGACCTAAAAGGTCTAAGACTTTGTGCCGACTGCGTCATGTAGTGTCCAATTTCAGATTTTAAAAGAGAATTGAATTTCCGAGAGAACAAAAGACCAAGTTTGTCACTGATCAATGCAAGGCTGACATTAAAACATCTGTGGGTGTAACTCATGAACAAAGCACAACGTGCCGTCAGAGAGGGACATCTTTCTTGACTGCACGGTCTTTGAAATGTGCTGAAACTGTCGTGCTGTCACTTACTGGAACAGTGAGACAGCGCTGACAGAAATCTAGAGGGCAAGTCCCAACAACTGCAAGAGGGTAATTACTTAATAAGAAAAGAAACACAGGAGGCTGGAGTACTGACTATTTCTTCAGCGATCTTTGACGCAAGACTAGTCCGTACTTGGAACTGTATGGTATTGAGCAGAACTCTCAAATGGTAACAGCTGGTTTTGTCAGAAAAGGTCTGTATCCGGGTTATACCACTGGTTCTGGATTAGCTTCAAATTTAAAGGTTTTTATGAGTAACCCTAGGCTTGCAACTGTGAGTCCACATTCCTTGAGGCAACATGGATTCTGTGGATGAGGTTCTTTTTCTGAAAAGGTTGAGGAAGAGAGGTTTGCAGTGAAAATCTTATTCTATTCCAATCTTCCCAGTGGAAAGCAGGCAATAAAAAAATGCTTAAACACTTCCAATGGCAATAGTGAAAGTAGGTACCTTTTCATTGGACTGAGTAGATATCATTCAATCTGAGGTTAAGAGCAAAAGAATCAGCTTAATGCCTCATCTTTCAGCATTGAAGTGATGGATATTTATAATCCAAGTGTGAAAAATAACTCGAATGACTTAATTAAGTGGTCACATAGCAGTGCTTCCTGAGGATATAATAGATAATATCTACGTGCTATGCCCAGGATAAGTTTATTATCAGCGTAATTATGTATACTAAAGTACTTACAGAAAATTATGTTCTCCTTCTTACACTTTATATTGTGCTTGTTTCTTTACACTTCTGTATGTTATACTAGGTAAAACAACACAACTTCTGCCACTGTCACAGGAGAAAGTGGGTCAGTGGCCCACCTTAGCCTTTTGAGGACCAGTGTTGAGACCCTAAACCTATCACAGATTTCTTCAGCCTGGCCCTGGCTAAGGCTTTGAACCTCCCTGCAGGTCCACCGTCCTTTGAAAAATGGGAAGAGAAGTGCTTCCTCACTTCTTAGGAACAACAAGAATAAATTTATAAGTACAATGAGAACCTGAGGTACTGTAGTTAATGCAGGTAATAAAAATACCTGATAAAAATACCACACTGTCAATAAAAGTGTGCTGTCTCTGGTTTCTCTTGATTCTCCAAGTCTCTGCAGAGCCACCAGTAGCTCATCAGCACTTCCAGTGCAAGGCAGAACATCTGCATTGTTCTGTTTAAATTGGAGCTGTTATCAAGTAAGTGAGGGCACTTTTGCTAGATAATGCTGAACTGGATGGCAAAAAGCTTTTGCTTTATGCTACATTGTGGAAGTTAGAACCCTAGGCTCCTCATGCTCCTTACTTGTAATGATTTTGATTTTTAAAAATGATAGTTGGCACAAAATTTGAGCATCTAGCAGGCTACTCACTACGTGTTTTTTAGTCCAGGTGTTTATATGTATGAACTATTCCTCTCCCTACAGCATCCACTGCTGTTTTCAATGGCACAACCTGTGGTTAATTATCCCCATATGTAGACAGACAAATTCTGGGCTCAGACATGACACAATGTCGTATCATGCAGAGATAATTTGGTTAGTTTGCTGTGAAAATTGCTGGTTGGATGCCCGAGCTAATTAACTCTGCTGGGAAGAATTGCATACTAGCTTGGAAGAGTCCAAAGTTAAGGCAACTTAATTGGTTCTCACACCTTAACTAGCTCATCCAAAGCTAACTCAGTAACCTCTACATGGCAGAGCACCGAGTTTTGTTAATTTATCCTGGAAAGAATAACGTTCACACATAAGGCTCTAGGATTAGAGGCCTAAGGAAGACCTCTAAGGCCTAAGGAAAAAGGCCTGCCAATTAGAAGAGAAACTTGAGTGTATAAATAAATACCAGTTTATACAGAATAGACAAAGTTATCCTTATATTTGCCGTATAGAAAGTAGGGAGCTGCACTCAGCATAACACGTACAAAATGAAATCATCTCATCAGTTTTAATCTGTTCAGCCTCAGTGATGACAGTGGAGTAAGGGGGACGGATGATAAAAGCAAATTATCTAGTTTGTTACTCCAGTAACCAGTCTTCCACCACCAAATTTGGTCTTTAGTGAGTAGATTTTGAAGAGGTGACGTCCCTTGCTGGCCAACTGTGTTGTTTGCAGAGATTTTTCCAGGGAAAATGCGAATTGCCCTCCTTAAGGAGCTAGTTAGCAAGATGAAAACACAAGCCTTCCAGACGCCCCATGGCAAATGGCTGAGGTGCTTTCTTTTCATTATTGTGAATTCCATGCAGACAGGAATAATGTGGGTGAGTTTTGTTTCCCTTTTGGTGTAGACTTAATCCTTGCAGAAGCAGACAGATGAATCCTTGTTTGGAATAAAAGTAGTTTCCTCACAAGTAGCCATTTAAAATTCATCCAAGAAAAAAAGCAATCCAAAATAAAAAAAAAAGGGGGGGGGGCACACTTGTTTTTTATTCCCCAGACTCCTAGAACATAGTCTTTGTTGCTTTGGGGCAAAAAACTTTTCCATATTCCAGCAGAGAGAGGCACCTACCTCCTTTGTGGCATAATTCCACTGTTTATTACCTATGGAGAGTTATGGTTAGAGGAATCGGCGTCTGGCCATGACATGAGTTTCGTGGATCCAGCTTCAGTCTTGGTGGCTCTTTGCCCACAGCAGGAAAACCAACCACACATTTGAACAGAGTTGGCAGCTGCAGCTAAAGAGAAAGAGAGAGAGACTTTACTGGAATAACAACTGTGTGGAAAGCCAGGACCGAGGGGCACTGGCGAGGCTCAGCCTGGCCAGCCTCCACCTTGCGTAACCCCTGAGCTCACCTTCACTGGGGAGGGGAAAAGAAGACCTCTATTAAAATTTGCTTTGAGAAACCTAATCAGGTAAATAACCACATAACTTAGTAGGGAAAATGAATACTAGAGAGTAGTTAAACGTGTGCATTTGCCCCCGAGAGGAGGGAGAAGAAGAAATGAGGCAGCTATTCGAATGGTTCTGCACTGGTCAAACTTTGCGGCTTGGCAAAGCTTTGTGGAGCCCTGGACTGACATCATTTGAAATGTGACCCTGTATCTCTTGCACACGCAAAACTTCTGCTGAAACTGATAGGCGTGCCTGAGCAACGGTGTTCTAAATAGCCAAATACACCGGCTATTTATAGCCCAGTCATTCGAAGGCTTACACGTGCGCTTGACCTTAAGCAGACGGTGCATTCTGTCTGTGCAAATAACACGACAACAAGCACATGAATTAATCTTTGCAAAATGAAGCAATGCGCTTGTGGGAAAAGGACCTGAAATCTAGAGTGACTGGCAAGAAATCTACGCTCATCGCTACGCTGCCCATCAGGATTACTCAGAACTTTATAGCAGCGGGAGGGGGGAGGCTTAGGATGTCTGCTACAAAAAGATAGGTTTCTATTCCATGAGCAGCTCGCAACACAGGATGAAGGGAAGCAGGTTTTTTTCCACTGTAAAGCAATGGTGTGAATGCATAACAGAAAGATAAACACTCTGTCTCTTATTGATATCTTGTTAACGTAGATAAATTCAAATCTAAACATATAAGCACACGCCATAAGTTTTTCACTTGTATTTTATACGCTAACCACCAACGAAAATCTCTCTACAAACAATTTATTCTGCTGAGAACAGTATGATGTAGATAAGAATTCTGAAACTGTAGTTCTTCCCCAATTGAGTAGACAAAAGGTAGAGATTTTAAATAACTTCTAATACTTTTTTTTCCTAAAATATCATTCCAGTATATTAACACACTTTAAAAATGAGACTCAACTCCTGATGTTACAATTATGTTTGTAAACACATTTAAAAATGTGTATCTCTGCGACCTTGCTAACATCAAAATAGAGGCTTATTTCTCCTTCATGTCACCCAAGACCTCCTCCCCCAGTTGACTATCTCCTCCTGAAATGCAATATTTTCTAAATCCGACATATTTTCTCCAAGAATGCTCTTGATTTGTTTGTCATAGCAGTAGAGAGGAGGCTCACAACTTGGTGCATCACCCCATGCTTTACATGGAAAGGCCCAGTGGAGATGCCAGGCTGCCTACATTTGAGGGTAGCTTGGAGACAGAAAGTGGCAAATAGTGGGCACGAGGGCACGACAGAGACTTCTTTCTCAAGGAATTTACAGTGTACACACGCTGTCATTGTGCCAATTCATCACCGTGTTATGGTTTCATGCTAAACCATAACTTTACTATCTTTGAGACGTGTCCAAAACCACAAAGAACGTAAATATCAAATCCATCTTCTAGTTTCATGACTACTTGATTAATTCGGTTAAGAAACTATAAAAAAAGATAAAATAAATTTAAAATCCTGATGCCCTTAGTATATTTTAAAGAGCAGTTCTCTAATACCATCTTATTATTGCAGTAATTTTGATTTAATTACTATTTTAGGTAATTATATAGCCTGGTAGCTGAGTGACAGTGACCACCTGTTTATCCTGTTCTGTCCTGTAAATCAGGTCAGACTGAAACCACTTGTCTTGCAGTATTCCACCTTCCAGAAGGGTGCTCAAGGAGACGAAAACTGGCCCTGGCTTTTTGGGTAGACCTATAAAACACTTTTCTAAGTGTAATTTCTGGTTGTTGTTTTTTCTATCACTTGAACGTTAACTTGAGCCATATATAGATTTATCCTATGTCTGAGCTTGGTGCAAGAAAGAAATGGGAGTATTGGGGGACTTAGAGGGAACACAATAATGAGGATTTGACACCATCTGTATGATGCAAACACACCATGATGATTTTGTCTAGAAGGAAAAATTGCTTTGTAGCCCACATCTACAAAAGCCATTCATCAGGACCATGGGATGCAGTTGAGATACCAAAACTCAAGAGATTATTAAAAAGCCCCTTATGCCCCAACTAAAAATACCCCAAACCTCTGACTCTTCAGTTTCTCTTTCTATCAAAAGGGCTTTTTGACTTGGTCAGAATCTCACCATATATCACATTTAGAAAAAAACACAGGTTTGTAAGTCCTATCCAGCAGTTGCACTCAAAGCATGGCGACAAATACTAGCAAATTTAGTGCAGTGTGAAGCCAAGAAGTACCCCACTTTTTGTCCAAAGCGTGCTGCAGAGAGGAGGAAGGCATTCTGCTGCCCATTTATTTAACAATCTAGTGAAAGTTTAAACTTCGAATTCTGGGCTTTCAGAGCCCTTAAGTGGTTAAAACCCACAGTGTTCACTTTTTTCTTACCCACCAAACTAAAGGGAACACAAGTTGGGTGTAGGTGCTCCCAGTTCCACCTATTGACCCCACACAAGGAGAAATGCCAAGTATAGCTCCAGAAGGATAACAAATAGGCCTATGACTTACACCCATCTGAGGGAGCACACACATGTAAGTCAAGGGTAATCCTAAATTTTGTTTTCCAGACCTTTCCTTTTATTTTTATGTATTTTTATTTTTTTAACCGGACACTTCTTAGATAAAGCAGAGAAACAGTTGCTTGATTGACTTACTGAAGATGATCTCATATCTTATTTCATGGTATTTGTCACATGAGTGATTGCTGATCCCCTGTTGGAAAAAAGATTTCAAGTGCCTATTCAGTCTGCTGCCTCACAGTTTGATTTTTCCTCGTGCCTAACCTCGTGCCTAAACATGGATTGCATTCACGTAATTTCCCATCTTTTTTATCCAAACTGTTATGAGTGGGATGTGTTCACCCAAAGTACTTGCTGTACAGAGAATTGCGGTGACTAACCATACTGTTGTAATAATCCTCTCTCAAAAAATAGGGGAGAAGGGCAATTATAAGATCTATTAATGGGACCAAATTGAAGAAGAAAACATTTATCCACAGTTTTACAGCCAGCCATCCCTTAATGATAGAAAACTAAAATAAAATCTCCAGATGTCTCCAGATGTAAAAGTTCCAAACTTAGTTTTGAATAGGTCAAATTTATATTTTGTGGTTTGAGCTCATCTCTAGGAATTAATCTTTGTTTCTTTAATTATTACTTGGTGATACTTTGCGATTTCACAGTCTCTGGAATTTCCTATAGACTACTGTGTAGCTACCCTCAGTAAGAGGGATTTATGTCTGAGAAAGCTTTCAAGCATTCAGTTCCTGGTTGTAAACATTCAGAAAATTCTCAGCTTAAGAATGTGTTTTCCTATATTCTTCTCTGCTCTGTGCTGTAAGGGATGTCTCGTTGTATTCTGGAGCTAAAACTTTTTGCTGTTCTGAGAGGTTATTAATAATTTTACCATTCTTACTGAGAAGTGTGAGTATATTATTTGTAGAATGTTTTTTTCACCTTCAGTATAAAAAAGAAAACCCCACAAAATCAAACACTTGCTGTTCTTTGGCCTTGCTATCTGGGTAGATAGCTTTCCTTCACAGCTTTACCTTCCTTTTTTTTTTTTTAAATATATTGTAATTTCTAGTGGTAACCTGTTGTTTTCTTCTATGTCTCATGCTTCTTAAAGCATTTAAGTTGAACTCTTAGATCATCCCTTGATCATCAAACTACTTAAGCGTGTATTTACATATTTTCACTGAAGCCAAAAAATGTGTAGGCTGAAACCCGTTCCCGTGCCAGGGTCGGTCACAGTGTCTAGCACTGTGCATGCTCAAGCCCTGAGCTGATCCAAATACTTGAGGCTCTGCACTTATGAAATCATGGAGTGTGACTATGAATGTTGGTAGTAAATGACGGGAACTCGATTTAGCAACAAGAAACGGAATTTCTGAATCTCAAATAGCCATGTCAAGAGATGACTGTATTTCTTACAGAAGAGTTCAGGGAGTGCTCCTACTGGATTTCCCTTATAGGGAATTCCTTTCCCTCTGCAGATGAAATAACACTGAGGATGGGATGCGATTCATCTCACGGAATGTCTATAAACTTCTGTAAAAAAATTTTTTTTAAAGTCTACAGCCATCATCTAATCTTCCCTTTTGTAATTGAAAAGAATGAGGTATTTCCTTAAGACTCAGCTCATTGTAAAATAGATGTCTACAACTGGTCCTGGTCGGAAAGTGCCTGTTTCTCCCTGTTGACTGCTAAGGAAGCTGAAGGGGGGATGTGAGCAGTTGGAGATTAATCTTACTCCTGGAGTACAGACATTGCTTTCCATGGTGTTCAAAGCTTTAAACTTTAAAGTATGGGAGATAATAGAAAATCAGGCTAATCAACTTCATCTGTAAGATAATTTATTGGTTTTTAACATAAGAGCAATTTTTAAGTTTTCAGCATATTTGTAGTAATGTAGATAGTAAATTACTTTTATTAATTGAATTCTTTTCCTCATTCCCTTTGTGAAGTCTTAATTTCTCTCTCTCTTGCCCCGTGACATAGCTGCAGGACCTTTTCTGACAGCTAAATAGCTCCTAATTTTAGTTGAATAAAGTAAATTGAAAGCATAGTAAAAGATTTTTCAGATGCCTAAGGGGTCCATATTGGCCCGATGATCACACCATCCTGTGGGTAGAAAATTTGACTGTATCATGAAATGTTTGGATACAAAGGCTAAATTCAGCCATTACTATGTGAGATATGGGTTTGATTTTCATAATATTTTAAATCCATGTTTCATCCCATGGTAAAATGTTGGAGGAGGATACTCTATAGCCTCTCCTTGTAAAGAGTATGTCTATGTTAGTATTTTAGGTCAGATCAGGAGGGTGTTTTTGAGATGCTACCCCAAGTTACTGCAAACTTTGGTTTGCATTATGGAGCAGTCTCAGAATAAACAAACTGGACTACTTTCACATGAAAAGGAGAAATCCATGTCCTGTGGGAGCACCTCTAGTGCATTCTAGCTGCTATTAGACGTTTAGCACAGCAAGTGCTACTGACAGGAGTTCAGAAATACTTTATCATACACTTTATTAGTAGATATTTCTTAGAAGAAAGCAAGGACTAGGGGCCTAGAATTGACTTCTCCACCTGAATATAGTGTAATAAATTGACATCAGAATTGTATAATGTTATCTAACGAAAAACATATTACCATGCTGACAGAAGTTATAGTTATTTTCAGTGTCTTTCAGCCAGTTAGATAACGGTATGTAAAGGTAGCCCACACAGATATAAGCACTTTTGTCTTATTGTTGGTTTTGTTACTAAATACTGTATGAAATCTTGAACATCATCTTAAAAAGAAGTCTGTGCATTTTCAGTCCATGAGCTGTATTTCAGGTTTATGCAAAAGTAGGAAGGCAAATTTAAGGTTAAGGTACCTGGGTAAGCACTTTGTTGAGTTCCATAACGTGCTCTGGCACTTTGATCATTGAGACAGGAGTTTGTCTAGAGAAAGGTCATGGTTTGTCTAAGAAATGGAAATAAAAATGAAATGAAAATGGAAATGAAAAAGAAATGTTCTAATGGAACATAATTTCTTTACCTATTGGTTTCCAGTGTTTTCTATTTGCAGACTGAGGTCAGTATCTGCCATACAACAAAATCATTGTTAAAATGATATTACTTTGCTTTGCTTTGGAAGCCTCAAATAGAGTTGCCGGTACACCCAGCCGTTCTGCGAATATTCAATTAAAATCGCCACGAGACTGCTCCCGTGGAAGGAGTTGTGAGGGCGCGAAAGTAAGCTAAGGGGTAGCATAAACTACTCGAGTCCCCGGTTAGTAGCTACACGATGCAGCAACAGCCGCAGCCACTGACTGAGCTCTGTGGGAAAGGGAAGATGAATGGCAGATGCTCCGCTCTAATTTCTTGCTATCAGCAGAGAGCATAACAACGGGCATTAATCCACTGGTTTAATCAGAGGTAATAATATGTCCAGGGAGCTACCACTTCCAAGGCGCAAGTGCAATTGCTGTCATTGTACGTTTGTCCTAGAGGGCTCTTTAGGCAAGTGCATGTCATAATATTTTAGGAGCCAAAAGAATCCGAGTTCATGTGACTTTAATTATCGACATATTTCCCTTTTCTTAAAAAGAAGGAATGGAAGCATCATAAATCATAATGTCTAATCTCATTTATTTTCTGTTGTTTGAGAACAACACTCAGGGCTTTTGAAGTCTGCATATTATTTGTTTCACGGGGAAAAATGACATTATAATAACCCTCAGAACAACTTAGAGAGAAAATTCTGTTGGTTTTGGATATTTTCATTTTAATCCAATCCAGTTTCTCTATGCCATGAAGGAATCTGTGTTTGGTTTAGGCAGAACCATCTTAGATACCACAGTTGCTTCAAATTGTGCAGCTCATTGAGACAAAACAAAAAGTCTCTTGATAATTGATGACTGAATAAACAAAGAGGAAACTGGAGGCAGATGTGTGCTGGAAAGCTCTGTGAAATCCTAGGATGGGATGGGGGAGAGTTTGATTTTGATTTTAATCAGAAGCACCACAATTCTCTCTTCACCCTGATCATTTCCTACTTGACATTTTTTGTTCTTAATCTTTGTTGGGGGAGGGCGTCGCTGATGTTTAATTTTAAGTGAATTTCCAGTAGTAAATCTAGGAAGGTTTTAGCTGGCAGCTGTGCAGACTCAAGCCCTCCCTTTGCAAAACGGGCTCTGAAGAGGGAACAGCATAAATCCCTCTAACACTGTCCTGCCAGAAAGCTTCTTCCTCGACATGGAAAGATCATCTGCAGGAATTACTAAACTACTACTACCTTAGTCCATCTGGTTTTTATATTCTCACTGAAGCTGCCTGAAGAGTAACGAGATGTGCTGCAGAATCCCTTATTATGGACACATTTAACTCCCTCGGCAGGAGCTACACCAGAAGCACAGGTTCACACAGAACCCAGATGGGCAGAACCCATCATTCAGCTCCTGTCTTTATTTCTCCTGCCCCTACACCTGCTTCTCTTCCGCTCAAAAACTTACTTGCTCGGGTGCATCAGGAAGAGTATTGGGGTGCATCAGGAGTGGTATGACCAGCAGGTTGAGGGAGGTCATCCTACCCCTCTACTCTGCCCTGGTGAGGCCCCATCTGGAGTCCTGTGTCCAGTTCTGGGCTCCCCAGTTCAAGAAGGACAGGGAACTGC
>JAOXJK010000023.1:61794679-61807260 GCA_025774025.1 Xenus cinereus | reverse complement strand
TGTCCTTCTGTCCAGAGCAAACAAGGATTTAGCTATACAGTATACTATAGTCTTAAGAAAATCTATAATCACATTTTAAATAACATGGTAGTTACTTCAACATCAAATATATTCATAGTCTAGCTAATTCCACCAAAAAATGTCTCCTCATAGTTGTCCTCAGGTTTGGATTGTCCAGTTTGAGTTCATTCATCCTTCTACTCTTAACATGAATGGCCTCAAAAAGCTCTCAATCTCACTGTACCCTATTATATGTAGGTTGTAAAGAAGCCCTGCAAGTTTTCTTGTCTTCCGCATGTCAGCTGAACTTTACAGAGTTCAGTGTAGAAAGAGCAGTGCTGGACCAAATCTTGCTAGCCACGTGGAATTTGGGGTTTGTACAGTTGAGTGAATATCTGAAGAGTGCAGTAAAAAAGTAGCGACGCCTATAGAACAGATCTATCAAGCATTCAGGAAGGTGTTCTGATATTCAGGAAGTGGAACTTTTTGAATATCTCCTTTTTCCCCTGCAAAACTATTTCCAGGCTTTATTTGCGCAACGTAGAATGACCTGTCATTCTGAAATTGCTGTCTCTACTCTCATTATTAGAGATGTGAACAAAGATTTTCTATTTTATAGATCCCTTCGCTTAGGAATCGGTACAGTTCCCACTATCATGCAAGCTCAGGAAGTGACCTGACCTAGCTGAGGGGTCTTCTCAGACAGGGTTTCTGTTCACTCCTCTGTCTACTGGAGGATAACAGCTCACGTGTGTTGGGGTGAGGATAGATTAATTTATTGTGTAATGTTTATTCCTTGTAATGGTGTACTGGTAAGTTTGAGGATTGCTTTTTCTTCCTTCATTTTTAGTTGGATATTACAGTGGTTGGAAGGCATGCTAGATGTGTTTAGTTTTGGCGTGGGAGTAATCCCAAAGGAGATGAAGTTGGAGACACTGATATGTGAAGTAAACTCCAGCTCACAGGCCATCCAGCCAGCCAGATTCATTTAAACATGGAAGTGAGTCAAACAAAGTACGAGATCCCAAATCCTGCCAAGCCCTGGTTTCGAGTTTACTTCAGAATTCTGATGCTCTGCTTCATTACTGTCACATTACACTTTCCAAACCACAACATAAAAGCATTTGGTCCATCACTGTAAATTTAGCAACCTGAATTCAGCTTTGGAGAGACCGTAAGAACAGCACATTAGACCAAAGAGCTGGCACTTAGGGTGGGAGGAATGGGAAGGGGTGGCTCTACAGCCTGGAGTCAGAATATGTCTCTAAGGGGAAAGTGTCATGGTGCAGAGCCATCCAGCGTGGCACACAAGGACTTACCTGCCTTGCCCCAGAAGCAGCTCTCAGCACAGTTGGAGATTTGAGTGCAGTACTGTTCCCTTGCACATCTAGTTCCAGGACTAAACGTGGACACAAGGCAGCAGGCATGGCAGTGGTTGTTCATGTGCAATTCACAAAGCACAGAAATGATCTGGAGCTACTTACCTTGATCAGGTACCTTACATACTTCCTAACTACCTGCAGTTTTTTCTTGCTTATCAGACCTACTTAAATCTGTTATTTCCCACACCTAAGCACCTTGCTTCAGCTGTCAGCTGATTTCCTGTCCACATGCTATCTGTGATTGCTACTACATACAAGGAGAAGAAACCGAAAAAGATATTAAAGAAATAAAAATGTCATGGCTCAGACTTACTATTTTTTCTGACTAATCTTGCTGCATCAGTAGATATTATCAGATTTGGGAGACAGAGAAGAAACAAATTACCTGATGGAGAACTGGGAAGTGAGGGAAGGCGGGGAGGGCACAAAAGCACATGGTGAGATCTGTCAGAGTTTAAGCCATTTATCAGTTTGTCTGAAGGAGCCCTAGTACAGACTTTGTAGGGGAGTAGCTGGCTAGAGTCCCTGTTCCAGGGATCATCCAACAAAGCCTGGCAGGTGCTTCTGTGGTCCAGCAAGTTGTGTTCACTCCTACTCTTTTGAGACTTGTGTGTAAAATAGTGGGTGTTGGTGTTGGTGCTGGAGGGAAAGCTTGATGTTGTGCTCTGGGAAGCAGTTAGGAAGGAGTTGCCCACAGTGATTGGGGGGAGGCTCTGGGTTCTGACGGGCAGAAGTCCCTGACACTCTGGTTGCTTCTTTTCAGGCATGAGGTACTTTGTGTCTGTGCTCCTTCTTTTAAAGTCAGCAGTGGTCACACACTCATCTGAAATGTCTTTGCAGTTTGTGTCCATAATGCAATCAAAAGTGGTGATGATGTCATCTACTTCTGAGGTCTCTTCTCTAGAATATCGGTCTCTGCTTCTCTCCTGACCAGTTTTCTGATCATCTTTCTTCTTTTTGCAAGAGAAGATGTGGTTCAGCATGCTGAATCGTCCTTCTTTCTTTAAGAGTCTGTTGTTGTGGGAGGGAAACTGATGAACTGGCTCAGATCTACTGGAAGAACAAATTAAAATGTGATGTCATTATTGCCAATTGATGAAAAATATACTGCCTGTGTGAGCCCATGAAATGGGGTACATACACTTTGGATACATTTGCAGGGGTAGTTCAAGGAGGGAGAAAATTAAGACTGAATGTGATACCATGTTATTTCACTTTTTCTTGTGGGGTTCATTGCCTTACACTTGTCTTGATGTAGGCTCAGTGCAGCTATCAGGCAAAAAACCAAACAAACTTTCCTGGCCTCAGCATCTACCAGCTGCAGAATCATTATTCTTAATGGTGAGGCAAGATCCAATAATAACAAGAAGAACTTGCTGCGATCTTTAAAACCAAGAGGTCTTTGTATTATGTCATATTTGGAAAATGGTATTTCCAACAGCACAGTCATTGCTAACAGTGTAACAAAGGCACTAGTTCATCATTCCTTCCTGCCCTTACCCTTGCCCTTCTCCTTCCCCACCCCTTTCTCCTTCCTCTTCCTCTTCCCCGTACTAAAGAGGCCTGGCACAGTTGCAGAAGATCTATGAAGATAATTACCTACAGTGGTGTTGCTGTAGTGGTTCGGATGAGATTTTGACTAATCAACATTTCAGACCTCCTGTGACAGGCAAAGCACAGGAGGAGGAGGAGGAGGAGGAGAAGGAGGAGGGGGGGGAAGAGGAGAGGTAATGTTACCCATGTCTTACAGTTTGAAGCACAGGAAATAATAGTGACTGCTGACTGGAAAGGAGGGGAAAGCACAAAGAAATGTGATGATAAGTGTCTTTGTAAGTGCATGCTCATTTACCAAAGTTGAAGAATTGAAATGAATTAAATGACAGCTGCTGAAACATGAGAAATACAAAATGAGAGGAAGATCATAAGCAATGATAAAAGAATTACACTTTTAAATGGAAAAAAAATTCAGAATAAGAGGAGACAATCAAAGTAAAGAGCTAAAGAAGGCCAGGGAAACACTCTCAAACCCTCACTCTGAGGATGAAAACTCAAAATTTGTTTTATTACCTATCTGGCAAATCTGCTTTTGTGTTCAAACTGTCCCTCTCTCTGATTACATGGACACATAGCTAGTGCTTAGAGATTTCAAAAAAGTGGAAGCCATATACCTGAGGGCTGAAATCATTCTGTAAGATAAATTTTCTATGTGAAGGTGTCCAAGCAAGAGCTACACTCACATCTTCTTGGTTCAGAACCTTCTGCTGATTGGCAGACTAGCACTGTAACCGCAGTGATGAGTCTTCAGTAGGTGACTAATTCTAATGTTGCTATTTTGGTGGAAAACTTGAACTGAGTATTGCATATGAATCGAGGAGACATCACCCAGGGCTCAAACCCTTCAGTAGCATCCAAAAAGCAATACATTGGTTTTCTAGTCAGTGTCAAAATGTGAGCAAGATGTTAACTTCTGCTTTACCTGCTCTCCTGAGACAGCAGCTTGATGCATGCTGTGTGCCCACAGTACATTGCATATGTCAGAGGAGTGTTTTCATTGATGTCTCGAGGGCTGCTGTCTATCCCCAGCTCTAGCAGTGTCTGCACACAGTCAGCTTTTCCTGCTGCTGCTGCCCAGTGCAAAGGTGTCCTGCAGAAAAGGGGGAGTATCATTAAAATAGATGAATAAATTTACTGTCAAAGTTATTAATGACACGATGCGGTGTGCTTCCATGCTACTTGTCCATATAGCATCTATTTAAAGGAATTCTCCAGGAACTTATCCCATACTGACATAGCGGCCAGTGGTGGTAATAAGGCCATAGACTGGCATCTGTCTATGTGCATCTATTTAGCTTTAGATAAAGTAGATATGGGGCTGCAGAATGCATATAAATGCTATGTAATAGCATCCCATCTGCTGATGAAATTGCAGAGTGGGAGTTTTCAGAGCAGAATTTGAAAAAAGTCTTTGTAGCGTCCACTGCATAGAATCATAAAATTGTTTGGGCTGCATGGGACCTTAAAGATCATCTAGTTCCTTCCACTGGACCAGGTTGCTCAAAACCCCATCCAGCCTGGCCTTGAACACTTCTAGAGATGGGACATGCACGACTTCTCTGGGCAACTTGTTCCAGGTTCTGGAACAGTTCTTACCACCTTCACAGTAAAGAATTTCTTCCTAATATGTGATCTAAATCTCTTTCAGTTCAAAATCATTACCCCTCATCCTATCGCTATAGTTCCTGATAAAGAGTTCCTCCCCATCTTTCCTGTAGGACCATTTTAAGATACTGGAAGGGGCTATAAGGTCTCCCTGGAGCCTTCTCTTCTCCAGGCTGAACAACCCCAACTCTCTCAGCCTGTCTCCACAGGAGGGATGCTCCAGCCCTCTGATCACCTTTGTGGCCCTCCTCTAGACCTGCTCCAACAGATCTATGTCCTTCTTATGTTGGGGACCCCAGAGCCGGGCGCAGTACCTCACCAGCGGCGACCCCCGCCCCTCACAGGCCTCTCCGCGCTGTTCACCGAGCGGGCCGGCCCCAGACCACCCTTCCCCGCCCCGCTCCCGACACCGGTGCCCGGGCACCTTTCGGGCCTCGCTGCCGGAGCGCACCCACCGCGGTCCCGGGCCCCACCACCCGCCTCCTCACACCCACCGCCGCCTCCGGTCCCCTCACGGCTTCCCGCCCCAGGGGCTGGTGAGCAGCCGCCCCCGTGGGTGACGCCACCGTACCTGTCCGAGGCCGGGCTCCTCCGGGACGCGAGCGGTCAACGCAGGCACAGGGTCGAAGAGCGGCCGCCTCAGGGGCTACGACCCTGCCGGTGAGGGCCGGGCTACTCCGGGCGCCCCCGCCCCGCTCTGGATGCCCATCGCGGCTGCTCGGGCCGGGGGGTGGCCGCGGGTCCCCGGCGGGGGGTGCGGGGCAGGATGCCGGTGCTGGAGCGCTTCTTCCCCGCGGCGGAGCCGGGCAGGCGGAGGAGGAGGACGACGACGGGGGAAGAGCCGATGCCCTTTCCCATGGGCAGCCTGCCCGGTTATCAGCAGGGGACCCTGGCCTGGGACTTGCCCGAGATGATCAAGATGGTAAAGCTGGTTTGGAAATCCAAGGGGGAGCTCCGCGGGGCGAAGCACAGAGGGGTTTTGGAAAGCGAGGATGCCCTGGGCGGTTCGGCAGGTAGGTTTTTATCCTTTGCCCCGCTGTTTTGGGGAGGGGGGAGACAAACGCCGTGGGGAGCCGGGGGTGGCGGGGAACCGGAGCCGGCCCGTCCCGTCGTAGCACCGAGCCGCCGGGGCCGGGGAGCGGGGCCCGACGGGCGTCAGGGTTTACAAAAAAACCCGTAATTTTGGTAGCTCTCGCCTTGTCGTCCTCCCCCCCCCGCACACGCGGGGACACGCACACGCGGGGTTTGCGCCCCACGGGGAAGCCGGGGTCCGTGCGCTGCTGGCGCCCTGCCGGGCAATCTGTTGCGCGTTTTTATAAGCGGGGGTGATAAAAACTCGGCTAAAAAGTCGAGCGAGTAACTCGGCGGCTCTGAGGCTGACCTCGGCCGGGGGGAGCCTCTCCCCGCCCCGCACGGAGCTCCGCAGCGGCGGAGGCGGGAGAGGGAGCCGGGGGGGGGAAGCGGCGATGCGGGGCCGGAACGGTGGCGGGGGAGCCCCCCGTGGGGTGGCGGCGGGGGTGGCTTTCCTCTTCTCTTTCCGCCGCCGAAGTTCACCCCCGGTTTTGGGTGCGCTTGGCTCCTTTCACATGATGCTCCCGTGCTCCCCGGCTGCGGGGCGGCTCGGGGGTCGGTAGCTACCGGATTCAGGGATTCACCCTCTTTAAAGATTCCCCGGTATTTAAAAACCCGAGACCCGTTCTGGGAGCAACGCCGCCTCATCCCACTGCTTTTTCTCTGAACGTGGTATATTGCTGGTTAAAGAGCACGTGCTTTTTTTATTAACTGTGTAAATCTCGCGTGTCAGGGTTGGGGTTTTTTTTGTTCCCCGAACTCCCCCACCGTCGTGCAGCCGTATGGCACCGTATCAAACGCTTTACTGAAGTCCGGATTAAACTTCGTGCGTTTTCGTTGTGTAGAAATGAGTTGTCGTGTTAGCGGGGTACGACTGGTTAGTTGATACTGCACCTTATCCCCTGCTCCACGCTGCTTAGGGTGCAAAACCTCTCGGCTTCTGTTGAAGTCAGGCTCGTAGGCCTACGATTGTCTCGGTGTCGGTTGATGATCTTTTTCTATTCTGCTGTCATCGTACTGTCGTGACTTAATAGACCTTATGAAACTGTGTGGCTCGTTCCTTCAGAACTCTGGATTATCTCATCTCTGCAATCTGCTCACTGAACTCCTCCGGTGCCTTCAGTCTTCAAACATTATGCCCTCATCTTCCTTTATCGAGACCTATAATTTACAGTATTTTGTACCGGAATAACTTAATTCCTTACGTAGCATAACCTCTTTCCAGGTATCTCAACGTGCGTGTGTGTATATCTATGTCTAATGTGTGTGTCACAGTGTATTTAAATTTGAATAGTAAGTAAGTAAGTGTGTATAACTTTTGGATGCCCACCAAGGTCGGCTGGTTGGTCATTGTATGTCCATTATTTCAGATGTTTGCAGTTAAACTAAGAAATGCGGGGTTCGCTTCTGTTTTGAAAAAGGGAAGATAAGTTTGCAGGCTCCAAGGAAAAGGTACAACCCGTCACTTCAGTTTAAAAGAATAATAAGTAAGAGTGTTGTAAAGTAAAAAAATAAGTAAGAATGTTGTAAGGTAAAGAAAGGGGAGGTCAAATTGTTCTTTAAGACGTGGGACAAATCAGCTGGGAATGTACCACAGCCAACCAGGGAGACTGAGGTTTGTGTGGTAGATGGTGAGTGTTCAGAGATGGACCCTAATCAAACAGAACTTAAGAAATGCTGTATTGGTTACACCTCATGTATGAGCAATAGTGGTTTTTCGGTATGCTGGTGTTATATCTGGTGAAATTAGTTTCATTGGGTAACAAATGAGATTCGCCTTCAGATTCCTGGAGGCAACTAAAAATGTGCATGAATGTACAGAGACAGATGAGACCACTAGCAGGATATGAGTAACTTGCATTTACTCAAGTGGCTATTACTCGTATCCTGTGAAGGGACAGTCCTCTTCGTGGTGCCAGGTCCTGTTTCATAAGCTCAGTTGACTTGCAGCAGTACAAATCAGAGCAGAAGATGACTCTAACTCTCAATGCTTTAAATACGAATCATCAGACAGCTTGAGTGAACCAGACCTGGGTTGCTGGTTTTTCCTCCTCGGCAGCAGTCATCCTAGTAGTTTTCCCTTTTGTGGTTTCATTTTAGTCACTTTAAGTACATTGGAGTATGTGGGAAAACCAGTAAATGCTGAGATCTAGTATGCTTAAATAAGTGCAAAATCAAAGAATGCAGAAATGGGAAGAAAAGATAATTGTTCGGAAGGATCAGTAGTATGAGGTACTCAGCTTTGTGTTTGTATGGTGTTTTGTAAACGTTTGGCTCCTTTAAAAAAAAAATATATATATAACTTGCATCTTATAAAAGGCAGTACTTAATAGGAAATGAGGTTTTCTTCAGGTGAAGCTAAAGCAAATAACTTCTGCTCAAGGTACTGCTAGCTAGGCAAATAAAGGTTGATTGTTCAGTAGTAGAGTTCACAGCACTTTCCACATCAAAGGCTTTTTCATTTAAATTTGTAAGTGTTCATGTGATAACTCATGTTCTGTTATCACATCCTCATGAAACTACTTTGCTTACAGTAGAAAAGGAGGAAATAGATATGAATTCTGGAAAGAAAATGTCAGGATTTCTGCCTCGCTTGATCACGTTAATAGAGATTTAGCTAAGCAAATTCCCTTGTCCCAGCCTGAGTGATTGCACTCAGCTTGGGGCTGGCTTTCTAGAAAGGCACGACCCTCTTAACCGTATGTAGCGAGGGGGAAGGAGAGCTGTATCTGGCCATGATGTCAGTTCTGTGGATGGCAATGTCTTGGGGACCCATATAGCCGTAATTCATACCGCATTCCTCTTTCCTGAGGTAGGAGTAGAGAGCTGCTAGAGAGCAAAACTGCCTGTGTGTCCTGGGCTCTCAAATAAAAGAGCTATATCTGGGTCTTTCATCTTCGTCTTTGGTGCTGAGAATGAGCTACTCAATCTCCCCGCAAAAGAAAAAGCGTTTGCCATGCATCACGCAGCATACATTTGGGATGAACGAAGAACCCAGACCTCACAGAGACTGCCTGCCTGAGGTTTCTAGTGATTTTGTTTTCCTTCCAAAGCAGCGAAATTCACGTCTTGAGCCCTTTCTTACTGCTGCGCTGCTTTTTAAAGTTAGTATCAATTAAGACTGCAGACCTTTCTCCTGCTCCTGGCCTGCTGTTGCTTAGTAACTCTTTTATTTTTATTTTTTTTTTCACTGTTTCAATCCCTGACCAAATCAGCACAAAACTGTGGTTTGGTGAAGACTCCCTCCGGCTGTGCCAGAAGGCATTTCACATACTCAAACTGGCCATGTGATAGTGGAAAAAAAAATGCCATAATGCAACATAATTAATACAAAATGCCTTGGGTGGGAAATGGGCATAATTTAGTTTCATTCCTTACAGGGTTTCAAACAGATTATTTGCAAGCCAGTGCTTTCACTTGAATGAAATAACAGCATGTGTTGATATTACTGCAATTGAATTATTCAAATAATTCTTAACTGAAGCCATGTTGATCTCTAGGAGGGAACTGTGTTCTGTTTCTGACCCTAACTTTCTTATCGCCCCCTCCTAGAGTTCAGCAGCAGCTTTGCAGATGAAACAAAACCCGATCAGGTAACGGGGGCCAGGTCTGCCTCCAAGAGTCCTCCTCCTGAGCGTTAGGAACCTCCTAAAATTACAGTGATCATCCCTGAGAACTCCGGTGAGACTTTCCGTACTGTTTGAGTCTTGCACGTGTGCAGACACACAAGACTTTCAGAGAAGGTGCAGTGGTGCTTAGAATTATCGAGGTCCTTTGAGACACAGATCTCTGTGAGTTTTTGGAAATAACTCTGAATATTTTTTTCCACCTATCTCTTTCTGTCTGTAGATGTTTTCTCAGAAATGTAGGTTCTGATTCATGCATGCATCACACTCATTGTTAACTGATGAGTCCCTTTGCCATGAGGAGGAAAAACAAGCAGTACCACACATCGCTCTGGTTTCAGTTTGCTGCCAGGAAAATTTCCCCCAATTATTGATGTGTCCATTTACTTCTCCTCTTCAATCAACTGACTCCTTTCCAATTCAGTCATTTATTCAAACTTCTTGCTGTTGTCCAAACTGACCTTGCTCTTTCGAACCTTACAGCTGCGTGCTGAGCCATCGTGTGATACACGTGTTAGAGAGGCCGGAGTTAAATCATCTGTCTGCTTCTTCAGTGGTTGCTTGAAGGTCTTCCCTGAAGTTATTCACAAGATCTCCCAAAGATCTCCCAAAGAGCCCTCAGTTCTTCCATGATATCCAGGGAAATCATGCCTTCTACTTCATTTTTCTTCTGCGATGAACAGTTTTCATCATGATGTGCAGTAGCTTTGCTGCACATGTTAAAATCAGCTTCATGCTTCCCCTTCCCATCATTACTTATAGAATCACAGAATGATCTGGGTCAGAAGGGACCTTTAAAGATCTAGTCCGACCCCCTTGTCATATAGGCAAGGACATCTTTCACTATCTTTTCACTTTCACTAGACCATGTTGCTCAAAGCCATATCCAACCTGGTCTTTAACACCTCCAGGGGTGGGGCATCCATAGCTTCTCTGGGCAACCTGTTCCAGCGTGTGTACTTGCTGGATCATATTTGGTTGTGATGCCTTGAAACTCATGCATGCTTTTGTACTTCCACCGCAACAATTAATAACCATAAAATGCTTAAAATCTGGATCTGTGAATTACCGAGAACCAAATGGGGGGGTTGGCTAACAGCATAGCAAGCTCATCAATTTGTATACTTGAGGTTGAGCATGTGAGTGCCGCAGATGTAGATCCCAGCAATAAATAAAACACAGGAGCTATCAAATGGCATCGTTTTAGCACCTGACCAGTCTCTCGTGTTATTCCTTAGATTGAGAAGAGCTTCATTTGTGTCCTACTGAGATGCACAGTGGGCAGAAGGGCAGCTTGCTGTATCTTCCCCTTTCCCTGTCCCTTCCCTGTCCTTTCGAGACTCGTTAAACTCATTACACTTACTAGGGACAAAGAATGTGAATTTGATGATATTAGGGCTACCTGTGGCCACCTTGATTGTTCTCTGACTGTTGTGTTGAAACTCCAGCCCCCCTGAGACCAGGAAATATGTTTTTCTATATTGTGAAGAGCTGGTTAAATCAGTGGAAGTGTGTGAGATGGTCTCATTAAGACCAGTGAAATTGGATTGCATGTGCTACCACCTCTGCAGTGTGCGTGTGTAGACCAAGTGATAAAAGACTTAGAATTCAGACCACATCTATAGGTAGGGCTGTTTAGACAACTCTCCAGTTTTACTGTCTGAACACAGGTTAGTAATACACGTGATTTGGAGTTATCTCTTTCTCAAATACTTTACTAATTAGAGAATTGGCTTCAGAGATCAAAAAAATCCTTTTGAGACCTTAAATCGTGGTCACTGTTCGAATTCTGGTCCTTTTTTAGCACCTAACTCTTCAGATGTGTTTTCAAACTGTAGTGCAGAAGTTGATCCAGTATTTTGTTATGAACGTGTCAAAATGAGCTGATGTGTTTGTCAACCAAACTCAGTGTTTGTTTTGGGGGTGAAAATTTTCAGTCAACTCTACCTTTAAGTGTTTAGCTACTCCCTCCTACTTCGTTCTTATGTAAATTTTCTGTTGGGGATTTGTCAGGGGTTTGGGGTATTTGGAGATAAGAGGTAGAGCAGGGATAAACGTTAGAGAATAAATTATCTGAAAATCTCAACAATTTCTGAATGGTCTTTCAGCTCAACCTTGCTGGCACATTTTTTTGTTGCTTCATTGTGAATGTTGGAAAACAAAATTTGTTTGCAGAAATACTTGGAGAAGCTCTTCCAGCAGCCGCTCAACTACGTACATCCACAACAGAAAGAAAAAAGATTGCAATATGGAGTTACAACTTCAGGATAAAGTCAGCAGATAAGAGGTCATTGCCCAGGTTGGGTGTTGGCCAGAATGCAGAAGGTGATGCTGCTGGTGTGCTAGGAAAGACAGAGGTTTTATTGATATGTAGATTTAGTGACAAATCAGCAGTCTGATTAAAAGCTATAAACAGAAAGAGAGCAAATTCTGGTGAGTTGTAAAACGGTGGTGAGATCTGTTGTTCTTCAGTGAAGCTCTTCTAAATATCAGGAGCCAAGGATGTGGCTTTATATATAAAAAATAGTGTTTCAAAAGGAAAAGCTACTGTGCTATTATACAAACAGGCTTTTTGATGGGTTTTTTTATATGCTTGTTTGTTTCTTTAAGGTTAAAGCTGATAGTTTTCTTTTCTTTGGTAAATTGACTCTTAAGTGCTTTATACTCTGTGAAGAATTAAACTGATAAATGGCTACCAATAGAAAGCAGTAGTGATATTAGCCAGGCCTGCCTGGTGGTGATAATTTTCTGTATTGCTTAAATGTAATGTTTAAAATGCGCTGTGGGAGGCTTGATACTGCACTTAACTTTCAATGCTCCTAAAGTAGGAGTGGAGCATCGTAGGCAATGTGTTTGCTATTTCATCGCTCCTTCATAACAAACCTACAGCTTCTGGTCCATCATACTTCTTAATAGTGTTTGCTTGGAGACATGCGTCCCAGACAGCTTTCCGTAGTCCGGCTTGATGAAGTGTGAGTTTGGCTTTCCAGGCAACACAAGGAAAAGGGTGGCCGTGTCACCATTCTCTCCACTGTGGTCTATTCTAACCCCACTCCTCAGAGGTCTGCCTTTAGAGTAACTGCTTTAGAGTAACCGTGTAACTGCTCTCACATTTCCAAGGGGCATCTTTACAAAAGGGGCAAATTTGCACGAATCAGAGTCGTGCTGCAGGAACTCCCCCGTGTCAGCTTCATTAGGTGGACTGAAAAAACTCAATTAACCTCAGGCTGCTTTTCAGAGCAATCACAGAATTGTAGAATTGTCTAGGTTGGAAGGGACCTTTCAGATCATCTAGTCCAACCATCAACCTAACTGTGATAAAAAAACCATCACTAAACCATGT
>JAOXJK010000023.1:61763479-61789567 GCA_025774025.1 Xenus cinereus | reverse complement strand
CCCTCCAGGGATGGGGCAGCCACAGCTTCTCTGGGCAACCTCTTCCAGTGCCTCACCACCCTCACAGGAAAGAATTTATTTCTAACATCTAATCAAAATCTCCCCTTTTTTAGTTTGAAACTGTTACCCCTTGTCCTATGGCTCTCCTCCCTGATCAAGAGTCTCTCCCCATCTCTCCTGGAGCCCCCTTTAAGTACTGGTGATGGTTCTTTCAACAGAAGATTACCATCCCCTATCCCCTGCCCCCCTCCTTCCTCCTTGTTCCAGGCAGATTTTTATTTACTGCTCCTTTCCTTTACCAAAGAACAGCATAAGAAGACTTCAGTAGAGAAGGCTGTGTCCTGTTGGAGTCTGCAGACAGTTAATTTCCCCTACAAATACAATTTTCACTGTCACTGTATGAACGGCTTGTGAAATACCTCATAAATACCTGGCCCCCAGTTCAAGTCAATGGAACTCCTATTTTTCCCCCGATGTCACCCCGCAGCTTCTGTTAGTTAGGGCAGATAAAGCTACTGGGATGACTGTCACCATGCAAAGGCACGCACGCTACCAACCAGCAACTATTGAAATGATGTGTCTCAGCCAGGAGGTGTATATTCTTTGCCCTGGGGGAGCTTCTCTTTCACCTTTGTCCAGAAGGAGAGAGTATGTACCGAAACTTAATTTTCTATGAAAACCTTATTATATTCTGGATCTCGAACGGTGCAACCACCAAAACCATATGATTTGTAGGAGTCAGCAACTTTCCCAGGTGAGGTGCTGCTGGTAGAAGCTTGTTTGGCTTTAATACCATTGCTCAAAAGTTCTCTTCCTGTTCCCAGAAACATTGTTTTATCAAGAGAAGGACCTCAGCCTCTTGTGAGCAAGCACCAGTAGGAAAGGCGGCAGCAAAACTTTGTCCCATGTTGCTCTTACAGTTGGAGGCTGATAAAATAACACAGGACCTGTGTCTGAGCCACACACGGAGGCAGGAGTGGAAGGAGCAGAGATCAAATAATATGAAGCAGCGTGATAGTAAAAAGAAAAGCATGTAAAAATATGAGTGCCAGACAGATGGTTCAAGTGGGGAGTGCAACTAATCCATGGGAAATCAGAACAGTTGGATGACTGCTTGAAAATCTTTGAAAGGGGGGGGAAACAGCAGTTTAGCCAGACTGGATAAGAAAAAGCAAAGATAAGCTGCACTAAAATGAGGAAAGAATGGCTTCTTAGACGTTGCATATGTAGTGCTATAGTACATCACAAATCAAAGCAGCCCACCTTACTTAAGTGCTGTATAAATCAAAAACTTCTTTGAAAGCCAGGGTGTATATCACCCCCACTGCAGGCTGTCATCCTTGGGGATGCAATAAGAAAATGCTTTCTTTAAGCCTTGATGAGGGTGAATAGATGTCTGTGGACAAACTTCTTATAGAAAGAGGGTCTGGTGGAAAGTGGCCAGTGAACAGGAGGCAGCAATGCACAAACGAGGTGGCATTATCTCCTTTGGGGACAGGAGTACTTGGGTTTTTGGAAGGGAAAAGGGAGGCGGAGGAATTAAAACTGTTTTCTCTGTTACTTCTCTCTCGCTGTTATCAAATAAAATCTGCAAACGCAGAAGTTACAATGGAACCAGGGAAGAGCTGGGCAAATATTTAATTTTGCTGTCTCTGTTTACAGGATGTTTTCACAAATTAAGAAACATGGGGAAAACTATGGGGGGAAGGGGAGGGAGAGAGGATCTACCTGCCAGCTCCCGTTCCTGGGGCTGGAGTGGTGTATCTTCCAGCTTGCTTTGAGTGGAAAAGCCCCACCTGAAAGTACGACCAGCTCAGAGAAGCAAGAGGTCAACCTGGCAGAGCCGCAGACTGTGATTATCCTAAATCAACAGCGACAGGCCCTGAAAGTGCAACCTGCAAAGTGTTACCACAAGAGATGGCTTTCAAAGAGCGGCCTTCAGTGCTTGAGAGGACACCTAGGAGAGGGGGGGAGGAGGATGGGTGATCACTGGGGTGGGTTTTCTGTTAGGAATCTGTTATAAGATGCAGGCTTGGGGGAGGGAACCGACTTTATTTTATTTCCTTTTTAGCTGCTGAAGGCATGAGCTGGTTTACAGGAAAGGTGCTAGGGTGTTTTGGGTTTTTTTTTTGGGGGGGGGGAGTGGGTGGAGAACAAAGACTCTGTTTGTACCTTAATGCCTTCTGGGGGAAGTCAGCTGGCATTGAGAGCTCTTAGATTCCAGTGTGCAGCAGGTCAGAAACGAGCTTGGAGTGTCAGCCGTCAAAATACGCGCAGAAACCACTTTACGGAAGCGTGAATTATGCATGAGGCACTCCGAAGTTGCTGAGGGCTAAGGGTGTTGACATGTCGCAGGTGACCCGTGCGTGGGAGCAGGCGGTGGGGTGGTCCGGCGGTGCCGTCTCGCTGGGTGGCACGGGGTTGGCGTTTCCTGGGCCGCAGGAAGAGGTGGAGATTGAAAGCAGACCTTGCCTCCCTGGCTCGGGCTGCTCAGCTCATCGAGAATATAGTTGTACCAGAGCTAAGCAGGGCCCCAAAATGTGGAATTTAAAGGACCAGTCTTCTCTCCCTACAGATGCAGACCTCTTTGTACAGCAGAGTTAAGCAACTTCAGGCAGGAGAGGTTTTGAGCCGCTGTGGCACCTTTCCAGGAGCTAATAAGAACTTGAAACAGAGCCCAAGCCCTAAACGCACTTTATTTAGGCTCAGAGTGGCAGCTTTTCTTCCTGCTGTAATTCAACAAGAAAAAGCTTATAGTCTTGTCTTTGAGCTTCTAGCTTTGAAACTGGATGAACTTCGAGGGCCATCATAGAATCGTAGAGTGTGTTGGAAGGGACCTTTAAAGGTCATCTAGTCCAACCCCCCTGCAGTCAGCAGGAACATCTTTAACTAGATCAGATTGCTCAGAGCCTCACCAAACCTGACCTTGAATGTCTCCAGGGATGGGCACCTCCACCACCTCTCTGGGCAACCTGTTCCAGTGTCTCACCACCCTCATTGCAAAGAACTTCTTCCTAATGTCTAATCTAAATCATAGAATCATTCAGGTTGGAAAAGACTGTTGGGATCTACTCTACAAAGTTCTTCCCTACTTCATATCCCCCAACACCACATCCAAACAACTCTTAAACACGTTCAGGGATGGTGACTCAACCACCTCCCTTGGGCAGCCTATTCCTGAACCTAAACTGCTCTAGTTTAAAGCCATTGCCCCTCATCCTATCACTGCAAATGTTAGTTCACAGGTAAGATAAGGGCCAAAGCCTCTTCTCTTCCTGGATTTACTTCGCCATCAGTGCTGATCTCCAATACAGAGATTGTTATGCCTGCTAGTAAGGAGAAAAAATGAGATTGTCCCAGTGTCCTATACAATTCACCTCTAAAACCAGCCCTGCAGAACGTGGGTACAGATGGATGATGACTTCAGAAACCACGGTGGTAGGTTCAAGTTACTGCCCTGCAAGTTCCTTAATCAGGTTAAATAGCTTATTTTGCATTGAGGGAGGCTCGGAGTGTTTGCATGTTCCTCTAACGTAACAGAGCTAGAGGGATGGTTCCTTTGGCAGCGTGGCGTTACTTCATAAACCAATATAAGCTTTGAGTACCATCACTTAATCTTCTTTATGCTTGAAAGTCGGTGACTGCCTGGAAGACTTGGTGCTGTTGGAAGCAGTGGCCTGTTAGCAAGACCAGCTTCCAGTATGGTTGTTGTAACAGAACAGATTGGGCCCCGTATTTTGTAACTGACTCAACCCTTCCCAATTCCCCAGAGTGAACCAGAAGGGAACGTTTTTCACCATCTGACCCCATTTTGGCTACTTGAGGCCCAGTAAATCATAATGTAAAGCGAACATTGTAAGAATCACTCAGCTGAAGCTCTGATCTTTCTCAGAAGCATTTGATTTACTGATTTATAGCTTTAATTTTTTTAAGTATTTATTTTCCTTTTGGAAATTTTAAAACATGGAAGAGTAAAATGGCAGTTGGCCAGCAAAGCTGACTTCTCAGGTAAACCAACACAAAAATCATGCTATTTTGACATACTATTGAAGAAATTAAATGGTACTCAACCCCAAAACTTCGTAAGAATGTCTAATTCAGCTCATCAAATACTTACTTACAATATCTCTAGACTGCTGGTCTGTAATTTTTGATGCACGTTATTCTGTGAGTTCAGAAAAAATGATCAAAATTTAAGATACTTATTCCCTTCATGTTTATCCTGATGATAATTAAAATTCTTTATTAAAGCTTTCTCCCTTCTGTCCAGTAAGGCCCACTCTGCTCCGTTTTGCTGTAGCAAAGGAATGAGAGAGAGGAGCTGAGCCTACCAGGGCTTTTGGAGTCCCACAAGGAGCTGGGGGATGATTAGAAGCTGGAAAAAAGGAGGATCAGGAACTTTTATGTGTCACTGAGAAAGGATGGGAATGTTAGAAACAGTCTGTGTGGAACTTGAGCCAAAAAAAAAAAAAGGGTTTAAACTTTTGAAGATCTAGCTTCTCTTCCTAGGCATGATAGAAATAAAGAACTAATTGAGCAATAAAACATGCTTATTGGAGTTGGCTGGGGTGTGAGCGCTGGGGTGTAAAGGACTACTAACAACAGGATGAGGTTTTTTTTTTCCTCTGCAGGGAGGAGAAATTGAGGAATATGAGATACACGTCATAGTGTGGTCACGAGCGTTTGGAATGCACACGTGCAGGTTGTATGTGCGCTTTAGCTTCCTTCTGACTTTTAAGTCGGTGAAACGTTTCCGCAGTTCTGGTGAGGAAGGGAGGAATAAAACCTCAGCGCTGTGAAGGAGCAGTGACCCCACTCTCCCTTGCACGTGGCAGTGTTGCTTTGGGTGTTTTACATCCGCGGGATCTTCTGATGTGCCACTGAGCTGTGTCGGGCAGGACATTCCGCTCAGTGATGGTTGTGATAGCTCGAGAGAACTCCCCAAATAAACAGCGCTCCCCATCCTTTACTGTTCATACCGTTGTAAAAACCTGATCATGGAGGTTGCCCTGTTTTGCAGCCTGGATACCCGTGACCCAGGCACTCTACAGGTTAAAAAAAAACCCTCACAACAACCCATTTATTAGGTTCCAAAAAACTGAAAAGAAAATCTAAATAAACAAACGCAATCAATGGATGTGTTTGGGACCGTTCTCAAATAACAGCTACGATTTGTGAGACGAACCACTTTGCTCAGCAGTAAGTAGTTGTAGAACTGGATTTTAAGGAAAGACCCAGAGAAACCAAATTGCCCAACTGCCACAAATATCCTGCTCTGTTCCTGTAAGAGGACATAAACCAACAACTAATAAAAAAAAGAAAAAAGTTTTATTAACTGTTGGAAGAATTATTTCTATCAGCATTTCCCAGTAAAATTGAAGTGACTTAATTCCCAAACTTTCTTTCAAAAAGGGCGTTTTTTTCAGGCTCTTGGAAGTTGGCCACTGAATGTGTCTGTAACACATTAGGCACTGTTTTTCAAAACACCTTGTGGACTGCTAATTGGGGTTTGCATAATACCGCAAAATTGCAGGCATTCCTTTGAAATAAGTAGGAATGAAAACTGCTTTTCTGGGGTAAAAGAAAAGGATTTTTTTTTATTTTTTAACAAAAAGCCCTAACAAAAATCCTTTGTTTGAATATGTTAAAATTATTGTTTGCTTTCTTTTCCTGAAGAAGTTAGAATCATTTGAGGAAAAGTTTCTAGGCAGTTTTAAGTTCTACAAGTTCAAGGGGGCCTTGTACATACAGTACTACTGTTCAGGCCAAGAGGTAAACAATTATGAAATGCCTTTGAAATGCAGGGTTGGTGAGGCTTTTCAAGGTTATGTATTTTGTCACTGAACACAACAGTAAGTTGTTGGCAGCAGGAGTGAGCGATACTTACTTTATGCACGGATGTGCAAATGAAAAAGATAAGAAATTTAATAGCACAGAGTCCAAATTCTTAGTTATAACACCCTGTTGTAAATCTGACTTACCCTATAGGGACTGAGGCAGGACTTAAAAAAAAAATACTATTTTTTTTTTTTAATTAGAGAAATATGCTTGCTTGGTCAAAATTCAGATTTATTCTGCTCTTTGGCTGGGGCGTTCATACACATTTCAGGTCCGTCCCTCCTGCAGATCTAGGGCTGCACTGGGTCTGGGGCTGAAGGTGATTTTCGGGTAGAATGGGATCGAAGCAGGACAGGCACAGAAAAACACTGGGCTCCGTTCTGTGCTTCTGTCCTTCCTAACCACTGGATCGCTCTGAGCTGTGAATCCTTTTCATGGCTTTTGCTTTTCAAAACGTCAGTCCAAGCGAACCGATTTTGGTTGTTTTCCTACGTCCAGCAAGGACATAGTCCAGCAATTTGCCGTGACTGGACGTGGGTAGCAACTCTTCGGAAAGAAAAGCTGGAGAAAGCCTGTTTCAGAGCATCACCAAAACGTGGCTGGGTGCATGAGGGAGCCCGTCCTATCCAATTAACTCTGATTTCTCTCCTGAAATTCTGAAAGTGGAGTTGTAACATCTCATCAGGCTCTAGGTGATGTACCCGGCCTGAAAGCATGAGCTTGAAATTTCCAAATCTGCTTCACCTCACTGCATGATTCTGTACTTAATGAAATACAGCAAAAGGAAAGCTTTTAGGCAGGCAGATGTGCTGGATGCTAATAGACTTGCAAACTTACGCGGTATTTACCAACGAGAGCAGTCTCTTAGGGTCAGAAGCTCAGTACAGCAAGTAATACTGTAGCTTGGAGAACAGGGAAATGAGAAATTCTTGATTCGAGTGTCAGGTTTGACAGTACTTTTGTTTATATCCAATAGATATCTAATGCTTATACCTAAGACACGGTATTTCGGGCTTGTGTAAAGAAGGCTTTTAATGAAAAGTACACGTCCTTCATGCAAATCAATTACACAAAAATAAGGAAAGAAAATTACCTTTTGTTGGATTTGAAGCACAAGGAGGAGGCGGCAGGGGCAGATTAGCAGGGCTTTGTTCAGCACTGTTTGAGTATGAAATAAACAACTTTTGACAGGAAGATTACAAAAACTTAAATCATGAAGAGAGAAGAGATGTTGCTAAATGCCAAGTGTGAATTTGCCTTATTTACCCAGCGTTCTCCTTCTGCTTAAACAGAGATACGTTCCAGGTTCTCAGGGACTTTAATCATCCCCGAGCTGTTGAAAACTTTGTCACCTGTGCAGTTAACTCCGGTTTACACAGTTTATTGGGTGGGAGAAGCCCTCTCCTGCAGTGCCCCCTTGAAAAGTCCAGCAGGTGAACGAAGGGAATGCAGGAAGCCAGAGGCGGAAAAACATCCTGATGAGGCAAAAAAAAAATAATCCTTTTTCTAGTGCGAGGTTTTGTCACTGGGCCATGAAGTTCAGAAAATAACGATGAGTGGTGATGGGTATCTACTAAGTATGGAGTTTCCTTTAGATTGAAAACAAGAGTAGGAAGAGTAAAGCCTGTACCTGTCTCTCTCTTTGCAGTGGGGATGAGAATATCATCGTCCTCTCCATACAATTCTTGTGAGTGTGAAGGTGAGAATCACAGAAAATAGTCACCTAAAGACTCAAGCTTGCCTTCCTTACAGTTCTGTCTTAATTTCTCTCATCCTGATATGACACTATAAAGAATGGAATGCATAATAAAAATACTCATGAGTTAAAGTACTTTTGTTCATTTGCTTAATATTTCCCTAGAAATTTATCTACTCGGAGTTACAAATAGCAGAGATGCTGGTGATTGTAATTAACTGGAGATAATATGTCAGTATGTCAGCACTTTTTAAAAATTGCCATTTCTGTCATAGAGTTTCAGAAAGGTGTAGAAAAGCGGAGGAATGTAATTGTTAGCTGTCACAGGAGGTGCCTTTGCAAAAATCTGTATTGAAATGCAGTTTCCTGTTGCAGGCTCACCCAGGGTTCAAATACATTCTGTTCTAGAGTTTCTTATTTTAGACCCACTTCGTAGAAATTGCAGGGGGGGAACCCCAAAAGGCAGATAAACCACACACTGAGAACGGGAAGAAAGTTTTCTTTGCTTTTCGTTTTTTTCTAGCCCTTTACTTGTTTCTCCTACAGTGTCTGGGTTTGGCCCACAGTAGTTGAAATGTGTGCTTAGAAAAAAACCTGCAAAGAAGTCTTATTTCAATGTTATTTTGAAGACTTAAAGGCTGTGAATCATACAAGGCCTGTTTACATGTCTGATTTGAACCAAAATAAGTGGTCTGCCCTATGTATGTGGAATAGTCATAGCTATAGGTGTTAATTTGTGTGCTTGTAGAAGAATGTCTTAAAGTAATCTCACTCCTGACCTGAAGATGGTAGATTTGTTTAATGTTATCATAGCCCATTAAAGTTCTTTACCTAAAATCTAGTGCAAACCGAACAAAATTACTATGAGCTGGACTGTTCCCTCAGTATTTCTAATCCAGCCAAAGTGTCATTTAGCTTTGTGACTCTTTGCTGAGACCAAAAATGTTGCCTTTCCATTAGCCTGCTCCACCTAAAAGCAAAAAATTAAAGCAAACCCGTATTTCCAGCAATGTTTTCTCTTATTCCGTGTAGCTGCTGTGCAGGTGCAGTGCAATAAGGGTATTAGATACTTGGCAAGAGTGACGATTTTTACATTTAGATGGTGAATTTGGGAAGACAACAGGAGCCTTTAAATTAGTATTCGCTAATTTCAGAGAGCAGAGATTTATAGATTTCGGCCAGCTGACAAAAGATGTTTTCCTGTCCTGTAATGGGTTTGTACAACCTGAGAGCAACTCGCATACTGCTACTCAAGAATGTATAAGGCGGTAGTTAATGAATTGTGGTAAGCTGTAAGTTACTAAATATTCAGATATGGGCACCAAACTATGTAGCTCAATGAATTTGACCGCAATTATTATATAATTACTGTGGTCATGACTGGTTTCTGAGTTTTGACTTCACAAAGCGGAGTTGTGTACTGTTAGTATTTTGGTTGCTAGGGGTTTAGTTTAATTAGTCAAGTTTAAACATAGCCTGCCATGAAAAGCAAATGTTTTAGTGTGTTATGGTTTTCTCGAGGTAAGACTGGGAAAGTATGAATGTACAACGAGAAAGCATAGTGCAAACTGCAGTGCTCTTGGGTGATATCCAGAAAATAGTTTTCTGCTGAAAACCTATTTAGATGTCTTTTTTCCCTTGGTACTGTTGAACTAGTAGTGTTTAAATACAATTAGATTTGTGTCAGCTGATAATATTTGAAAAGATTTCATCGTATCCCTACCACAAAAAATAAGTTGAATCTAACAGAATTGTACACATTATTCTAAATTACCCTGAGCGTTTAATATAGTTATCTCCTTTCCATACAGCTTGTTCTGGAGTTGTAGTTCCTATAGAGAATTTTGTTTTGTTCTTGATCACTAGGGGTCAGTGATTCAGCTCCAAGTTAAGATGCTTCAAGGTATTGAAATGTTTAAGTTCCTGCTGTGCATAAGTTCCTGCTGCAGCCAGTGGAAATCGAGTCAAGAAAATGCTTCTCCAGGCTCCACCGACTTATGGATTTGACTGCTGTGGGAGCTGGGACACGTAGCTCACATGCAAATGCTTACATTTAAGTATTGTGAAAGTAGGGGAATGAGTTTCTCTCAGCCTTTAGGTTCTGCTACGCTCCGGTGAGGTTAGTTCGTGATGGTCTGATCTATAGCCAGCTCAAGGTTTCTAGATGGAGAATGCACAATTGGATTTGGCCACTCCAGGAAAAAAGACACAGGAATGTGTATTTTGTCCTTGACTTTAATGACAGCAGAGCTTAGTGTTTTGGTGCCAGTAAAAGAAATTCTGGACAGGGAAGGCTGAGAATGGCCTGGCAAGCCCCACTAGCCTTGCAGAGGGGTGGAAGCTCTGGGAGCAGATGGGTATGTGGAGAAACAGGCTGGGAAAGCTCAGGGGGATGTAGGGGCTGTGAGTGGGAGTTTCTCTGTTTCTTGCCCCACTTCTGAAGTCTTATGAATCATATGAAGCTTATGAAGTCTTTTTTAAGAATTTTTGCCAAAATAGTTTTTGGTAAAGTTCATGGGATCTGTAGATTTGCTGTTTGGACAATGCTCTTATCTCTTGACTTGTGCAACTGTCCTCCCTTCAGTGTGATCTTAGAAAGTAAGAATAGAAGAAAGGAAAAGAAAGAAAAAAAGGAGATTTCCTCTCACCTGAGTTATGTCTGTCTAGCACTTAACTTCTCATGAAGTATCATTAGCAATTAAAGCATGATTTTGGACAGTTCCTCACTCTGGATATTCTCCTTCTATGTGCTAAAGCATTGACCAAACGTCTTTACTGTGTTGGAGGTTTATAGTTTTTAGTTTTTGTGGTCGAGGGGGCTGTTGTTTTGTTTTAGTCTATAATTGCTCAACAGCTTAAAACAGTTCTAGCCTTCTGCTTTTCTCTTGGGCTCCCTCCTCAGCTCAGAATGGTATCGCAGTATTTTCCCCACTTCCTTTGGTTCTTAGGGACAAGCAATGTTTGATGTAGCCTGAAGCCTCCAAGAACTGTTTCTTTCATTTTACTTGAAAGACTACTGCTTGACAAGTTTTTCATCTTTTTTTTCCAAGGATGTGCTACTCTGCATAGGTTGTTATGGACAGCATGGAGCCGTTAGGAGTGAATTGCTCTCTTCAGTCACGGCATGGTCAATGGTGGTTGCAGCTGTTCCCTTTTAGCTCCTTCTGTGTGATTCTGTCCTGATCCACAGTGCAATCCTCGGGAATTACCGAGAGAGTCATCCTCGGGGCCAGCAGAGCCCTCAAAACCCCCCCAGTAATCTCCCTGAGTTCACCCAGCGGTGTGTAAATGGTAGCGGCTGTTTTATGACACGGAGACTTGGCTACAGAGAATTGAACACAAACCAACTTATTCTTAATTACTTTTTAAAGGAAAGCAGATTTCCTCCATAGTGATAATCAATGGGACTTGTGTTTGGAAGAAAGATGGATTATTCAAAATGAAACCAAATCTGCCCAGGGCAGATTTCCAATGGATCTTACTCCTTTTTAAGTTCACCTATGCTTTCATAAGTAGGTCCTGAATAATCTTTAATAAGTGTAAATTAAAGAGCCACCCATACTTAAAAAAATCAGCCAAGGTCTAAATTTGCTTTAGGAATAACTTTAATAGCGGTGGTCCAATCTGGTCAGCCAATACATTCTTCTTGCCTTTTATGATTTTCCAAACTGTTCAGTTTCTGTATCTAAATGGCATTGTAAAGCACTGTCGTATGTATTTCTTCCAGAATCTTAATCTTCCTCATTAGAAGTCAGTGCTGCCTTTGACTACACAGAATCACAGAATGGTTTGGGTTTGAAGGGACCTTAAAAATCTTAGAGTTCCAACCCCCAAACACTTGTCAATAAGAAATGCAGGACATAACTTGGGTCTCTAGGGTTTGAGAAGACACTCTTAACAAATCTGTTGCCATCACCACCATCATCAACTGCATCAGTCACAACCACTGAGAAGCTGTAGCTGCTGACAGGGTTCTTGTACCCACCAAGTTGAGGTCTATCCCATGCGATCTAGACCAGCTCCTTTGGTGAGAGGATGCTTATGCTATGTCTTTTTTGAGTCTGGTGTCACACAGGCATGTATACAGCCAGGTCATTTTATCTCCATGCTGCTCTGACAGCTTACCATGTCATGGACCAGTGTGTCTTGCTCCTCTGACACTGGGACTGGGGTGGGAGGCAGCCTGCATTTCCAGCGCCTGCTTCTTCTCCAGGCTTGCAGCTGAGAATTGGAGGCAACTCATGGCTTATTCTCTTTCTGGCAGTTTTCAGGCCTGCAGAACTTAAAGCCAGTTTTGGCACGTAATCCTCAGAAGTGACTTTAATGAAAATAAACTTTGGGCTTTTTTTGAGAAGCATTGAAGCCGCATGAATTGAAAACATCACGGTACTGACTCTCCGAGTGGAGTGACAGATTGTTCCACCCTGTCCTGGTGGCATTGTCAGATAAGAAAATGGAATTCTTCACTCCTCACGATGTTTTCTTGGGTGCAAAAAGAAATACAAAGTCTTCATAGCTAGAACTGATTCATGTCAATTCTGTAATGACAAGATATTTCAAAATTACTGTCTCATGTCCTTTAGGGTGTTTTTTTTTTCTCTTTAGCAGTCTCCTCTGGTAGAACATATTTACAGTAGGTACTCTTTTAAACTAGAATTTCTAAAAGGATTCAAAGAAAGAAAACAGGGAAATTACCTTGACATTCAGTGACAGCTGTAATATCATGTAAATCATTACTAATGGAGAACAATTATGGAGGCTCAGAGTCGACTGTAATAGATTTTTCACACAAAGGAGGAAGGATGTTGGACCTACTGTGGAGCTGTGAAGAAGTAATTACATATCATCTTTCGTACCTAACAAACGAGATATTTTTAAAGATGTCACATTAGCCGGTGACACGCTCCAGAACATCATGTTCTAGGCGGTGGGGTGTTTTGTTTGCGTTTACATCTTTTAGAGCAGCCATCTGTACCTCAGCGTTTGTGTGCTGCTACGTATTTCGGGTGTGCGTGCACGTTTACCATTTCCATTTTGCCCAGTTGCTCCCTTACTGGGTACGTTGCAGCCGTTTAGGATCCGTGCTGTGAACGCCGACTGCTCTCTGTCGTCTTGCCTCCGCCAATGTGCGAGTTCTTCTGCAAAGCAACTTCTTCTCTGCTCAGCAACGTGACCTCCTTCAGGACTAATACCTCCCATAGAGGAAAGACATCCCATTTCCACAGTGGTATTTATACTGAGGGCTGAGAAGGTTTAATGAGATTTAGTAATTTGGGGTTCAAAACTCTAGTGAGAGATAATTATCCGTAGCTTATGAAGATGGAATACATGCTATATGAATGCTCCCTTGCTTCAAGGACATAATGCCCTTTGCTTCTGGCTGTTCTGTTATTTTTCATCTGATTTTTCAGTTCTCTCTATCAGCACTTCCCTTAGATATGAGTGGCTTTTAGTTAATGCCACTTGTCTCCTGCTTCTGCCTTACAGATCGTGAAAAATTACAGTAGGGCAGCGTGCATTGACCTGATAGATGGAAGGCTTCTATTGCACCTGCAATTAGACTCACCTTTTATTGCATCCAAGTGGAAAAAGAAAGTGGCACTAGGACGTGGCACTTACTCTGCCTGTTTGTGGACTGGAGCCCAGAACCAGGAGCTACCCCTCCATTGGGCTGCATTAGGAGAATTCCAAAACTTGGGTCCAGCCCTGCACCTTCCTCTCTGTGTTGCAGTGATGTTTTGTGTTGTGAAAACTCAGAACTATGATGTAGAATCATTTAGTTACCCGAGTATAAATACAAGACCTTTTTCAATTTCAACATTAATGTACTTTAAAACAACTCACGTTGGGGATTGTGGTGGTTTTTATTTGTTCGTCTGTCGTAATCATCTGTGCACATCACTTATCTGCCTGTTGTAGGGATGAAGAGTACTGAAAACCAGGAGAACCCTGTTCTCCAACTTTGTCCTGAAGTGCAAAAGTCTCTTGGAGACCAAAACATCTCCGCTTAAACTAAATCTTTTAATTAATAGTTGGGTAAAGGATGAGCGATGTTTGATATGAAGGAGTTTGGACTTGGTGGTTTAAAAACCTTGGATTTTCAGAAGTCAGTTTCAGTTTCCAACATCGGTTTCCCATCTGTGAAATGGATTTTTATATTTAACAGCTACATGAGAATGAACTGAGCCTAGATTACATTCATGCCTTGCTTGCATTAACTGGAAAAGGCTGGTATTCTTCCTGTTTCTCGGACTGGCCAGGATCCATCTGAACATTTGTAGAAGGCTTTGCAAAGGAAAGCAATCCCTAACAATACCCGTTGAAAAAAAACTGCATATTTTGTGTTCTTAATCACTGGTCACATAAAAAAATCTTCAGTCTTTCTTGAAGACATAACAGGGTCAGGGCATATGTGTTTTCTTTCAGTTTACCCCCAAACATCTGTTTTCCCAGTGAATAAAAGTGTAAACAAGAGTGAGAAAACAGTTTATTTTCCTGACTTCAATCTTTTTGTCAAAGTCTTTTATCTCAGAATTGCACAGTAAAAGCAAGTTTTGGGAAAGGGGCATGTTCCTGAAATATGTGTAGTGTTTAAACCTTTGTTTCCCATGATAAAAAATTCACACTTGAAATCATTTTGACTATTGCTGTGGGAGACCTCACATCTTAAAAATCTTTAATATGTGTAAATTTATATTTCAGTTTTCTTGGTGTTCTGTTTTTCTTCCCATTGCAGCATTGTTCAGACACCTGGCTGCTCAAATGCTACACCAGTCTGATCTATGAATTCATGGCCAACTTTGCCACTTGTTGCTTTGCCAGTATAGCCTTTAGAGAAGCCTTGGATCATTGCCGTGCATTAATAGTTTGTCGTTAGAATAATTAATGTGTGCAATCTATCCTGTGGTTAAAAAAAAAAAAAACTAAACAAAAACACACCAAAAAAACCCAAACAAGAGCAAAGTACTTGGGTTATACTCCTGGGCAGAAATACCATGTAAATGTTTCTAGCGGTGATGTTCACTTCACCGGTTCTCATTGCTGTGATGATGCCAAGTGATAATTGGGAAACCGAGGTGCCTGAGAGAACAAAATTTATACCAGGCTGCTTTTGCTTTAATTTCTTTTTCAGTTTTCGTCAGGGCTGCCACAAAAATATTTGCATCAGTAAAACACGAGGCAATTCAGGGGCTGGAACTTTCAGATAATCACAGAATCTCCATGGTTGGAATGGACCTCTGAGATCATAGAGTCCAACCACATTAAAAAAAAAAAAACAAACAACAAACAAAAAACAAAACACCACATACTATAAGAAAAAGTAGAGATGACTTGGCCAAGCTGAATAAAATACATGTTGGTTCAGTACCATTCCCTCCAGCTGCTACCTTGAATTGTCTTTGACTTCCTATGGTGAGACCAGTGGGCTCATCTTTGCATACATCACACGTCTTATCTATATCAGTGTTTTAAGGCATGCATTTTTAACTGTGGGAGTTAAATAAGTTAGTGCTCTGAAGAAATTGCATTCTAAAAATCACTTAATGCATGGGAGACTTCACAGATCAAAACATGGTGTAATGTCTTAGGATGGCGTGTTGTCTGAGAGATGCCAAATGCCCAAGTGGAACGTGAGAACGTTTTATTTTTCAGAGTCTTGTAAATTATTGGCGTAAAACTGCCTAGCTGAATAGCTCCAGTTACAAGGTGTTGATTCAGTGTCATGGGACTGAGATGAGGGAGTGGGAGAAGGAACTTTTCTCACAAGATTTGAATTATTTCTGCAAGCATATGTAGTGGATTTCAGTAGTTGTGTCGGTGAGGGGAAGCTGGTGCTCAGAACTTTGTCCCAGCTGGTGGCTGGTTACTCTTTGGACACCTCTAGGTGAGAAATATCTGGGAAACAGGATATATGCATCCCATATAGCAAGATTTTGCATGGGCCTCAGCAGTTCAATGAGTGCGAGCAAGAGGCTGTGGGAAAGCTACTACAAAATCAAAACATAAATAAAATTTGAGCGATTGGAGAGGGGCAAGGGCTGAGACTTGGAACACCACCACCCACCCGGCTGCTCTTTGCTGAAGGGCTAACGCCTGGCAGGGCCAAAGAAAACCTTCATTGGCTCAGGGAACATGAGGCTAAGTTGTGGTGTGAAATGTGTCCCCAGAATGAGCAATTACAGAACTTCAGGTAAGGTCTTTTAGATGAGAAGAAAGGGTTTTAATAACAACCCTATTCTTGCCAGGAATTTGGCTCTGAACAGTGGTTAACACTTAAGCACAGGATTTCTGGCCTATTCCATTCCTGATGCAGCTGAATCAATATTAAAGTGGCATTTTTCTGGGCTGGCTGAACCCAGAACGTACAAAGAAGCATCAGTGAACAAAAAATGAGTAGAGGGGGAGGAAGAGAAGAGGGGTGTTGAATTTTTTGGTGTGGACAAAATCTCCATCAGGTGGCAAATGGCTGCCTGGACCTGGACCTCCATTGGACCCAGATGGTCCTACCAGGTTGTCTGCAACCTGCAGACTGGTCTGTGCTCCATGGGTGCGGGGACAGCTTCCCCAGAAGAAATTTGGAGGGGGTGGGGGAGAGAAAATTAACTTAGAGCAGGCAAGGTTTGTAGGGTTCAGGATGTTGTTCTGCTTCCTGCAAAGCAAAGATGAAAAATAAATTGACATCGCTCCCAGAGATAGTCTTGATAGGTTAATCTCAGAAATGAACTCTCTCAAAATCTTCAGCGGAAATGAGATTTGGTGGGATTAAATGTGATGTAGAAAGAATGATTAGTGGGGTCAGTGACCTGGAGAACGTGGATAAACATTGGAAGCAGAACTCTCAGAGAATATGAGGGATATACAGATTCATGAAAGAAAGTAGTAACTTAAAAATCTCCCAAAGTACAGCAGGAAGATCCTGTTAAATGTCAAAGCAAGACATTTTTCCCTTTCCAGAAGCAGGAACAGCTGCAGCAGTAAAGAATCTCACAGGCCTGCCCACAGCTCTGCCAACCTCTGCTCTCAAACCAGCCCAGAGTCACAACGTGGAGTAAAAATCCCCAGAACCAGAGAGGTGGAAGGGCCTTTTGCAGGTCTCCAGTCCAACCTGCTGCTTCAAGCAGGCTCAGGACATTAGGTTCATCAGGCTTAGACCCAGTTTGCTCAGGACATTACGCAGTCAGGTCTTAGGAACCTCTGAGGGTGGAGACTGCACCGCCTGAGGGGGCAACCTCTTCTTGAGTTCAAGAAAATTCAAGGGAGGGCTAGAGTCTTCCGACTTGTGTGGGAGGACATAAGAGTGCTTCAGGCACTGTCCCAGGCTACTTTAGTGACAAGTAGTCTCTGGCAAGTGTGGGCCGATGCCGGTCTCTCAGAGTAGTTGCCCAAAACCCTCTAAGAAGGACACCACTGCTTGGGTGAGGAGAGGTTAAACATCTTTGTCACCAAGCTAGACTTGAATTTCCACATGCTAGAGAAGGAAGGGAAAAAGAGAAAAAAGGAAAGGATCCGGGGGGTGGGATGTAAAACTGAATGGTTAACAAAGGTGGGAGCTGACTGGGCCTTCCATGCTATAGCACATTTTAAGGCGGAAACATAAAGGAGAGGTGGAAGAAGGTGAGGCCTTATTAAAGAGACTGGAAAAGTAACCTGGGTGATGATTCCCTCTTATGTCAGAGAAATAAAGGTAGTTTTCATCAGTGAACTTCCTGCTATAGCTGGTGATGCTCAACAGGTTTATAAAAGCATTGGCCAGGTTTATGTTTGAGAGGAGTGGATTTATGTCCTGAAGACAAAGTGAATAAAAGAGTAGAGGCTTAATAAATTACAGCGGAAAAGATCAGCCAATAAAAATTATTTCAGTAACTGTTAAAGGGATGAGAAGCCCTTTTTTATGTGAAGCAAAGACAGACAGGTGTATTTCTACAACTACTTGAAAGGACATTGTAGAGAGGTTGGGGCTGGTCTCTTCTCTCAGGTAACTAGCAATAGAGCAAAAGGGAAGGGCTTCAAGCTGCAACAGGGTAGGTTTAGACTAGACATTAGGAAACAATTCTTCACAGAAAGAGTGGTCAGACACTGGAATAGGCTGCCCAGGGAGGTGGTTGAGTCACCATCCTTGGGTGGTGGGATGTGGGTTTTGATGGGAAAAGGTAATTCCCCAAACCTATTTTGGCTGATACTTCAAAGCAGGTGGATCCAAAACATACTGCAACAGTGACTTGGAGGATACGTAGTCTCATGCTCGCTTATCCCTGTTCTCCACACCTCCCAAGATGAGATTCTATGAGCGACTTCACGGTATTGTTGTCCCTTCTCCAGACATAAAAGCAAAGCACCTCACGGAAGATGTGGTCGTTTGAGGGAATGCAGCCACCTGGAAAGATGGGGAGAAGATGATGCCTACCACGTGACTCCTGAAAGGCATGGAAAGTTTGAATAATAATAATAAAAAAAAGGACAGGGAGTAGGAGAGGAAGAGAAGCTGCATTTTCAAATACAGAGAAATACTCGTCTGTGGACTGTACGTCTCTGTGTCAAGTTGTGTCATTTAAGCCCCCCTGCCCAAAGCAAATCACATCCAAAGGTCCTGTCGCGGGGTCTCCAGACTCACGTCCAGCCTGTGCCCAGCACGGACGCTTGTTCATGTGGGAATACCAGAAAACATTGCAGTGCATCGCTGCCCCTTTCTCTACCCAGTTTCTATATTAAACATAAGTCCTGGGGGAAAGATACACCCTCCGGGGTTGGGAAGGGTATTTATATAAAAGCAGCAGCCCAACAGCAGAGCACAAAAACAACTGAGTTTGGGGCAACACCGCCAGAAGTCTTGACCACCAGAGATTTGTAGCCCTGCTGCTGGTATTCCCCTGAGGAACTGGGCACGCAGGGCGAGAGCCTTCATCTAATCACACGGCCAGCCCAAATCCTGTCCTCTGCCCGTAGTCACTGGCAGCCCAGTAACAGCATTTTGCCTCTCTAGAAAGAGGAAACAGGAGTTGAAACAAGAACTGCAGCCATCACCGGCTGCTGAGCTCGTTCCCTTTCTGTTCCACAAAGGACCAGGCAAACCCAGAGCGGCCAAAAAAGATGTGACCGCGTTCAAACAAGCCTGTGAGCAAGCAGGTTACCAAATCAGCAAGGCCACCCTGCAAGAGGGCTGGGGCACCCTGCCCACGGGGCAAGAGCAAGCCAGGCTGGGGAAGGGAATCCTGAGCTAGGAAAGGAGAGAGGTGTGGGGTAAAACCCAGAAAAATAAAACAAAACTATTAACAGGAAATAGTCTAGTTAGCAATGCAGCATTTAGCTAGTGACAAGCACAGAAATGGTTCTGCCCAAATATCTATAAGCGGCAGGGATTATTGCCATAATTAGTAAGAATTGCACTTGGGAAACACAAAAGGAAGCAGCCATGCTCACGCTGAGAATCAGCCAACTCCTAAGAGAAGCCACTGCCCAGAAAAGCCTGTCCTGGCCGCTACCTGCGCATAGCAGGGCCATATCCCTGAGGTGGGAAAGTCTGGAGCTCGGCTTCTTCAAGCACAAAAATCTGTGTGATGAGAAGATTTCACCTTTCAGGAGAAAGGATGCCTATTGCCAAGGTATCAATGAGAGGACCTTTACCATAACAGCTCCGTCCCACTTACCCCAAATTCTCCCTCGGGGGCAAGCGAGACATCCAAAGGGAGCACGGGTGTTCACCTGCCCATAAAGCATCACGAGAGGGTTTGTGCTTTTGTTGCACCGAACTGACAAAGAGGACTTTGGCTACCAGGTTGCATCAGGAAGGAGAGTCTGCCCTCTGCTTGCCTGGAGAAAGAGGGGGTCCCCAGCAGGGCTCCCCACTGATGTGAAAAGCGGCCGTGGAAATCACCACCAGCTGGCAACAGGGATGGCTGAGACTGGATCGCGTAGGTGCTGGAGGATCCTCCTAGCACCACCTTTGCTCAGGAAAAGCTTTCTGGAAAAAAAGAATGCTGGTGAGAGCCTTGCACCCCCAGGATGAGGGATGAGTTTTACCAGGGCCTGGCACTGCGTACGGCTGGAATTTATATATACCCTCTGAGAGGAACATCGCCCACAAGGAGCTCATCCCTCCTGTCCCGCTCTCGTGCCCATGCTGAAATTCAAAGCGGCTGCCGGCGCATCAGCAGCCGAAATCGCCCCCATGATGGGAAAGTCTGAAGGTCACGGATGCAAACAAATATTTGACGAGTCAATACAAGGCAGCCTTGAACACTGCACCCCCAGCGTCGGGGAGGACCCCCCTCCGCCGTGCCTGTGTGTGAATGCCCTCCGGCATGCCACCCACGCCGCGTTTGAGCCACCCCGCTGTGTGCACACCGCTTGCTTTGTTAATGTTTAGACTTTCCCTGAAAGGTCTGTCTGGGCTCAGCCAGCGGGAATCAGTGACATAAATTAGCTGGAGACCAAGTGTTTACCTCAAATACTGCTACCATCTCTCTTTTCTGTAAGCGGAGGAGCCACGCTCCTCCTGGGCTTCTCTAGGTGACCTTTCCTCCCCAGCCAACCTCCTCCTGGGATCATCTGACCAACATCTCACCCACTCTTGGGATGGCCACCACAAAACCGCCTGGCCACATTCCTTCCAATCCTCCTTCCGAGCCCAACTGGGCTCAGTCCAGCTCCTTAAAGTGTCTGAAAGGCATTGAGGGGCAAACGCATCTTCTGACCAGCACTCTGACAGCAGAGCAGGGGACCAGCTGAGTGAGAGACTTGGGACTGAGCCTTTAGGTGAAACGCCTGGGTCCATATGGCAGCAGGACATGGGCAACCCCACGGGACGACAGCCCAGCTTTGATGGACCTGCTCTACTGATACACGTCTGGCTTTGCCCTCAGGACAAATGAGGGGAATATGAGGGACCAGAGCAGTCTCAGGGCTGTACTTAAACTGCTGTTGCTGCCAAACCATGGATATTGTCCCTGTAAAATCACAGAAGGTTTGTACAGGATTCCAGGAAACACAATTTTGACGCGCTCAATGGCCTGCTCAATATCTCAAACAGCCTCTTCTGATACCCATCTCTCTGTCTCTCTCCACCTTCTCTTTGCCTCTGCCCTCCTTGTCTCCTTCCAAGTTCTGTGGGAATTCATCCAGCCCAGCTCCAAGAAAAATCAGCAGCCTTGGATGTTGATGCAGGAATATCATCACTTTGGGTGTAGACCTTTTACTCCATCAGGACCTGTGAAACGGGGGAGATTTTTCTCCCCCCTAAATTTTGTTGCGGAAGGCTTGCAAATTGCATGGTGAGTAAAATGTCCTTCATGACATGAAGAAGAAGAAAACGTTTGACTGAAACCTGAGACTTGGTGGGATGCAGTTTATGTCTTGTCTCCTGACTCGGCAAACCTGGGCGGACCATATCCATATGCTCCAAGCGACTGCTTGCTCTGCTGGGAGTTTTGTAGAAAGATGGGAGAGAGAAGAAGTTTTAACGTTGCTTTCCACACCCCTCTGTCAATTTTCATATAGAAAAATAATCCTGGCCATCCCACAGGCCCTCCAGTCAAATTTGCTGCCAAATTTAGACAGCAGGAGAGCATGAGACCCATCAGGCCTTCCAGCTCCTCACCCAACATCTCAGCACAGCTCATCCAACCAGCACAGATTTGGGGCTCCGCTGCGGCTATCCCAAGGAAAGTCCGCTTTAAAAGGAATTAAGAGGATATTGCAGCATTTTTACAGGATTAGTTTAACTGAGATCTGTGCTGCAGGCAGCGATGAGCCCCAACGCTGCTCCTCAGAACGAGGACCTATTCACAGATCTCTCTCTTATCCAAAAGTCAGTTATTTCCCCCAGATAACTTCGCAAAGGCAAGCCTTCTCACAATGTCAAATTAAAACTCTTCTTCTTTCTCAAGAGCTCAGCTGTCATCACCCAGACTCCATGTACCACCTAAATCGAGAGCCACAAGACAGTATTTGCCCTGGTGAGCTGTAATCCCCCTTGCTGCAGAAGCTGGGCATTAATTCTCACTAAATCCCCTCAAGCCCTCTTCATCACAGAGGTGCAAGAGCAGCAAAATGCCCCATTAACCCTTTTTTCCCCCCTGGCCTTGCCTCATCTTCCCAGCCAACGAGGTTTGCAACAGGTTTTGTTTGAATTTTCTCCAGCTACGTGGCTATTTTTTTCATGCCTGGCTGCCCAAGCATAGCAGGCTTGACTTTCAGCTTTTGAGGTGGTTTCAGACCTAAAGCACCTAAAATCCTGGTGCTAAGAATATACCCTGCCGCTTTCAAGAACTAAAAAAAAGTGGCTAGTAGCTGTGTTAATTTACCTGTCGGCCCAGCTTTAGCATCCCCATATGTCTGCTAGTGAGCTATTTCCCGCTTTAAAGAGGCGTGTTATCTCGTATCTTCTCTCACTTTCGGTCTTAGCTTACAATCTATGACAGAGGGGCCATTTAAAAAATAGCACCGTGCTCTTCTACATCAGTTTCAGGTGCTCTGGTTCCTCCCAGCGCTACTGCTGCATGGGTTTCTGGGCAAAGACCCACCTATCATAGCTATTTCTCTCAAAAATGCCAAGGGGTGGCCCAGCGCCAGGATTTCCAGGCCTCTAAATGGATGTGGTCCCATCCTGCTGCCTTTGAGCGCCCTGGGGCTGGTGTCTTCCACCTGGGCTTGAGGAAAACTTTTTTGGTTACAGACCCTTTGCAGCCCAGAAACATCAGGGCTAAACCGAGACAGAAGTCCAGAAGAGAAGTCCGGCTTTGGAGTCCTCAGAACAAGAAGGACATGGACCTGTTGGAATGGGTCCAGAGGAGGCCATGAAGATGACCAGAGAGCTGGAGCACCTCTCCTATGAAGACAGGCTGAGAGAGCTGGGGTTGTTCAGCCTGGAGAAGAGAAGGCTCCGGGGAGACCTTAGAGCAGCCTTCCAATATCTGAAGGGAGCTACAGGAGAGCTGGGGAGGGACTTCTTACAAGGGCGTGTAGTGATAGGAAAAGGGGTAGTGGCTTCAAACTGGAAGAATGGAGATTTAGATGAGATATTAGGAAGAAATTCTTTGCTGTGAGGGTGGTGAGGCACTGGAACAGGTTGCCCAGAAGAAGCTGTGGCTGCCCCATCCCTGGAGGGGTTCAAGGCCAGGCTGGATGGGACTTTGAGCAATCTGGTCTAGTGGAAGGGACCTGCCCATGGCAGGGGCTTGGAACTCGATGATCTTTAAGATCCCTTCCAACCTGAACCATTCTGTGACTGTTCACACAGCTGTTTGTTACCTTCTCCAAGAGTTCTGCACCACACGGCTTTCTCTCTTAACACAAATATCTCTATTATTCATACTTCCTCTGAGCAAGATGCTTGGCTTTAAGGAAGGGACTCACGGACTGGGACACCACCTGCACAGCTGGGAACTGGAGGTGGCTGTGACCATCCCAGCCGGCCCACGAGCGCAGACACGAGGCCCCATCCAAGCACACCAGCAGATGCTGGGGATCTGGGGTGCCACGCAGCCACCGTCTCAGGACATTGCGGCAGATCCATACCTGGGTCCATCCCACCACCACTGCTCCACTCGGCTGCAGGGAGGACAGGAAATCTGGCTTAAGCTCAGGATTTGTAAGCAGGAGATCTTGCAGATCTCCTGCAGGAGATCAACCTGCAGATCACCAGTGCTTCCCACTCCCAGCCGGGCACCAGCCCGGCGCCAGCAGGCCTCAGCACGGCCGCTCTAAGCATATAACACACAGGTATTGTGTGATATATAGCATCTGGCAGCCCCATCTTCGGGCTTAGTGGCATACCTAGAAGGTAAATTACCCAACCGTAGCTGTTTCTATGCCATGTTGAAGGCTGAGTTCATCTTGCATCACTCCAGGCTTTCTGCCACATGAACGCACCGCAGCTTCTGAGGCGACAAGGCAGAAGTGATGGAGCACTAAAACGGGAGTAACGCAGAGAGAGAGGGGAGCAGGCCAGTTCCAAACAGCGCTCAAAAATTATTGCATTTTAGCTCCTTGCCTGGGAGTTGTTGCACAGCTTAGTGGAATTCAAGCAAAATTAGATGAAAGCGGCGGAAGAGACATCTCCAGCACGCACGTTGCAATAAGCCCCATCAACAGGTGGGTATCACCCTGGGCACGATGACATTCAGCCCTTGAGGATGGAGAGGAGTCGATCAGCGGCGTTGTGGAGTTACTCTCCTCCTGGAGACCCTTCTGGCACTGCATAACACTGGCTGTATGGTGGGTGTCAGTCTTTGCTCCCTCTGTATGCTCCACCTGTGGTGGTGGGCTTAGGTCTTAGGTGGTCTTAAGAGGCAGCTTAGTTGTAGAGCCAGCCCCCATTGCTTTATCACCCTGGCATGACACGGTCTGGAAAAACAGCAGCAGATGTCCGTCTGGTGAGGCTGAGGGAGAGATTAACATTCTCACGGCCAACGGGGGAGGCAGCGAGGGGGACTCTGGCTGTTGGGTTTCCCAGCACAGCACCTTGCACAAACGTGTGAGCCATGCCACCTGGGCAGAGGCATCAGGTGGAAAGATGGGAGAACACCTCCCACTCTCATCACCCACAGAAGTCAATGGATGAGAAAAGAGTGAAAAAAACATCTCCAGAAAGAGTAAATCAGAAACGGTTCAGTTCAGGCACATCAGAAATTGATATTTCGGTTTGAGAGCCAAATTTTAAAAACAATTGCTCACACAGTCATCCCTGCAACCGAGAGAGAAAGCAGCTGCAGAGGGTTTGGTGTTTTTTTTAAACGTGAAACTGAGCAGCAGAAGTGTGAACAAAAACCTTGCAGAGCCCGAGATTTCGCATATTTACAGGTAATTAGGAAACTCCTGGCAAGGTGCGCGTTACTAAGTATTCCCCCATCACCTCTGGGACCTCTCAGGCCAGCTTGCCAGAGTTGGTGTCTTTGGCGCCTAACGATGCGCACGGTGACTCCGAAGTGCCATTTGGGGACCACCGTCAGCTCAAGGCTGAGCCAGGACCTTGGTGGACACTTAGGGCACCTCCCTCCCCCTTGGGCGCGATGAGAATTAACCACCCTGGGGGCTTGGCTTCCCCATCATGACTCTTGCCCTCTCCCCACATCGGTCCCTTCGAGGGACCCTGCCAGCGGGGCCACTGCCCATCTCCCACCGGGCTTCGCCTCCACCCCGGCACCACGTCACACACACACACACACACACCCCCCTACAAAGAGGGGCCTGTGCAGGAGCCCGGGGCTCACGCCGTGCTGAGAGGAATCATAAAGCTCCTTTTAAGCCGGCCAGCACAAAGCTGAGCCTGTTTCGGCCGCAGGTCGGGGGCCGCCGCCGGCCCTCCCTGCCTCTGCCAGGCACTGAGTCATCCCCCCTGACCGGGCTGCCAGCCCCAGCGCCGGCCAGAGGGTTGGGGCCGGTGGCCGAGGGAGAGGGGAAACCTGCCCTGCTAACCCCTGCGACAGCCAAAACGTGTGCCCGGAGCTGCTGCTTTTCCCCCCAGAGTCACAAATAGGAAATGTCGTGGAAAAGACCCAGATCTGCCAGGGAAAGGGGTGATGCACAACCTTCCTCAGGCTTCTATCTATGCCACAGATCCCTCTCAAATCTCTTTTTGACATGAATTTAAAAGCAAGGGTTTCTACCTGCTTCCTCTTACAAGGCAAGGGAGGGAAAGTGGAAGATGTTTTCCAGCTTTCAACGCTCGCAACTCTTGCGGTGAGGGCTTCTTCCTCAAAGACTCGGCACCCAGAGTCAAAGACATCTCCACGGTTGTCTAAAGCGGCACAAATACAAGAGACACGCAGTCTTCTGCCCACAGAGGACAAAAAGAAAGTAAGAAGTAGGTCTCGGCACTTTTTCAAGTTTTTAAAGCACTTTTATGAATCCGAGTCCCTCTTTTTTTGACACTCTGAGCTGGCAGCAAAGCCATGCTCGCAGGTCAGGAGCTTTGCTGGTGCCCTAGGGATCAAAGCGTTGGTTCTCTTTAGCTCCCTTGAAAAGCACAGCCCGGTTCCCTAAGGGTAGACGCAGTGATCCATACCGTTAGCAGACAGGGAGGAGAGCTAGAGATACATATCGTGATTTCAGTCTACCATCTTTCAAGTCACAGCAACTTAAAAATTAAATAAAATGCAGGATAAAGCCGGTCCTGCTCAGAGCCAGGGATACGAGGTGGGTTGGAGAAACATACTCCCGACTCCTTTGCCTTCCCCGTGCCCCAGGTACAAAATTCCCTTCAAAAGGCCAGTTAGCACCAGCAGGAAAGAGCAGCAGCCAATTTAAAATTGAGGGAAATAGGAGACTTAGAGCCAAAAAATAAAAATAAAAAGCCCTTGAGCACCTCACCTGCGCCCAGCTGTGCAAGTTCAACAGCTGGGAGCCCCCGGCACTCGATGATGTTGCAAAGGCTGAGTCACACTCCCAAATGCGTCCCAACTGGCTGCCTTCTCTTAGTAATTGCCTCTTTAGATTGAAGAATTAAAAACGGGGGGTGAGGGGGAAGTCAAGACAAACAGCTCAGAAGCCTGTGAGTTGAGAGAAAAATAACGTCAGCACAGGGGAAAAAAAAAAAAAAAAAAAAGACACAATGCAGG
>JAOXJK010000023.1:61738064-61755479 GCA_025774025.1 Xenus cinereus | reverse complement strand
AGGTTGCTCCAAGCCCCATCCAGCCTGGCCTTGAACCCCTCCAGGGATGGGGCAACCACAGCTTCTCTGGGCAACCTCTTCCAGTGCCTCACCACCCTCACAGGAAAGAATTTCTTCCTGATATCTAATCTAAATTTCCCCTCTTCCAATTTAAAACTGTTACTCCTTGTCCTGTCACTACACTTCCTGACAAATGTACATACTTATGTATAGTGCAGAGGAGAAATGGAAGAGAGGAGGTGAAGAACGTGCAGAGACCGATGGAGAATCATCCCGTGGTTAATGCACAAGGTTGAGACTCGTTTACTTTATTGTGTCTCACTTACCTCTAAAGTTGACTCTGCAGTGACGTACCTTAAAGGCTTGTGCAAGCGCCGTACGATCTTTAGGCAGAAATGTTAGTAGATACAGGGGACAAAGGCTTTTGTGGGAGGCGAATGGCAGCCACGCAATTCCAGCACAGGATGAAAAGGGAGTAAATCCCGAAGGTCTTGCACTTTTCCTGCTCGGCTCCTTCGCAGTCAAAGCTGCCATTGCCTAAAAACTGTTGACAGGCTTTAGGTTCTGGCTGATGTTAAGTGTTTCAGAAGCAGGCGATGTGTTGCTGTAACGGTGATCACCGTATTACTTACAGCTCTGAACACCGATCTTTTGTAGTTTCACTGGAAAAGGGAGGGTGTGGAAATCTCGTGGGCAAAGCCATGCAAATAGAGAGGAATTTTTTGAAGTGTCCTGTCAAGACTTGAAAGCAAATGTTGGTTTGATGGCGTGAGTAAAACCCTCTGCATTCATTGTCTTTGAACGTTGTTCTAACTTAACTGTTGCTAGTTAAAAAAAGCAGAGGTCGTTATTTTTATTAGTGTTATGGCAATGTAGAAACCATGACCAGGACTGCAGGTGGCAGATTTTTGCCCAGAGAAGTTGTGGATGCCCCAACCTTCAAGGCCAGGTTGGACGGGGCTTTGAGCAACCTGGTCTGGTGGGAGGTGTCCCTGCCCAGGGCAGGGGCTTGGGACTGGATGATCTTTAAGGTCCCTTCCAACCCAAACCATGCCATGATACTATGAGTCTAATATGCTGCTGAACCACTGAGGCTCTGCATTACACAACTCGCTGTCTGTCTACACAGGACAAAAAAACCACAGAAGTGGAAAACTGAGGCATGAAAAGGAAACAGTTTGTTCCATAGGAGTCCAGGAAATGACCCCAGGGATTTTGATTACCATCCCATGTTTTAATCCCAAGAGTCGTCTCCCAGAAATAAAAATGTAAATCTCACATTATTGAGCATTTCCCAAAGCAACTTCTATATGTTCTATTCCACTTAGGAATTATCAGCATCTTTCTATTAATATTTATGTCAGTATATCAATTTTTATTTTACATAAGTTAATTATATATAATATGTCAAATTTTAATCATTGGCTATGCTAGATACTTGTGGATTGTAGTATCAAGCAGTTTCAGCTTGTCTACATAATACTGCCTGAAGAGAAAATGAGAATGATGCCTTGTGGCTCAGGTAACTCATCAATGCAACCCCTAAAATCCATATACTTGCAAACAATGTTTCTTGAGGAAATTGTAGAACAAAAAAAGAAATAATTTAAAAGATCACTTGACAAATATTGTAGGTAGGTGAGAAATGGGAATGCAGAGCAATGAAGCAAACTTGGTTGAATAAATGCTTCACACTTACACAGAAAAAGAACCTATTTTTCAGCTGCAGAACGCTCACTGGCAGATTCAAGGAGTCCAGTTGTGTTCCCACATTGGGAGCATTTAAAGTGTTGATAATGCTCAAATCAAAAATCCATGTAATAGAATAAGATACAGATGTTTGAGAGAATTTCAGTTTGAAGTTGCAATACATAGAGAAATGCAAAGGAGTCTCTGAAAGAGCAGCTATATCTAGAACATTATCACAGTTAAGAAAATATAATTTATAGTTTGGATAACAATGTCTGGGTGTAACTATAAGTGAATAAAATATCTTTTGGGCACTGGCAGTAGAAGTAGGTTGACCTAATGCACTGTGCATAGAGATCTGAACTCTATACTTGGTTTTGGCATTGGTTTTGGACAAAACACAGATTTTATGTGCTTTTCCTTTTGCACAAAATGAAAGTCATTATATTTAACTACTTAACCCATTTTGGAAATTTGTGTATATGGAATGGGAAGCGTACAAGTCTTAGAAGTTTGCTGTTAAATACCTGTTTATTTTAATACTTGCGAGTCTAGCAGAAGACTAGAATCCAGAAGTACAATTTAAATAACTAATAATGTGGTTTTGTTTATGCTGTAATTTATTTGGGAGAGAGATGGGAGTAGCATGACAGTAAGATATTATCTTCAAAGTTGCCATGGTAATGCAACCTACTACCTGTTGCTAAGAACATGCTGTAGCCGTTGTTATTACTTTTATTACAGCTCTCAACATTTCAGGATGTATCCTTTAGTTTTGAAGGTGTTATTATAGATTGTTTGGTACGTGAGAAAACCAGTAAGTTTTGCCATTTCCCAGCAGGGCTCTAGAGCAATGGCAATGATAATAATGCAAGAATCTGATTGCGCTAACGTAGCTCCCGTCCTCTAATGCAGAGCAGTTTACAAGCTATCTAACCATTTAGGAATACAAGAATTATCAAGACAATTCAGTGCCCTATGTAAATTAACATCCACTTTCCCCGGCAAGTCAGTGATCAATATGTGGAGACAGAGAAGACTAAAGCCCCAACAATAATGCACTATAAAGACTTCAAAAATACAGGCAGGTGGTTCTTAGCGCTAGAAATGGAAATATCCAAGTTACTAAGAGGATCCTGTGCCCTGGGACCCCTCTTACTGCCCTGAACCCTGCTGAGCAGCAGCATGTGATGAGCCTCAGGTCAGCCAAAGTGCTGCCATTCAGGACCTACAGCCACAGTGAGACTCTCCAGATGCCATCAGTCGTTTGCTACTGCTTGTGAGTATTATAAGCTGCGGGCAAGAATGGGAATTGTAAATGGATTTCTCAAAAAAAGAGCAGAATCTCATCTCCTCCAAGCTGCCTGCTCTCCCAGGCTTTCATTTTCATCTTTTACCAGAGGGTTCAGACCCCTGGATAGTAGATGCTGGCTCGTTACAATATAGTTCAAGCAAAATATGGTTGTCTAAGCTGATCCTTTCAGGTACAGAGGTGACGATAGATGACTTCTGTCTTTGGCACTTATAGCGCAGTGTTTATACAAGTCTCCATGCTTTCTTGTTGCATTTTTTTTTCCAAGACTTGTCTCCTGCTTTTAGTTCAGTAAATTTCTGTGCTTTGTTGCCAGATACCAACTTTTGTATATCTTTTCTTTTGTAAATGAAAGCCATTGGCTGAATTTTGCAAAAATTGTGCCAGCAAACTCCTGTACCTGAATTTCTCTTGTTTACAAAATGAAAAGTTTGTACGTGGATAAGCAGTCTGTGTAATTTGCCCATCTTCTTATGCTCCCTTTCTGTCTTTGTGTCCTGTGGTTTAGCACTTTCTGTAAAGTTTCGTATAAACTTTTGTATTTTTGGCTAGAAGACACTGATAGTTGAGTCATTATCACATAGTAGTATCAAGGAGCTAGTTATTTCTTTTTACAGAGAACAGCACTCCAATTACTATGGCATAACGAGTGCTGGTTTTCGTTTTAACTGTGTTGTGGGGTGATACACTGTACGAGCACACGCAGTGCATGTTGGGGGCTGTGCCCACATTGGCGTGAGCTGCAGCTCTATCATAGAATCATAGAATTGTCTAGGTTGGAAGGCACCTTTAAGATCATCTAGTCCAACCATCAACCTAACTCTGATAAAAAATAGTCACTAAACCATGTCTCTAAGCTCTATGTCAACCCGTCTTTTAAATACCTCCACAGATGGTGCCTCAACCACTTCCCTGGGCAGCCCGTTCCAATGCTTAATAACCCTTTCAGTGTAAAAATTTTTCCTAATATCCAATCTGAACCTCCCTCGGTATGTGTCTATTGTATTAATTACAAAATAAATAGTAACAGAAACAGGGATAATCACGGTGAAAAGCATACTTACAGATAAGTGGTTTGGTGTGGTCTCAGCTGTCTGAATATGGTCCTCACGGGCAAGGTCTCTGCTCCCCCCGCTATGCTGCGCTCATTACCGCGACCTATAATTAAGGAACAGAGGTGTCTTAGGCTGGATCTGCAATCAGAGTCAAAAACATGCGACTCTGAAAGGCAATTCAGTCTCTTTAAGTGTTCGTCACTGGGCGGAGGCACCTACACCTCTCCACTGACTGACACCTGCAGTACCTGAAATACCTCTGACCTTAAGGCAAGAATTCGTGGGCCATTATCAAACACAGAAACAATTGAAAGCATTTCCAGTGCAATAACCCGTATAGACATTTTGGAAAGCTACCTTCTTTAGAACGGGAAGGATTGTCTATCCTAATCCTTCTGACCATTTTTTTCAGTCGGAGGTAGCTACGTAGTTTTGCAGGCTCCGCGTTTGCTCCTGCAAGAACAAACAGGTCTGTGAGGAGGGCAATGCAGGTTCTCCTTCAGTATCTGAATTTTGGATGAGCGCTGTCGCCTGGTTCTCTGTGGCAGTTTTCTCACCCTCTTGGATTTCAGTGGTCTGCAAGCACTTTTTCCAAAGTCTGCTTGTTGTAGTAGCTTTGCCTCTAGACATTTCAGTTCAAAATGTTTTCTGCAGAGTTACTGTTGTGATCTGATACAGCTTAAGGGAGGATTTCAGGAGCATCTGTGAAATACTCCTTTTACCTTCACTCTAGATGTTCATTTGCCAGAATGGACCAGCTGTTAAACGTGTTCCTGTGGGACCTTATCTCTTCCTCTGGCTATGCATCAGTGCAGAAGTGAACTTACCAGGAGACTTTTAGCATCAAGGAGGGGTTTATGAAGAGATTGTCATCTTCTGTTTCTTGCATTTTCCCAATTGGCACAAGCAGTGGTGATAATACTGTTTAGGAGATAAAGGTAACAGCAGTTGTATGGATTTTGGTCAGTAAAAGAGGGCAGAAATTACAGTTGGCTGGTACGGTCAGGCAGTGCCACTAGTTTATGTTGAGCATGAGATCCATCATTCACTCCAAAACATGGTTTTGTTAGAAAACAGAGGATAAGTGAAATGTTTCATCTGCAGCTGTTGCTGGTCTGGAGATGGAAATTCAAATATATGATATTCAAGTAACTGACTGGTAAAATAAAATTAAAAAAAAGCCCACAAAAACATTCACAGGGTAGAACCACTGCATGGGGAATTAAGTGCTTTTCTGTGTGGAAAAAAAATAATCTACAAAACCCAGTTATGGTTTCTACACCATCATTTTATCCCCTTTTTGTAAAAAGGGAGCACCAACAGTTATCTTCCTTTGCAGAGCATTCTGAAATGAAACTGCAGAACGGATTGGATGAAATCACTACTTAGGAGCTCATTGGGACTATTGCCAGAAATAGTAGAACCCTACATTGTTTTGGAATATTTACATACTTAAAAATTCAGTGCTTACAAATAGATGAAGTGAGGTGGCTGCCCCAGTTTCTCCTACTGGAAAGAGAGCTGTCCTGTCTCTGCTACCTCTAATATCAGTTGTTGTGTCTGTTAAGACGAAATGTTCTTGTTTACTGAAAATCTTATGCACATGAGGAAATCGGCATTAAATGTTCTCTGCAGACAAGAATTTACAACAATAATCTTTATAACACCAAGACAACAGAATGAAAATAATCCAAACAAGCACAAATCACCGTGAACAACCATTAGATGTCTTCAAATCAAAAATAATTCCAGTAGTTCTGCTGCTGGTTTTTAACCTAACTTTTCATCTGAGTTTGCTACTTTGACACAGCAACACTTCCCTCTTTTAGAAAGCTTTCCACCAAAACCAGAGTGATGTTCAAAAGGTTAACAACTCGTCTGCCTTCATCTCAGAAAACCCAAGCCTTTTCATAACTGGAATAGTGAAGGAGCCAGGGGCTCCACGGACTCCACAAGGGGCCTGATTATTGCCACTCACTTTTCCATGGAAAGTACTCAGCCGCTGCAGTATGTGTTCTAAAGCAGTCAGCCTAGATATTTGGATGAAAATCGTAGAAAAGCTTAACTAGAATAAATACTTGTAAGCTCTTGTGAATTTGCTGTGGTATTCCTGACTTACCACATGGAGCTGTGTACTAAATAAAGTCAATAATTTAGTGGCCGGTCCTAACTTCTGCTGCACGAAGCTGCTCTTGTTGTTTTGTCACAGCTACGGCCCTGTTTTCTCCCCTAATTTGTTGTGCTTTCTCAGTGAAATTGAATCCCGCGTCATTTCAGGCAAAGTCTGGGAGAAGTTGTTTTCCTCGGTGCAGATGGGCTCTTTCCTCCAGATGTGCCGGGCGGCTCAGAGCTGCCTCAGTCTTTTCTTAACCCTTCTGCCCGTCTTGAAGTCACGGCCTCGGTAGCACCGTGGTTCTTGCCCCACTTCCAATTTTCCCGTGACCGCGAGCCGCCGTGTGTTGTCAGTCACACCATGGGCCGCGCAGGCTCCTCTTACCCAGTGGAGGTTTCTTTGGTTTGTTTGGTTTTCTTGTCCTGACTGTTTGTTTTAACAAGGATAAAGTAAAATTCACGTGCGAAGTAAAATCCGCGCGCGTGTAAAATCCATCCCCTGGGACACGTCCTCGCTGGAAGCTCTTGTGGCGAACTTGGCTCTGGCGAGGCTGCAGCCCTTCGTCTTGGCGGCTGCGAATGTTCCAGCCTCACATCTTCAGCCCGAAGCAGCCAAGGGGAACCTGCACCTCTGCCGTTTCCCTTCACCCTGCTTTGTTTCGCTTGGGAACACAATGGGCTGTCAAAATTTCCTGCCCTCGTTTCCACAGGAATCCTTCCTTTCGCTCCAAAAAGGATTATTTATCTAAAACTGCTAATTGCATAAATTGTCAGAACAATTGTTTAACTTGATTTTAAGGTGGAGAGCAAAGAGATGTAAAGGTCTGGTGGACTGATGGAAGTTGCCCTCAAAGTCCTCAAAGTCAAAGCGAAAAAGAGAGTCTGGTGTGTTGCCATGAACAGCCCTTGCCTCAGAAATTAAAAACCATGTAGTATGGTGTTTATCTGGATCTGCAATCCCCGATTTTAGTATCTCTGGTGATTGTACTTAGAGGTAATTAAAAGTAATAGGGAAGAATATAAATGTTTTCCAAATAAGTGAGCCAAGAAAAAATGGAGGAAGGCAGGTGTGGTTGATTTAACCCACCACCACTTCCTAACTAATCTTTCTCTAATGATGTAGAAAGAGACTAGGTGGCACCTGGCAAAGTATTTTGAAATAACAGATTCATGAGGTAGAGCTACTTGATAACATCTTTGACTCATCAGAAACTTGCCTTTCCTGAGGGTAAAGTTAATAATCCTTGAATATAAGGATTTTAGTGGCTTTTACTTAAGTCAGCGGGGATGAAGATTTATTCTGCATATAGATTCCTATAGTGATAGAAACAGACCAAACTTTTATTCTCTGTAAAAAAAAAAAAAACGTAAAATGACACAAATAGCCAATCAGAACCACCAGTAATTTTCCATTACTTCAGGTCATCGGCTTTGCTGGTTAAGTAAAACTCATTCTCATTTTCTTAGTTTGAAGAACATGGAGCTGGTAGCAAGTTTATCGATCATCATGTACAGTCCTCAACTATTTCAGGTCATCTTTCAGTGTGTATAAAGCCTATGCCATTGGCTGCTTCAACTGTTTTCATCTCCTCCTTTAGAATGATGTTCTGATCAACTAAATGGTTCTTTTCCCACTCTGTTGCTTATCAACGGTGGGTATTACTCCAGGGTGATTTTATGAAATGGCTCTTTAGTGCCTTGATCATCTTCCCAGAGGTCCTTCTCTCCACTTTTTCCAGGAGGAATTCAGCTTTCTCAGAGGTGGTATTTCAGATGGACTTACACCAAGTGCTTTGACTGATGGCATCCATACCTCCCTTGCTTTCCCTCTCTTTACTGGAATTACCTTGCGTGAAGAGCGTACATAGGTGTCTGAGTTGGCTAGTCTTTAGTTTTGTAGGGGACATCAGCAGCACCATGAGAGGAAGCTGGACTACCAGTAAAATGGAAATGGAAACTGCAGGTAGCTGGGCCATAGAGCAGTTGGGGCAGATAAAGTGACAATAACAGTGAACTTTATTTAAAATATCTGTAGCTGTATATACCTGCTATCTCCCAGCTTTGTGTTACCATCAAGTCTCACCAGTGCTCTCCTAATTCTGTGTCAAAAGTATCAATAAAAATTTTTAAGACCATTCCCAGTATGAGGGATCTTCTGCAGCTTGTGCAGTAATTGTTCCCAAGCAAAAGTTTCCTTTCAGTGCTCCCTGTTATCTTCTTACTTTTAATCTTTTCCAATTTCAATTTTTGTACTAATCTCTTGCCTTCTCTTATATGTTTAACAAAGTCCATATGGTTGAAATGCACTTACAGTATTGATTTTTTCCTCTTGTCTAACAGCTATTTCATTTGAGGTAATTAAATGTCAAGTTTGATCTTGTATGGTCTACTTCTGGCAAGCCCACATTGTGTTTTCTTCCATGTTCCAGTTGTCTGCCTACCTTTAGTGTTCTCTTCATCAAAATTTGGGGTCGTGCTATCAAGATCAGATTAGGCAATTTTTTCGATGATGTATGATTTTCTTATTCTGTAGTACTACGGTACCTCTCTTGATCTGAGAGATATTTTATGTCTGGAAACAAAATCTGGGTTTGCAGTATCATGTGTCTTGGGTTTTTCTCAGATTTTTTGGAGTTTGAATTTCTCTCTGTTTTTCCCCAAAGTATCTTGTTGGTTTAGTCACGTGTTTATCAGTATGTTAACGCGGAGGATTATTTCGCATTTTCCTGCTAATTCGTTGGTGCACCCGGAAAAACAAAAGCCTCAATCGGGGCACGCTCTGAATTTACAACCATTCTTAATTTGCTGATGCTTGTATTAGCGACAGGCTGAAGCCTGTCTGATTTTTTTTTGGGGGGGGGTTATATAATGTGTACCATACGCTTGCCATTCTTACTCTTTCTGCACGAGTCAGCCAATCTGATGGGGCTACCTGTGGCGAAGAGCAAGGCTTTTAAAGCCCGGGTGCGAGCTCTGACTCACGGGCGCTGATGAATCTTGCTTCTCCAGCTCTTTGCTCCACCCTTCTGCCCTCGGACAGAAGGATCGCAGTCGGGGAGAGGTTTTATATACCCTCCGTTGCCGCCGAGTTGCGCGTGGTTTTAAGCCGCCGATGAAGGTAGAGCCACGGTGTTATGGGACCTGGGAATCGCAGCAGCTGAAGAGCAGGCAGAGGTTTGCACCCCTTGCCCCGGCTACCAGGAGGGGTAAGTGGGGTCACCAGGATCTCCCATAGCTTTGGGCCGGTTCCAGCAGGTTCTGCATTCAGGGAACACGTGTTCTGTCGCTGGGAACAAGAAAAAAAAAAAAAAATAGGGAAGCAAAAGTCAGGGCGAGAGAAAACAGATTTATGTTTGTAATCAAAAAGTGACTTGTTTGAAATATTCTTAATTTGAGTGCGCGCTCCTATGTCTTTCGTACCTCTAAGGACCCCTAGAGGGCACGGAAGTTTTTCTCCATCTCGAATATTTAACTTAATAGTTCTACTTGGCTTTCTTCCCTGAAACGTAATTATAAGCACATTTTAAGTGAACGTTAGATAGAAAAAAATAACAGCATCTAACCAGGTCCTTCTTTTATGCTGCAAGATGTTTTCTTGTTTTTAAACACAAGCAGTAGAAGCTAGCACTAGCGGCCAAATTCGTAAATTATTTTTGTTTCGATTAGTCAGATGCTATATTCGTATCCCAGAGGAAGCACAGTTCAAACTAACTAATAATTCATAATTTTATTGCGAACTTTGGGAGGCCGACAGCGTGAGCTGGCTGAGGAGGCACGGTGGGTTCTGCTTTCAGCACTATGGCCTGTGTGTCTGCAGAGGAGGAAGCACTAGAGTACTCTAACCTGAACCTCCAAAATCTCCATACTTCATCTTATTTAAGAATCCTTAATATTTTGGTCTTGTTATTTGCCTATAAAGAAATGATAACAATTACCGTAGAAGACATGTAAGGTTATGGAAATGTGAAAATGACGTCTGCTTCCCACTGCTTCCTATCTAAGGAAGAGTTTTTGTAACTCTCACTCATCCTGAGTAGCATTTTTCTCCTTAAATCAGTTTTGCCTGTTTCATCAATATTACGTGGTGAGTCAGGTACTAATCAATGTCAATTACGCAGCGATACTAATTCGTAGTATTGTGTTGTCACTTTCTGATGTTTAAATATACAACCTAAAGCTCTGGTGTAATGCTTATCTGAGAACATCAGGTTTCGCTTACATAAAGCAGCTTCAGCATTTGAGGAGAAGGCTGACATTTTCCAGAGTGCTCAAAGAGCAGAAGGTAAAACAAAAACAAATGATCAAACAAAAAAAAACCAAACAAAAACCTAAAAAAAAATCTTACTGTTTTGTTTGGAGATTTTTTTTCATCAAGTCATGGTTTTGAGACCTGTCGCAAGAGCTTTGGAGGACGGTTGGACTGTGACCCTAGTCCAAGGTTGAGACCTTTGTGTGTGTGATGTTGTGGCAGCCAGAATCCAACTGGTCTTGTCTGGGCAACAAACTGGACCTCTACACTGTTCCTGAAGCAGCGAGAGTCTACTTACTGGGCAAGGAGCTCTTCGAAGCATGAACACGAGGGGGTTTTTGTGCCTGTGCTCTGAAAAGAGGATCAGCTGTACTGCTTTACCCAATTACCCAGGGATGTCATGGGAGATGATTTTTTGGACCTTGGTTTTCCCACTGGAGAAGCGTAACGTCATTGCTTTTGAATAGAAAATAGATCTAGATCTAAACAGCAGAGAGAGGCAGCTGCCCCTTCTAACGTCTCTGGGGATTTTGTGTTTTGCAGGAGATGCACGGGTGAGAGGTCAGACAGGGGTTCTCTCCGAGCGCCGCGGCTCCTACCCGTTTATCGACTTCCGTCTTCTTAACAGTAAGTGCAACCTTTCCTCCAGGTCCGTATTTAAAACTATAAAAATAAAAACCTGTATTGAAAGTATGCGAACCAAAATATCTGATTTCATACATTTCTGTAGTTCAGCGGGCTTCCTACAGTCAGCATTAATAATTCTGTTATTTCCACCCAGTGTTTGGCTGTGAAATGTTTTGATTCTATGAACACTCTCCATAATTCTGAGTCTGTCGAGTGAATACAGTGGTGCCGTGGGGTGTGCTGGGGGGGGGCACGGGGTGCTTCAGAATTAAAAAGATAAACCTCTGTGTCCTTTAGCCTCTTAGCCAACAGTTGGAACAGATTTATGTGAGTCTGTTATCCGGTCATATAGAATTGGCACAGGAGGGGAGCATGTGACAGCACTGACCAGTGGTTTACAATAACATTAATTTTTCCAACAATTAGAACCCAATCCAAAGCCCCATGGAGTCTTCTCATTGACGTCAATGGATTTTGGGTCAGGCCAGCAGTGAACATCTGTTAAAAATAATCTTAACCTCATTTTGATTGAAGTTATTTTGCCACTGTTGTAAATAAAGGAGGGCAGATCTAAAAGGAAAAAAAAAAATATATCCAGATCCCGTTGTTTTTTTTCACCTTGCATTCATTCTCTGTGTTGATGCAAGCCATCAATATAGAGAATATTTTAGCCGGTATCTATAAAATAAAATAAAATAGCAAGTCTTAGCTTTGGGCCCTGTAGCGTTCAGCCCGGATGCTGTGTTAACCCCAGTGTTCAGACACAGACAGATCTCAATGAGTCCTTGTCTTCTGCCCAGACCACTCCATGTAACCTTTGAAACATGAGTTATTCACTGTCTTCATCAAAACAGACTGAAACTCCAACAGTTCGTTTAGAGATGACGCTTTTAAGCTTCTAGCGATGATGCTTTTCATTAAAAAGCAATTATCGAACCAAAGTTTTACATCTCCTTACGCACTGCTTTCCCAAGTGCGTGGGGAAGGGGAGGGGAGGAAGGTGGCAGGGATGGGGAGGGGGGAAGAATCCCAGCCCCAAAGGGTGAGCTCTGGCTGGGAGTCGGGAGAAAAGAGGGGCGAAGAGGAAGGGGAGGACTTAAATTCTGTGATTCTATGACTTGGGCTCTGATGGGCCCAGCTGGCAAAGCTACTGCTGCCTGGCAAACTGCTTGCTTTCAGTCTTGCTGATAAACGGTATTTTTAAGGTCATGAGTCCATCAGAGTGCTTGCTATGGCTGAGGTAGAAAGACAGAAGGGGTAAGATGGGTCCAGCAGTTTTCCCTGGACAAAGGCAATAACATACTGGTTAAGCAGAGCTCTCAGGATAATTTAGTCCTGGCTTGCCATTGGAAAAGGTGAAGAAAAACCTGTTCTAGGCTTGCTGGAAACATTACTGTTGATGCCCTTAGAAAGACTGACTTATTTTAATTCCTTTGCCAGGAAGTGGAGAGACTTTTATATTATTTGTTCATACACATCTATCTGTCAAGTCCATTTCTGCTGTGCATACCATATAAGCAGCAAAAAACATGGTGCTGCACATCCTATCAAAAAGAAACCTATGTAAATGTCACTACTGCAAACTTTTTGGAAAAATGCCTAACTAACGCTTAGAGTAAAATTTTGGCACCGTGTTACATTTGTTTTTGGGGCAATAACTGACAGGCAGCAACCATATAGTGAAAGTAAGGGAGGGATGAGGCAGAGAAGATTTTCTGGTAAATAAAATACCATAACCAGAAGTTATAAAGAAATGCAGCATAAGTGTTGCTCCAGCTTCTCACTAATTCGGGCAAATTGAGACTAAATCGTGATTGTTCCCTCTACCATCTAAATTATTATTCCAAATAACAGTACCACCCTTGTTTTAAAGTAAGGAAAAACATTGAAGCTTATTCTTGAACAGAGTTGACATTCATTTTGAAAATTGACATTTAAAAAAAAAAGATTCAGGGCATTGCTTTTTAATGTCAGACTAAAGGTTACTTAAATGTAACTTTTTTAACGTACTTACAGATTCAGTCAAACTAGTGGATTTTTCCCTACTGTGGCTATTAAGGGTTAACACCCAGTAGACTGTATCTTTTGTTTTTAGTCTGGAGTCCTGCAGTAAAGTCCCTGTGTAACTTAAGACACCGTTAAGTCTTTTTGGATGGGAAAACTTCCTGCGCTCTGAAAACGGGATCTTCTGTAGCCCTAATCAAAGCCAACTGGATTAATGTTGCCTTTGGGCTGTTTGAGCTAACGCCTGTGATGCCCTCTACGTGTTCCTCCGGTGCATATATAGAATATATATAGAATATATAGAAACTTAGGGAGTGTTATTTCACCTTGTCCGTGCCAGGCCGCCAGGACCATGAGGATTTTGAAGGATCCTTCCAAGGCTTTAGCATCCTCCTGGCTTTCCTCTGCCTGGTTCCCGGCTTTCCCGGAGGCCTGGTTGCACTGGTGGGTTTGGGGACTCTTCAGGCGATTCTGAAATACAAAATCGAACATGAAATATCCTCACGTCACAAATAAGGAGTTCCTTAAAATGGGAACAGCAGACTCAGAAAAGACTTAGCGTTAGAACCTTATTTTCCAGGAGTGATGTGATGGAATAGGGAAGTGTTAGGTGCCATCAAGCGGCTGAATACAGTGTATAAATGATGTAAGATTGAGTCCAAATCAAACCTCACAAATTTTAGTGAAGTTTGACTCAGTAGCTCTACCTTGTAACTGAACCTGATGCAGGTTGAAATTAATGATGGTAGTTTATTGGCACTTTTACATTCCTGTGAATTAAATGAGCCTTCTTGCGTTCACGGGACAGAAAAGGAGTTAAACTGAATGTGTGCAGTGTGATAATTCAGAATTTGAAACACTTCTGCAGTGAAAGTTAACTTGATCCCATTTTCCTCTTAGCAAAGCATAGTTCGGATTTGAGAAATAAAGGACCGTAGGGTAAGGCAGCAATGATTTATTTTTCTGATTGACAAAGTTGCTCAGTGAGTCATTAAACCAGATCCCTGCACTGACTAATGTGCGTTGATTAAAATAGATTTCATTATCCCATGGTGAGTCGTGCTGGTGACTGTGAAGGTACTTTTCTTCATTGCATGAACCAAGGGTTTGAAGGAATTCCTTGTGATAAATCTAGAATTGTGGGTGAGTTTGCCACAATAACCAAGCAGACCGCACCCTGCTCCAGTTATATTAGATACTTTGTTTAATTGCCAGACGATATTAAGGGGAGTAACAAAATAACATAGTTTACATCTGAGATGAGTACCTTCTTATTTAAAAATTTGCTTGACAAGCTTAAAGTCAGAAGATAAGGAGATTCTTCAGACTTAAACAGTGATTCTCCAGTTCCCATCTTGTTTATGCTAAGCTTTTCTTTGGACAGAATTTTTGCTTGCAAATGACAGAATTATGAGCTTCTAATTGACTATATTTACATATGTCTGTTGTGGAATAATGTAATTAAAATTGTTTCTGTTTGCATTTTTAACTTTTCCTGAAAAATTCTTCATTAGGGGCGCTTTGGTTTTGTCACAGTATCAGTCATGCTGTAGCTCTCCTTATCTTGCACCCACTTCAATTTGCTTCTCTACATATTGATTATATTGATCTAGGAGGGGTAACGAGGGAAGGGAGAGGATGTCGTATGTGACCTGCAAAGTGGAGTCTGTACCAAAATGGTGTTACCCAGAGAGATTTCTCTTTTCTCACGCCTTGCACAACAGAAACATAGAGTGGGATCTGAGAATATCTAAAAAGTCAGAACATATTTGTGGACACTCCAAAGGTATAACCGCCTATTGCCTAGGATCTTGCCATTAGCATGCAAGCAGAAGTTGAGTCCAAAAAAAACCCCACCACCTGCTTTAAGCTTAGCTTAGCAAATTAAGTTAGTGTAGATGATACACTTTTAGTACCAGATGGTGCTAAACAGTGACATTAGGTGATAATCACTGATATTAGTGATCTTCAGTCTTTGTCCTTTATGTCTGATTTGAGTTAAGCAAAATCCTCTGGTTTTCAATCTCTTTGCAAATAAAATGATGCTTTGCAGGCATGTGATGAATTAGGTACCACAGAAATGAAAACTGTTGTCAGGGTTAGTAAGGGAAGATATGAACTCATGAAAAAGTCTTCCATCTCAAAGAACCAAATTCTGTGGACATTTGGATCTGTGGTTTCTGCCTGTCTACAGAAAGGTCCATTTGCAAAATTTACATTCACTTTTGGGTTTGGATTTTGAACAACTCCAGGGCTTTCAGGTAGGGCCCATCTCCAGGGAAAATAAAACTTAACCACAGCCACCAACCCAAAACTGAACCATCAAGTAATCTGAACCCAAATGAGTGAGGTTAAAAAGAGTTTGGTTAACTGTCTTGTTTTGTTGCCTTTGGCTAGAAAAAGAAGTGGGAGTGAGAGATGCCTTTTTAGATATTTCTGACCCAGGTTAAATTAGGACACTTAAAGTCTTGGGAGGAAGTTTCAAGGGCTGATTGGATTACTCGGATCCCAACCCAGCCCGTGGAGATGAGTCCAAAGTTCCAGATGGTTATTAAATTAGAAAGGGAGAGATCTCATGAGGTCTGCATTATTTCTACATAATACCTCCCTTGGTTCCTCATGGATAAGCACATCCAAAGATACTCATTAACATCCTGAAGGCACACAGGCTTCTTAATCTGGTTAGGTTATGTCTGGTTTGAATGGGAGGAACGTTTCCAGAACTGAAGTTCAGGCCTTGCTTTGTTTCCTATTCAAGGAAGAGGAATTGGGATTCTCTGAAGAATGTTTCAGTTTGAAGATTGTTCTGTTTTCTAGTAACACTTCACTATATTCAAAAGTGTTTCCTGTCATGGGAAGTCAGTCTGATTCCCCCCTTTCATCAAATAACAGCAAGATTTCCTTTGGTTCAAGGTGTTGTCTGCTTTGGTGTTGTTTTGCTGGGGTGTTTTGTTGGGTTTGCTTTTGGTTTTTTTTAGGGGGGGGAGGTTAAGAGTTGTTATCTGCAAAATTTAATAACAAGGTAGATAATTGAAAAGTATGTTCTACTTCCTGCCATTCCTGCTCCTTGTTTAGCTTTTATGCTACATTTGTAGAAAATGAAAGCCAGAATGTAAAACTGATGGATGCGTGTGCCCTCATATGCTAACAAAATGCAGCAGTTTGGGCTGTGAATGCTTCAGGAGAACTCACGAGAACAAGCAGAACAAACAAAAAAACCTAGATGTGCTTCACACACAAAGCCTTAATGAACACTGACGTGATTATACAGGTTTGTAACTTATTTTTTCAATGCAGATTTGGGATTCAGTTCAAGTGAGAATGTCCCTTTAAAAGTTTCCGAATGATGCATGACCCATTCTGCCACCCCACCTTCTTTCCCTGATTAGAAAAGGGAAAGGGTGTTCTGAAGATAACACTGAGGATACTTTCCAAATGACCGGAGGAAAAGAAAGAACAAGGAGAAGGGATCATTAAGATGATAAATGAAAGTTGGGTTTGCTGTTATTACAGGTTATGTTGCTTTTTCTCAAGGGGAGTGAAGGGGGAGGGGGATGTACCATTTCCTGTTGGAGAAACTATAATCAGCTATAGAACATTTGCAGTTTTAGGAAAAAAGGTCCTGACTGTGCTACTGTATGAAGACTGAAGTGGCAAAGTGAAGGTTCATGTTGAAATGATAATGACTTTGTGGCGATACAGAACACAACATGCTCTTTCCTAAGAGCTTGTAGGAGGCTTAATATAAGATGCCAAGATGTTTGTTTGCATAAACATGGTTGATGACCCGAATAAAGGCTGAAAATTGTGAAGAGAAACACATTTAAATTAATCTTAAATTTATATATAATCTATTCCTTTTCCTGATATTAAGGCTAGTATTCTGTTACCTAGCTGGACTTTGAAACCCTTCCTTCTCCAGAACTTGGTGCAATGGGGTAATTTGATATAGAAGTGGGATACTCTGCATAGTTCTTAAGTTCTATGGTCTTTCAGACAGTATCAAGAGGAATATAATTTGGGTTAAAGGGGAAACTCCATGACTAGTGTTCTTCAAGATGCCAACAACCGTGAGGAATTTTATGATTTGGAAACTGAGCTGTTACAAGCCACCATCACCTCAAGTGTGCTGTTCAAAGAGGAGGAAACCCCATAGCAAAGTGACCTGGAACGTTGGTGTCCCAGAACCTCTCACATTTCATTCACTACAACAGCCAAAGAATCATACGAGAACGTCTGCACTGATTTTGTGCAGGTGGTTGAAGAATGGAATCTTGATTCTAAGCGGAAAATTTTAAAGATCTTCCATTTTACTACTTCTCATTTTCTGTTTTTCTCTGAACTCTCTGTTCAGAGTACCATTCTCT
>JAOXJK010000023.1:61691114-61703072 GCA_025774025.1 Xenus cinereus | reverse complement strand
ATCATCTTCGTGGCCCTCCGCTGGACCCGTTCCAACAGGTCCATGTCCTTCCTGTGTTGAGGACTCCAGAGCTGGACTCCAGGCGGGGTCTCATGAGGCCCTCAGCCAGCTTCAAACCCATCCATCCTCCTCGTTTGGCAATGCCATGGATCTCTGTGGCTCCAATAACTGCCGAGGGGAAAAACCCACTTTATTTCTTTAATCTAAAGAAATTTGCTTTAAAATAAGGCCTGGTTGAATTAGGAAGAATGGTGCGTTTTCTCCCCTGCTACCGTACCTTGATTATACTGAGTAAAAAAAACCAACCCTTACATCAGTTAATTGGAGGAAACTAACTTGATTTAAAAACCAAAAAAGAAGTTGCCCAGCCGAGACAACACTAGTTTAAGGTACAGCCTCCCGTATGCGACCTGCTTGATCTCAAGCAGCTTCAGTGACTCGCAGCAGAGAATTCGGGTTCGGCTGCCCACCCGCAAAACAAGTACGTGAACTTCTCTCATAGCTGAGCCACAAAAATCATGGCTTGCAGATTTAGCACACTTCAAAATTAATTTTCCTTTCAGTATAGAAAAGGTGTGCTGCAGAGACGTATAAACAACAGAAAACGAGTTAGAAATACAGGTGTACTGATAGATACTTTCCAGTGCAGCCCTGGACACAGAAATTATCCTTAAGGCAAGAAGAAAAGCATTTTAGACATTTTATTTAGAAAAGTTAGGACTGCCGTCTCGAGATCTTGCAGGAATTCTGTGCTGGCCCACACGGTCAATATTATTCCGCTTCGCCGGGATCACCACCGTACCCTACTGCCCGTCTGTGCCCGTACTTAGCCACTTCCCAAGGCACGCGTTACCTCTTTTGATCTCTCGGACACTTGCGAAATTCACATTTTTAGACAAGAGTGGCGACTGCCTGATTCTCAAAGCGCGGGGCTGAAAAGCGTTTCGTTGATTCTCTCAAACTAGAAATTCCTGTCATAACTCGCTAAGACCTTCTTTTGCCGATAGCTTTCCCTCCCCTACCCAGTGAGCTGCTGTTTCACATTCTTGCATATTTTCAAGAAGACGTGCCAGCAGCTGGATTGAAGAACGGGGAGAATACCTAGCAGGCAGCAAAGTATCATCCTTACTCACTGGTAACCAACCCTGCCCCGTGACTCCACCAGCCCCAACACTCCAACAGTCAGCAGACCATTAGTTTACACAGCTCTTATCTCACGGCCGTTTGCTTTCGAACCCAAACTAAATTACCAAGTCATAACTCCACCCACCTGAATTTACTCCAAATGCTTCAGACGCTTTTCCGAGTGAATCAACACGTCTCTTTATCGGCAAGCAAGGAGATTTATCGCATTTATCATCACTTGTGAAAGTCAAGTGCCTTAGAATAGAATCCCAAGAAGAATTCAGCTAATGAGAAGTATGTCTGAAGTGAGAAGGGGGAAGCCTCGTGAGATGCAGGGTAGTACGCAAAGAGCATTACACCTTGAATACATTATGTGTGCATCCTACTCGGGTATACAGATCGTTAACTGCTGCATTAGAGACTACAGCAGCATCAGAACATCCAACATACGACCGTCAAGTAACTCCCTGTAATCTTAGGCAAGCCACCAAATTTATCAGGGTGTCAATTTCCCCATTTTTAAGACAGGAGTAATACTAACTCATTTCGCAAAAGATCTGCAGCACTGACAGATGAAAACTGTTTGTACATCAAGACCAAAGTATCTGCCGTGCCAAAGGCTGAGTAAAAGTACCAAGAGTACGGAGCTGCACTTTAGCCTTGTGGGCTAATACGCAACAGTCTGATCTCTCCACTCAGATTCCAGAATACCAGCTGCAGATGTTGCAGTATCTTACTTAACGAGGATTTCCAGTCATCTCCCTATACTCCTTTATCTCTTATCCTCCTCTAGATTGGAATCCCCGATAACTTCCCACAAGCCATAGTTGCAGCAGAAGCACAGTGAGGGTCACGGGCTCTTTATCAACACTCCAAAGCCCATCTTCCCCCATCTGTCCCCATCTCTGCTGGGAACATCTTCCTTTGCTAAAATTATGACCGTGGCACATGACCTTGCTAAATATTTCTACTTTCTGCCCTCTGACTTCACCAGTCTGACCATTTAGCAGACCTGCTACCCTCACCTTTAAGCCCCCGTTCCTAACCTGATCTCCAATTATAATGTCCTCATTGACTGGCATCCTTGTCAATATTTATTCTCTCTGCATCAACGTCACATTTTTCCCCTGAGGTCTGCTGCAAGTTTGCCAAATAAGCTTTCTCATTAGGATTTATAATTTGACACGCAGATGGACCCAAAAACCTCCCAATTCTGAACAGCTCCTGATGTACAAGGTACCTTTCAAAGACCGAGGTGGACAGGGCTACTGCCCCTTGCGATCAGACCCTCACAGTGGGACACATCTCAGGCTCTGGCACCATACACTGCCCACCTCATTTTGTTCCCACTCTTCCCCCATACAGGATGTCTGGTGTCCCCCAGCAGTCTTGCCACTTCTAAACTTGTGTTTTCTCTGAGGCAATGGGTTTCACCTCGTACGCAGCAGAAGCCCATCAAACACTTTCAGGCACTGTTAAAAACTAAATTGTGAATACAGCATGTGTTTGCTCATTTCCTCTTTTACAACTCCTGTTCCCAGCGTTCTTCTCCAGAATGTTCCATACAGAACCTGCAGTATCAACACTTCTTTATTTTTAACTGTGCCAGGCCAGCCTGGTTCTGTTGTTTGCACTGTGTCCACTTTGAGGCCAGAGAAACAGCCATATCTGAATTCCCACCTGGGCTACCTGAGAGGTAACAATGGCTAACGGGCTGACAAATAGTGCCTCCTTCTGTGGAAAAAAGCAGCTCTTGCCTGGTAGCTGCTCAGAGAACAGTCGCACCCTGCCTTCCTGCCCCACATCTTCTACAAGTGTGTGCTCCCCTTTCTTCTCCCACCCCAAGCACTGGCTAAAGACATAAGCACCACACGCAAGGAAGGCCCAGCTTACTGCCAGGAGATCTATCTTTTGCTTATTCACTTGAGACCATGGAATCAGATTTCCAAAGTATTTTCCCAACCTCTCATTTAATTATTCCTTAAGTTCTGCTTTGCCTCAGCTGGTGAAACCCAAAAGAAACAGAACCGAATCGGTGAGAAAAGGAGCACCGATACGAAGCTTTGTCAGAAACGCAAGCAAGACAAAGTATCTACAGCATTTCTGTTTCACAGGCTAAAATATAATGAATTTCTTACAATAAAATCCAGCGTCTTTATGAAATAGTTCCTTTATAAAATAATGTATGCACATTTACAATGTTATTGTAGTAACACTTGCTTGCAGCTTCTAAGAAAATGAGTCTACTTAGCGCTAAAATTACATGCAGCTGACAAGCTACCAGCAAGTGTGTTTCCGTCCATGAGTGCGGTGGGAGGAGAGTACCATGCATGATAGCTTGTCCTACATACATTTATTAAAACGGGTCCATATGAGAGCTGCTTTCCCAGTGTAATTACCCCAACATCCTAGCACCCCAAGCACAAACCAAGCTTATACTGGTAAAGGGAAGCTTCTGCCAGTGCAGCTCATTTTAGTGGCCCAGCTGGTGGGAAGGTAAATGTTACTGGGATAAACATACCTTTACTGGAGTCTTCCGCTACAAGGGCTATATTGGTCTGAAATCACACCTAACCTAACACAGCTGGTACATTAATTGCAATACAAGCCAGTGTTTCTCGTACTGTTGCAGCGTTTGAAGAGGCTGAAAAAAAGAATCAACTGTTTTCTAGGGTTTGGTGCCTGGACCCTGCTATCTGTCGTACAGGTGTAATGCTGCAAAATGTGGCCTGGAGTTATCTCAACATTACTGATCACCATTTGGCAGCTGAAGTCAAACTTACCAAGTAATCAGCAGAACCAGAAATCAACTGTATTTTTGTTCTTAAAAGCAAGGTGGAGGACAAGCAGCAGCCAACACTGCAAAGGAGTAAAAGATCACAAATTTTGGAGAAAACTATAATGCAGAACCAAGTTGTTTTTAAAAAGTTCCCAAACTGCATTGCCAAATCAAATTTCCAAAACTAAGACAAAATTCTTTCTGGACAACACCTCGAGTCCCACCTCAGCTTCCCTGAACACAAGCTGTTTGTTTCATCAAAGACTTCAGGAGTTTGTCCTTTATTTGTGTATCTATTTGTCAATCTCTTTACACCTTTAAATACTTAAAGGGAGGTTGTCAAGAGGATGGGGCCAGTCTTTTTTGAGTGGTGCCCAGGGACAGGACAAGAGGAAATGGGCACAAACTTGAACATAAGAAGTTCCATCTAAATATGAGGAGGAACTTCTTTACTTTGTGGGTGGCAGAGCATGGGAATAGGCTTCCCAGAGAGGTGGTGGAGTCTCCATCTCTGGAGACATTCAAAACCCGCCTGGACACGTTCCTGTGCAACCTGCTCTGGGTGGACCTGCTTTGGCAGGGGAGTTGGATTAGAGGACCTCTAGAGGTCCCTTCCAACCCCATAGCATTCTGTGATTCTGTGAGTTGTGATGGTTTCTCCAGGAGAAGTTTTACGTAGTCAGCATTGGAAAACCACTCACAATTTTCCACAAGGGATTTAGCAGTGTTATTTTGAAGAACAGCTACGTCAGTACATCTTCTTACTCTGCACAGGCCCTGTCTGCGTGGAAGCTGATGCTTAAAAGTTCAAAATAAATAATGCAGACTGGCACATTGAAATAAATCACTGAACATTGCAGCAAAAGAGAAATAATATGGCAATTCTTTTGTCCCGGCCAAAGACTTCACTGTGGTTTAAAGCTCAAGTGGTGAATCTGAGCAACGGGAGTATTCGTTAAGAAAAGAAGCAGTATGACAAACAACTGTTTAGGTGACAGACACTCCTTTCCCCTGAAGGTAAGGACGGGCAGGGTCTCTGCAATGTCCAACACAGCCCAGTCCTCTCCAGGCCAACGTGGGTGTAGTTACAGAATACGCTGGTTTTAGCAACAAGGCAGGTTGATGGTGTTCCCACCCGTGCACCTCTCGATCTTTCAGCGACATTTTGTACAGCGCAGTCTCAAACGGCTAATTAGGGACAGACAAAATGAACCACGGGACAGAGAGGAAAGGGCTTAAATTGCCTCTGCCACTAAAACCAGTGGATCACCTTGCTATACCCTGGGCTAGTTTGGGTCTTGGGCAGAGTTATACTAAACATCATGCAACAGCTCCATCCTAAATTGAATTTTGCTACCAGCAGCACCACTTCCTAAAAACTGCCCTGGGTGTCCACATGGGGCCACACAGACCTAAACACACAAGGAAGTAAGTGTCACACCAGCAAATAAATTTCAGACCATTTTATGGTAACACACTTTAGGGAGAAGAGTTGAATACTACACAGCTCTAAAGTATTGTACTAGATTAGGAAGGGGACCTGGGTGTCATAAGGAGCTGTAACTAAAATGGAGTATTAGAATTCATAAAAACAGGGATAAAGAGGAGTTGTATTATTCTCTCCATCTCTCCTACCACCCAGAGATAAACTTTATGCCATAATTTTCATACTAATCACCCCTCGCTAGAAAATGCAAGTACAAGAGTGGGAAGTGCAAAGAAAGGTGGCAAGAAGCCATTTGAATCACACACACAAAAAAAAAAACCCAGAAAGAAGAGACAGGTGAAAAAAAGTCTGTAGCTTCATTAGTACCACCTATAAAAAAAAAAATAAGCATTTGGGCAGATTGAGAGCTTTTGTGTTCCCTGAATCAAAACACAGGTAAAACAAGAATACACTAACCTTCAACCACAAGGCAAAACTTAAAAGAAGATTGAACATTTATATGAACAAAAAGAAAATTCTCTGTTACAAACAAATATTATTAAAACCATAATATTGGAGAAAACATACTTTAAGACTTAAATCAACCTTTTGTTTAGAATGACACTTCCATGACCTACTCATGCAAGTCAGCAGCTGTTATGTTCCCAATCCAGAGTTCTCATTCATATTCCTCTGAGCTTAGCTCATACATAAGCATATTTATGAAAAAGTATAGCTACTAAAAAGAAAAATGTAGAGCTACCCCTAACACATACAGTTGATGCCCAGCCTCATTTCTATAACAGGACCTACCAACATCTGGAGACAAACTCAGAGCTTCAGGCAACCAAAATCCAAAGAAAATAGGAAGTTTCAAAACATATGGTAGATTCAGAGACAGATTCAACAAAAAAGATAAAATATTGTCCCAAAGACCATTCTTTTATATCTTTCATATTTTGCATTGGATAAATATATGTCAATTCAATCTTTAGAGGGAGGAGAAAAAAATAATATATTAATATCATCATCTGAGAGACCAAAACACAAGTGGAATTACTTTGTTTGAAATATAGTTTTGGTGGGATGAGGTTCCATGTATAAGACAAGTACTTTGGGACGTTGCCATTGCCTTCTATGATACCTACACAATTTCCCCTCAATGCAGCAAAAAAACAACCAACACCACCAGTTCTACCATTACTGCAGGAAACATTCAGGAGTGGCCATTTGCACTACGTGGTTTTATCAGCACGAAGTGCACTATATGCACTTTTGTCAGCACTAAGGCCTAATGAAGACGCAAACACACACGTGTGCCACCTGCCCTGACTCCTGCATTAAAGGGAAACCTTCCTCAACAAAGCTGCTACCTGAAGACCGCCTGTATAAAGACAGACATTAAATAAATTAAGAAACATAATTAAGTAAGTCAGTGGTGAAGTCGGATGGGTACATCAGCTACTCAAAATAGCTAACCGATATCGGCACACTGTATGCTTTAGGGGCATGACAGTGCATACTGAAGTTTTAACATAGCAAATATACTTCCTACATTTAGCTTCCTGGTAGATACAAAGATAATACACACAAAAATTATATTACCTGAAGGTATGAGTGGACTGAAGTGAAGAAACCTGGAGAAGCTGCATAGTCTACTTCCTTCTGCAGTCGACCCTCAATTCCTCTGTGCTCGCTGTGTCAGGAGTCACACCTGGAGGGGATTAGAACTGATTATCAAGCCCCCAGTTTCACCTTTCTTAGATCTCTTGCCCCCCGTGCACACCTGGTCAGCCTCTCAAAGACACCAACTAGTCAGAAGCAAGACAAAAATAATTTACTTTGGGAAAGTACAGTATTTATTTAGGATGTTCCCAATCATATGTTATCTCCTTTAAAGAGTGGAGTGACCTCCCTCTCGCCCCCAAAAAGAAAGGGAGAATTCTTCCTTTTCTAAGATGCTCTGGATTGGGCTGGAAGAGAGAAAGCTTGGAGACTGCAGAGTATTTTGTGCAGGAGAGCCACAGCAAGAAGCTCACAGCTCACCTGGAGAATGCAGCAAGTAAATAAAATTCTAGCCAGGCTTTGCTGTCCCCTGGACATGAGAGGGGCCCGAGAGACTTTGCTGCGACTTAGAAAGGTACAGAGTTAAGTGGAAGCAAAAGCAAGTGCTCACATGCAAGGGCACAACAGGCAGAGTTACTTCCAACCCCCTTCTAATTTTCTATCTTTCTTGGTCATTTCTGAGTTCTGCCTAGTTAAAATTATGGAGGTTTTATTGTCATAAAGCCTGGCTTTTTGATTTCAAGAGAAACACTTTCCTGAGGCTCAGGTCAGCTTCAATTCTTGTCACACTTCTAATTAAGCACATTTTACAACAGTATGAAACCTAATTTTTTTTTTTTTTTTAAGAGACTATCGGATACATTTCATTTCCCCAGTTCTAAGAACTCACAGTTAAAAATCTTACCATCAGTGTTTGCTGAGGAAGGAGTGAAGGAAAAGCGGCTGGACTTCAGCTGTTTTTCTGCCAAATCCTCCATCTGCCCCAGACGCAAACGTGTCACAATAAAACCTCATGTCACCAACAGCCTTCATTTCCTTTCTGAACAGTTCCGCTACTGAGGAACTACAAGTTCCACTATGTGTTTGCGGGCTTTGACGTATAAACCGATAACAAAACGAGCTGGAATTTCAACTGTTACCACTCAACAGTCCCGTTATAGATGAAATGCCAGCAAAAGGTGGAATTTATTTACTCGCACCGCAGTTACGCTTCGGAGCACTCTGGTTCTAGACCAGGTCCCCCCAAGGGACACCAACGCTGCTCCTACCACCAGCCCTCACAATAGAAATAAGGTAGTAACAGATTCATGTCCCTTCAAAGCTCAAGAAGAAAACCACCACAGGTCCTGCAGAGAGCTAGGTGTGAAAGGAGAGCATATACTTTAATGATAAACTAGCTAAACTTCTACAGTTTTGTGGAAAAAAAAGTAAACTGATCAGCTATAAGCTCCTTCACCGATCCCACTGCAGTTCTTCCCTTCCGGTACCTCAGTGTCGTTAATTTAAAGGGAGAGATTCCATCCTCACTCTTGAGTTATTTGACAGCTTCAAGTTTTGCCTGTGGGCGTTATATTACTCTCGGCGACATTCTATCTTATATAATAATGCAGATGTTGCTTTTCAGCTGGCACAGCACATCCACAAACTCAAATTTTACTGAGACCCGTGATAGCGCAGAGTCTTCTTAAAGTTGAATATCTGCAAGGAGTTTGCACCTTCAAGGGTAGCATAGGCTGCTCCCGCTGTGAAACCAAAAGTACTTTCGCAATGTAGAAGATATAAATATCTTTAGGAAGAGGTGGTCTCTTTGCAAGACAACACATGATAAATGCGCTAGAAAAATAAACACGCTTCAAAACTTCTCTGCAGAAAATAACGTAAGGGAGAGAGAAGGAAGGCACCATTGTCAAAAGGTAACTCGGATAAGAAAAATTTCATAGAAATCTCACCTGATTCATAAATCCAAGACCTGAACTTTTACATCTAATAGGCCTTGATGACCTGGATATCAGAAGCCATAGGAGGGCTTTGCGTCTTTGCTTCACTCCATAGTTGATTTGCTGCAGAACTGGCTTTGGGTTCTGCTACAGAGAAGAAATAAGTGTCACCACTTCCTGCTGTGGATGTCGTGCTCATCATTGAAACGCGCTCCCATTTAAATTATTTTAGTTTTCAGTTCCTGCTACTGGTTACCATTATGTTTCTCTTTGTCAGAGAAAGAGGCTTTTAGTACCTCTTTTTTTCTTTCCCCCTCTTCACGCATCCAGACAAATCAGGTCATTGAAAACAGATTTTCCATTTCTGAAAGAATACAGTGCAAAACCTATAAACTTGAACAAAACTCCTTTCTAGTTTTCCAATGGACTGTACTAGAATATTCTCTCTTTCTGAAGACCTAACATACTATGGCATTATCATTATGGCTTCGTGCCATCATTCCCATCTTCATTATTTCTCACAATGCAATTTCTGTTTTTAATGATCCACAAATTTTATCACTTATTTCACGAATAAAAATATGAATCTGCATTAACCTAGAACCATTCCCTATGACCTTAGTAGAAATACTTCCTTTCAATGATTACTATTATCTGCTAGTTAATCAGTTCTACATCCATCTAACATATGTTTTTTGGATAATATGAGTGTTACATTTTCATTGACACTATTCTATCACAGCTATTTTTGTCAAAGATGATTTAAAAGTTCTGCTTGCCAATAAAGTAACGCGAGTACTCCTGTTACCTGAGTATTTCAAAATAGGCAATAGGATCCCATCACACAGGTTTTTTGCCTAGAATGGATACCTGCTAGTTGACATATAGTCACCCAGTTTACCCCACTTTTCTTAAAAAGAGAACTTAGATGTCACAATAATTTTCTGAATTTCTGTCTTACTTTGAGGTTTATTCAAAGTGAACATTAAAGGCCAGATATGTCCTTCTGCCAGCTTCTTTACAACTTGCAAATTCAAATTGTTTAACCATCCTCAGTTTAAAGCCTTTTTTTTCTAGCAAGCAGAGTTTAACTTATTCCTCCATTAAAGGATTATTTTAGTAGTAATTAATGATCCTGCTTTTTTTGAAGTAAGTAATTTTCACTTTTCCTAAAATCTATCCAATCTGTGAGACTTTGAGTCTTGTTTAAGCAACTGAACGGCAACAACTTCCAAATGAAAGTGCCAGTGACCATTCCCAGATGTGACGTTCATGATCTTCAACTTGTATCAGGTCGACTATTGACAATTATTGTGCTCAGTCAAGGTCTGGACACACACTATTTCCTTCCAAGCTACTGGGTCTTTCCTGTAAGGGACACCCCTGCATGCTGGAGACTGAGAAAGGACTTAGTCCCACCATCAAGATGCAACCTCCTTCGTCCAGGACTTTTATTCCCTAGAGAGGGAGGGAAAAGGGGAGCACAGGGGGAAAAAAAGATTGCCTGTGAGTTTGTACAGATGTGTAGAAATAGCTTAAGTTTCTATGGGTTCCCCAGGCAACTACCAGCTTAGAGAACTGTTAACGTGCTCTTCTCCTAGCAACAGCACCAAGAGCCTACAAAGCATGAAGCGGGTTCTCCTGAATTCTGTTTATTTAGCTTACCATATGTTAATATTTCTCTCTTTTATTTGTGACCTCAAAATTCTAACTCGACATCACAAACCACGATATCAGCGACAATCTCGGTTAGAGAGTAGTTTATTTGGTAGAGATCAGTCTCACCAGCAGCCTCACTGTTCTAACATCCTAAATACAAAGTATGTTCTTCAAATCTTAAAGAAAAGGCTATGCCACTACTGAGAAAAAATAAACAACTGAAGAGTTACTAGAAGTTTTGAAAAAAAAAAGGCCCTGCTGAAACATAACGAGTAAAACCTTAATATAATGCTTATACACTCAGACAGTGCATATGAGAGGAACAGAAGACCTAAGAAGCAAACACAACCAGATGAAAAACATTTGAGTGGTCAAACGGGCAGATAAGGAACAGGGGTTCTTGATAAAACCCACATTACACCTGAGTCAAATCAAAGCACAACTTCAAACTAGCTATTTTTACTATCACAAAATACCGACTTTCAAATTACTTTCCCACTATACTTGCTGGTAAGGCAGCTCCTACAAAATCAAAAACAAGAACATCGAGCTTGACCTCTATTCAGAAACACTTCCTCACAAGCAAGGAAAGAGCATAACAAAACCAGCCCGGCTTATCAAGCCTGCCCCAGTAGATGACAGTCAAACATGGAGTAGAAGTCAAGCAATACACCTACTAGAAAAAGCATAATGGAAAAAGATGACTAAAATACCAGCCAGGCAAAATTAAGTAAGAAACAACAGAATACACATACAAAAAAAGCAGTGTTCTAAAGGACAAAAAACCCTGCACTTCAGCAGAAGAACCCACAACCAGCCTCACTGATGAATACTGCTATTTTGGAACTTTTAACACAGATTCTGACAGCTCTCACTATCAAAACCCAAGACAAATGCTCACAGGCTGTAAACTATAAGGTGACAATGCATCAAACAACTGTAAGGCAACGATAACATGTGAAGAATCTAAAACTTAAGCTTACTTTGGATTTCTTCTTGCTCTTCCTTTACACCAGCAGCTGCTGCTCAGCAGCAACTGCCTCCCAGCAAATACAGCATAAGAACAAAAAAGTAAAACAGAGAAAAGGGATCAATCAATCTAGTTTAACTTTCCCCATTAAGTAAAATGCAGAATACTAAAGAGGAAGCAAAGACAGCAGGAAGGGAGATCTTAAATGTACAAGTTCTCCACAGTTCAAGGCGATACGATGGGTAAGATAATCCTCCTTTAAAATATGTAGCTTTAATGCCAGTCTGGCAACTCTGCTCTAGTCGATAGCTACGCCGGAGCATTGCTGAAGGCTAAACCTTGCCCGAGCAGAATTTACTCAGCCTTATGAATGCACCTAAACACGCTCAAGAAATTGTTTACATAAAATCATAGAGCGGTTCGGGTTGGAAGGGACCTTAAAGATCATCCAGTTCCAACCCCCTGCCCTGGGCAGGGACACCTCCCACCAGACCAG
>JAOXJK010000023.1:61646134-61664870 GCA_025774025.1 Xenus cinereus | reverse complement strand
AAATCTATCCCCCTTCTGGTTATAAAGTCAGATATACGTTACGTATTTCAGATGTTAAGGTGAAGTATAGTTCCACTTTCCAGCCTCCTCTTACACATTTAAATGCTCTAAATGTATATTATTGCTAGTGAGTTGGAAAGCAGCAGTCTGCAAACTGCAAATACAGTTTTTCTAGGGTTTGCTGCCATGAAGCGATTCTGTTAAGTTTTTTTTAAGATCTGCCTTTCTTCTGAGGCAGAAAAACAGAAATGAAGGGAAGAAAACCCTCAGGGCAAAAGTTTTACAGTAACGTTACAAAGTTCAGTTTGCACACTGTTGAGGAGATAACGGTGTGGGCTTCCCTACGTAGATGGCTGTACGGAATTAGCCAGTGGAAGATAAACTTTAGCCAGCCAAAAGTCAGAAAGTAAATGGGAAACAGGAAGCATAAGTAAAAATTCATCATATATCCAAGGACAAAGCAGGGGAAAAAAAAATAATCCCTACAGCAAGGCTTTTAGTAACCCCACAGTGGTACTAATGTGACCCGATTTACAAGATTTTAATATTCTATTCAAAGGAAGGTCATACCTGAAGTAACTCTTACCACTGCTACACAGTATCCACTGAGATATGCTAACATTTTTTTCTTAAAAACAGCCCCCTGGCTTTAGACAAAAATTAAATTTCCCCTTCTCACCCATGTTAAAACCTAAATATCAGTAAGAATCTCATACTCTGGGTGTTATGAGTTGAAAAAGTGCGGAATCAAGCATAACGAACCAAAGTTCTTACACAAACTGTTTATAGAAATGTACTGCATTGAAGTCCAACCTCCTGATGTAGCCTGGATAATAGGACAGATTAATTTGTCATTTTTTTTTTCAGTGTTAGCTTGCTATTCCAAAGTTTTTGTCCTCATCCACCATAAGCCGTGTAAAAGACAGATAATACATATTTGCTGTAAAACAAATAATTTTAATTGTTTAAATTTAAATGTTCCATTATACATTGAAAATTGAAAGCAATTAAGCTTTACAATTAAAAAGGCTAATTAGAAGCTAAAAACCTATAGAGGGACTTGAAATATTTACCTGTCATCTTTGTAAGATTTGTAATCCTTGTAATCTTTTGGAGTTTTCTCCTGCTTTCTTGACCCACTGGATTCCCTGGAACCCTTTGAGTCTCCTCGTTCTTTACTTCGCTCTTTTCTACGTCGGTCAATGTCATGCCGAAGATCAGCAGAATCGCACCTTAATTTTTTATCTCCCTGTAAACAAATATGTATTTTGGAACACAATTTTGAAATAAAACATCCAGAAGAGAATCTGAACGAAAAGGCAAGTTGTGCATCCATTTTAAAAAAAAAAAAAAAAAAAAAAAGGTGAGATAGAATTTACCTATTTTTCAACAAACTCTTCAGGACACAAATTGACTTTAAGTGAACGCCCTTTACATGCAATGGCTAGATCTAAAAAAAGAACAGCTAAGAATTTCAGTTTCAAACAAGCTTTCCCATCAAGCCAATGGGATATCTATTTTTTGATGCAGACAGACCATAATACATGGTTGGGGAGGATGTTAAAAGTATTCATTTCTTCTGGTGAATTGTTTTAACAGAGCACAAGCACCTTTGCAATTCAACCACAGTACTCACTGACCACCTCAGTACTTCCCTCCCACCCCCTTCTATTCTTTGTCCTTGGGCAGTGAGTGCCACAAAATTGCTCAAGAAATGTCCAAGAAGAAAGGAAGGGTGGGAGAAAGCTTGACCTTATACACCACATTATCAATACAGCACAATCACGCTACATAAATTGGCTTCTCGGTAATAAGTTTTAGTCAAAGGGGAAAAAAACAACCATTGTTCTAAATGCAAGTACTCCAGATACGATAAATACAAGTCTTTTTTTTTTTTTCATTTTTATATGTTGAAGTTCAGATTTAAAGAGAAACACAAGTAATTAAGTTTAGAAACAAAAATAGGATGTTTACTTAGAACCTACTTTTTGATTTTCTTCTTTAAATACTCTCTCTTCACCTGATAAACGGGTGTGCTTCCTCAGGGTACTTGGAGAGATGTCAATCCTCCTAAATGTAAAATAAAAGCAGTGTCTTGCCATACACACGTGTGACTATTAATGGCCTCAGACATTTCTTTTCAACAGAAATCTGAGAAAGAAAGCATTTTTACTATATATATTTTGCATATAAAGCTCCACCATCTTAATACAGAAGCAGACTAAAAATTTAAAACTTTGGTTCTCTTGTGAAGTATGCTAAAAATGCTACAAACACAGAAAATAGGTAGTTTCATTTTTCACATTTTAAGTACATCTTTGAAGATACAAAAAAATAATGAGTTATTTCAAAAGATCAGTTTATATAGCCAGTTGAAAATCCACTCCCCAAGAAATCGTGAACATTACGATAGTTTACTGTAAAGTCAAAAATACTTAAGAAAACTTACGAAATTGGATACTGAATAGGGAGAGAATATATCCTCACATGCAACACAAATATAGTACACTGCATCAAAAAATCATAGCACTTGATCAGAAACTATGTCTGCACGCCTACCTTCTTACCTTCCAGCCTTTCAGACTTTTGAAAAAAACTGCTGTAAATTAACACACACACAAAAACTAAAGTAGTATAAGATGGAACACTTCACTCTGCAGAATAAAGAGGCATGTACAGGGCTTCTTGTCATCTTCCAGACATATGCCCCTCAATATTTGAGCACTGCATGTGAGAAAAGTAAATATACCCTAGATGAGATACAGAAAGTAGAGAAGACATCTGCTACAAAACCACCGACGGAAGCCAGACATGGCTCAGATGAATTCTCTTTGACAGAAGGGGATTTTGGTGGGGTATTTTTGGTGTTTTCTATTTACACAGAAATCGATTAATTACTCCATACAGGTTAGAAAAAATTTCTCAAAAGAAATATTAACAGATATTACTCGAAACACAAAGTATTACGTATGCAGTTAACATATACCTATGTATTTCTGGGCTCTTTTGCCGGGTGCACTGTTCTTCAGTAGCTTTTTGATATGCAGTGAACCTCTCATTTAGGGTCATTCCAGCTGACTTGAAGTATTGCTCTGTTGGTTACAATAGAAAAAACACTGTTTCATTAGTTTAATTCAACCGACAGGTATTTTACTCCTGACAGAAAGGCAAGTAGCAGGCAAAAAACATAATATTTTCAATAAATCTATATCAGGACAAGCAAATGTGGTGTTTTCCCTATTTTTACACATTCTGTAACCCAAACAAAGTAACAGTGCACAGCATCACTGCAAGTCTACTTGTAACTATGCCATGACTGTATTATATCAAACTCAAGCATCATTTACTGATCAGACTTGCCCATATTCAACAAGATTTTCCTCTAATGAAAGAGACAGGAGCAATTTCTTAACAGTTATTTTATAGTTTGCACGTAAGAGAAAATGACATTACTTTGAGTCATGAATACTCTCATTAAGTACATTTTATTATTCATTTCATCTTTAACTTAAAGAGTTAATTCAGTGAAAACACTTAAGTAATGTATGCTTCAATAACTACATGAATGACCTAACAAGTCATTTCTTAAAAGGAATACAATTTCTTGATTTGAAGTTGTGATGATAAACAATCCAAGACAATTAACACACCTACATGTAAATAAATTCATTTAAGCATCTGGCATCTTGGCAAACTTGACAACTTCTCTGACAAATTTTCTCTTTCCTTCAGAGACAGTTAAATTAGCAACAGCAAAAGTTTTTTAAACCAGCTCAACAAATGTGTTTAAATGTAATATAGAAATACATAAAGTCATGAGCTATGAAATGTTACATATGAAGCAAGCTATCCGCTTAACAGGTCAACATACATCTGTATCAACTTACCGCCCGGCATCCAGTATTTGTCTCATAACCAACCATTAAAACTTGAAACGGCCACTACAAGGGTAGTGCCTCAATCATAATTCCATCAAACACAGGAATTTGAGCTAGCAACTCTGTTTTTATGCCATTTTTTGCCAGGAAGACAGAAGGTTCAACTTTGCCTGTTTGGCATCTGTATCTTTCAACAGCTATTTTACTTTTGTAACATGGATTTTGCCATTTCAAAACACATTCCAGGACCTAGTTACAATGAAAAAGAAAACATCACTGGGCATTTTCAGCTCTACATTAATAAAGAGCTGTTCAGACTGGTCGCATCACACCAATAATGAACATAACTTCAAGTTGTCAAAAGAGTTACTAAAAATCTGATCACAGACCACAGTAAATTTGAAACTTAAAGAGAGGTTCTGCTTTCATAAACAACCATAACTGTACATATTCTAATAACTTGACCAGATAGGCTGTTAAAACTGTTACATTTACCAGGTACTTGTTTAACATACAAAAGTTTACAGAAAAACAGTCTATTCTGTGATCAGCATGTGAGAGTTTTTCAGGAATATTATTTCACCTACAGCCTCCATATGTATCATATAAGCAAAAACTTACAGAAGCTCTCATAGGATTGAGCCTTAAATCTCTTTACATATCAATAAAATAGATACTTTCAGAACAAAGATCATTATACTCTAAACAGCTGTCCCAATAAGAATTTTTTTTCATCTAATATATTATCATAATCTATTATTGTTGGCTATTTACTTTCTTCTTTATAAGCAATTCAAAACGCAGAAAATCATTTTGCCTCAGTAATCTGAATTTTGCCAACAAAATAAGACTTTTAAGGGAACCTTAGCACGTACTTCTAGCATGCAAATCTTCGCAATTTTAGAAGCTAAAGCATCTTAAAAAACCATGCTTACAGAGAGATACACTCAATGTGGTCACCTAATTAAGCATTTCCACATTCCCCCTCTGTCTGATGATACAGCAACATTATCTTCTACCAGCAAATTCTTCCATATTATCTCGGTAAATCAAACACAAGAACAACACAACAGCCCAGTGAAATAAAGTAAATGCTATGGAAAAAACTGATTTTAAAAAACTCTCCAGGTATCCCCATGGGATTTTAAGGAGTTATCTATCTATTCTTCCATCTAAAAACTTTGACAGGATACATCTCCCAAATGAAATACATCTACTTTGACAATTTGGGTTTGTGTTTCGGTGTTTTTTTTATTTGGGGCTTTTTTTTTGGGTGTTGGTTGGTTGGCTTGGGGTTTTGGGGTGTTTCTATTAAGCAACAGCCACTACTGTTAAATCAGAAAATAATTAGTGCATAATTAATTTAATGGAGGGTTATTAAGCCACTGCCAAGTTCCTGTAAGTAAAATTCCTGCCTCCAGCACTATAATACCCTCAAATAGGAATAAAATTAAATACCTCAGTGTATTTTATATCACTTGGAGCACAATTTTTCTTACATCTTATTATTTTGATAGAAAAAAAACATGGAAATGAGCTCTGGGGTTGCTTCAAAAGGAATGACACTGTATTTACGGTGCAAAGGACATCTGCCAACCCATGCTGCCCCACTTCATATAAAATTGTGTGTTAGAGCCATTAAAATAATGTTAAGTAAGAAAAGATTGATGAATGTATTATGTTTAAACTACACAAAAAATATTAAATATTAAAAAAAAAATCAAATTTATATACTACTTAGGCTCAAAAATGTACCCAGAAACAGAGTATAACTGCTATTATGCTCTGCATTGCTTGGGTTAGGTTTGGGTTTTTTTTGGATTCTAGCTTCTGGGACTATTATTTTTCTATCTATTTTTATGTGCATCTCAAAAGGAAGAAAGTCTGACTGAAGCAACGTTAAGAGAGGGCTGAAAACTTTCTGTACCAGAGACAGCAAATGGGCTTAAATGAAGTTGTCAGACGTGTATTGGGTATGATAAACTGAATACATACCTTTGACATGATGAACCAAGGACACAATATGCTGAATAAATGACTCTGACGTGCTTTTGCTGGCCTGTGGCAACTTAATGTGGTCAAAGATGGATCGGAACTCTTGCTCCTTCTTGACGGAATGGACAAGAGTGCTAGCAAGCAGCCTGTCTTTAGTCAAGGAAGCAGGTCTAAAATGCATCAACAACAAAAAAAAAGACACACAAAAAAGAAACCGCTAGTTTAAATAAAGACGAATGACACTACAGGCAGGTGGAGAACCACAGTGTAAAGTGGAATAATTTACCTATTGGAATCATCAAGAGGTACTGGTGCCATTTTGAGTTTAACTTCAGGACGATGGGAGTCACTGGCTATCATTTTGATCCTAAGTGGGCTCTCCTCTCTGAAGGTGGATTTTTCTCTCGCATCCAGATTCTTGTGTAGAGGGGGACTGTAATCAAAGAGTTCTTTGAGCTTTTCAGACTTTACCTGCTCAGGTGACTGAGTTTCTTTCTTCATCATTAGTCTCTCAGAACTCTTGTCTTCTTCCTTGTGCTTATCTTTTGTTGCACTAGGCCTTTCCACTACATAGCTAGTCTCTTTAAGCTTATAACTTTTCTCATCTCTAAATCCATCGCTCTCTCTATTGCCCTTGATTGGTATTTTAGATTTGTATTTGGCTCCTTCCTCCTCAGCATTCCGGTGAGATGCAGTAGGAAAATTTTTACCCTGATCTGCCAGGACAGACTTTCTGAACTGTCTGTAATCCTCTGTCTCCTCTGTGTCCTCCCCTTCAGAGTCATTAAATTTTTCTTTCCCAGTCTCTTTATCAACGAAAAAATCTAAAGTTTCCTGTTCCTCCCATTCCCTTTCTCCCTCTAACCTCCCTTTTTCTGATCCTCTCTCCTTCTGGGCCTCCTTCTCCCTGGTATTACCCCTATCAAGCAGGTATACTCTAGACTCTTCATCTGTGTACCTGTGGATAGCAAAGAAGAGACTGGTAACTCTGGATTGCATTCATTCCAGTTCACTTGCATTCCTCTTTTGTGTCAATTCCACACCAAGAAGAAGAAAATACATTCCTCTGAGCAATTCAACTTCAGCACGCAATGCTTCGCACACCATTAACACTGCACCCGCTGTCATTTATGTGCTACTGGAGGCATCTGCAGGATATAATGCCTTTCTGTAGAACACCTAGGAATTCTCTGCTTGAGTTTATAAAAAAAGGTAGTGGTTTGTTTGTTCTTTCTTAATCGGTACCCAGTTTCACATTCTCTTACACCAATCATTTTTTCCATCAAATTCAAATGAAATTTGGTAATTCCGACTGCAATTCATTTTTTTTACTTCAGTGAAAAAGTTAGAGGAGCACCATTAAAAAAAAAGTGAATGGTTTTTCAAGATACTGCACATTTCCTAAGAGGATTCGAAAATCTGACACACAATGCAGTCACTACATCATGTACATGCAGGGAACCTTTAGAAGCCAGCTCTCCTTAACCCAGAAACACACTTACCAATTATTTCAGCCACTGCCTTATCTATACACTATTTTCACATCGGTCCTAACACATTCACCACCTCCAATACATCTAACCCAGGGGGAGTCGTATTTTTGATCTTCTAAGCGGTATACTTTTTACATAATAAATCACTGACTGGACAAATTAATTTAAAAAGTCTACAATCAAACCTATATAGCATAGTCACATCTTTGCTCTATAATTCATTTTATAAGAAATCCACTGAAGTACAAGTCACAGTAGAAAGGCACAGTCTAATGTCAGTAAGATTTTTGCAGCTTTTAAAAATTACTACTGTATCAAACATTTGAAGAGCAAATTTGAAAAATTTATGTTAATTGGAAAAATATATATTCAACTGTAAATATTTTGTCCTCCACATCAATAGAACTATGTTCCAAGAACACCAAGACCTACCCTCTTTAATATGTAATGCAAGTCAAGGTAAAGTTGTCATATTGCAGCACACCATTCACTGTTTACATTCACAAAGAAATCATTGCACAATATCTGCATTTTTAGACTTCCAAAAGATTTGCATTTCAAAATACACGAGGCATTAAAATTTCAAAATACTTGAACAGAATTCACTATCAAACAATTAAGTCTGATGCACTATCCCAATTAAGATTTTTCTTAACAGTAAATGAAGTATAAGAAAACACACAATAATGGAAAGCACAAACCAATATTTCCTCTAGGATATATGTCCCTATCTCCACTAGCCAACAACTAAGAACCTAAAGCATCTTAGGAGGAAAAGGCGCATGATTCAAGCTCCATTCCAACCAGACTAAAATTTGTAGTATTTATTCCACAGTATTCCTTATTGGGTCTTTCAAGGCACAGTGATGATCTTGTCAAAACTCTGTAACAGACAGCATTTTAAAAAAGAGGCAACATCAGGCTTCTAATTTAAAAATTCTTACCTTTTCATAAACTTTCCACCTTTTGCAGCCTCCTGTTCTCCACCCTCAGGATAAAATGACCGCACTCGAGCCTCCTCGCGGGGAGCGCTCTGTGATGGGATTGTCTTTGCAGGGCTTCTCCTCGAAGGGATGTGATGCAATGGGCTATTCTGAGAAGGACTATAACGGCTAGAACCATTTCCGAGAGAACCAGAGCCAGACCTCTCAGGACTATGCTGAATGGAATGGGAATGTTGAGGTGTGTCCTTTGCTGAATGGGCTGTACTAAGCAAAGGGGCTTCAGAGCAAGATGAACTCTGACTGGGTGGGGTGGCAATAGAAGGGCTATGGGGTGACCTCGGACTGTTATCATACGCTGAAAGGCCAGGCCAAATGTCGCCAGAAGCTGCTGATGATTTGTTAAAATCGTCAAGAGACTCTGATGGGTCATGTTCAAATGTATCTTTCTGTTCATCTTGTGATTTATTTTTCAAAGGGCTATCTTGCAAAGGAGCCCCTTCAGTTTTCTTTGCCTGCTTTTCCAGAGACGCGCGTCTTTTGGAAGAGACAGGTGATTTGCTGTATGGGGATGAAGAACGAGATGAAGAGGACCTTGGGGACCTGGAAGATCTGTAAGATCGACGAGATCTGCTCCGGGACCTCTGGGAAGACACAGACCTTCGTTTTGGACTTCTGGAACGTGAACGGCCACGCCTAGGGCTTCGGGAGTGTCTTCGGTTCCAGACAGGCCTATAACCTCCACGATGGTATCTACCACCTCCTCCTTGATAATACCCTCTACCTCTTCCTCTGTAACCATAGGGACGTCTCATTCCTCTATTATTTCTGTAATCTCTGCGATAATCTCTAGAATAAACACGATCCCTGCTGCGAGATCTTGAATATGTCCTTGACCGAGACCTAGAACTAAAATTAAAAAGCAAACATTAACATTTGACAATTGGAGAATTAAAAAAAAAAATATATATATATATAAAAACAGTGCCTAGACACTAAATGCTAGATTTCTCAAATGCAGTCAGAATGGTAAATAAAGCAGACCAACAGACTTAAAGTAACTTCTACAATCTATTTTTACTTATTATTTCTGTCTCAAAGTACTACAGTAAACATGTCTATACTCCTAAGGACTGTGAAACTCAGGCTTCAGCACCACATGAGTAAGACATTACCAGTCTCTGTGGCCTGCCCTGCCATTTTATTAGAGATTATCACCCCTCTGGAGCGTGGCATTCAGCTTCTCAGCCACCACAGTTCCCAGCTTGGAACACGAAGTTACGTGACCCCCAGTTTAACACGCCAGCCTGCAGACAGCAGCTGGTAAGGCAGTAAAGATTCAATTGAACCACTTCTTTTATGGGAGATGGTAATGTCCATCAGTAAGAAAGATGAGGAAAAGGCTGAAGGTAACCCAGAAGACAAGATATAGCAAGGCTTATCTGATGAAGCCTTAAGTTACTCCAGATCTGAAAATCTGCACGAGAAATACAGATCACACAAGAAACACAGAACAAATCACACAGGCTGGACAAAGAAAACATCATGTGAAGGGGAAGGGGATAATCAAACAAGCCACAAATCACGAAGAACCATTAGCATTCTGAAATTATCTTGAGACACAGGAAAAGGGCAAAACAGACAAGTATCAAACAATCAAAGTAACAGAAACCACATTCAAAGCAGAATTATTTACCTACTGCCTACAATGAAATAAGATCCCAGGTTCACTTTTGCCACATGATTATGCAAGTGAAAAATAATTTTCCAGACAAAAACTAACATACTAAACCAACTTCTAAGACATCAATTTACCTGTATCTCTTTTTTCTAGAATGTGATCTGGATCTTGACCTAGAGCTGGACTGAGACCTGGACTTCGATCTTGAAGAATGCGATCTAGAGTTAGATCGACCCATTTTTTCCCAGTAGATATACTCCTGCCCAAAAGGAAAAGCAGTGAGGGGAGAGGGGAAAAAAAAAAAAAAGAAAAAACAAAAAACAAACAAACCACACAAAAAGGAAGCAATTATTTAGAATCCATGTAATCATATAAATGAACAAAATTTTTATATGCTAAAATGAGAATATTAGAAAGAGGTATAGACTTTCCTAAACAAAAGAACTCTGAAGACAATATGAGTATATTTATTAGAAAATTAACAGCTCAACCACATTTTAAAGAATTTAACATAGCTACAGTGCACACAGTTCGTCTGAAAAGACAAAGTATAACAGTAAAAGATTTTCCAGATTTAACTGCAAACTGATCCTGTAGAAGGAGAGAGGAAGCAATAGAAGAAACACTTCTGCAAACTAAAGCAAGAGATATGTGAGTCTGGACAATTACATGTTTTAATATGTTTTGGAACAAAATTCTTGCTATTGGTGTGGCTTATCATTTCCTTGCGTTTCCAATGCACCAATCCTCCTCTGGAAGGACTTTCTAGTCCCCTACAATGTACCTTTTACATAAGCAAAGAAAAAGCCCTGAAGTATTCTGTCCAGCAGTTGTTGGTTTGAGCCAGGGGTATTATTTCTCTTAAACACACGTACGAAAGCTAATCACTCTGATCCGATTTTCCACCGGTCAATATGCCCACCCTGCATCTTTTTAAGTTAACATTGCTTTTTAAACTACATGTAAAATGCACGGCCAACTTAAAGATTTTTAACAACTAGTTAAATAATACAGCTTGCAACAGAATTAAACATTTTTAAGCTCAAATGAAGCTATGAAAACTACAGTTTATTATAAAGCAATGAATCCTAAAAGGAACTACCATTTCTTCTTACGTACAGTCATAAAAAAATACTTAGAATTAATTAGCACTAACCATAAAAAAAAAATACACACCTTTTCCTTCTCTTTTCAGATCAGTGGCTAAAAATCCCCAATTTAATTAATAAAAACTTTGACCCATTACCATTTTCTTTTGAAATTGCCCAGCTTTAAAAAAAAAAAAAAAAGTGTCACATTAGACAACCTGAATATAAACTGTGGACAAATAACTACACATTTTCAGGCCTTTGTATGCTCAGTATCTATAATCATCATTGTTTAATAATAATTAAAACAAAAAATGGAAGAAACAGACATTTGGCTTTTGTATTGCAAACAAGCATGAAAGCCTAAAATTACTGCACTGAAAATACAACCTCAACACAACAAGCACTTTATGTCACAAGGTACTTTATATAATCTTTCTTGTTACCTGGGTGATATTTCAATTATGTAAAGACAAATAAACAGCATTAGAGCTCCATTTGAAGTTTAAAAAAAGAAAAAAATAATCGGAAATTTTACACATAAGTGAACCTAGAAGAAAAAAGCAGACTGAGTCTTCCCTTATCAATTAGTCCCTCCTGCCCCATATGACATTCCTCACCACAGCAGCAAAAGTGCTTGCATGACCCCAAACAAATGTAAAACTCATCTGAAACTAACCCAGCAAAAAATTAATTTTAACCTAAACGAGCTTTCCATTTAACTAAGAAAATATTCTTTACCTTGCAGAAGAATAATATGTTGGAAGTTGTCTTTTATTGGCTCCTTCCATTAAAAAGCAAATTTACATAACCTATACTCAGAAGATGGTTTCTAATTCATTGCGTTCAATTAAACTCACAGAAAATGGCTTATCATCTCTTATGCTTGTCTACTCACAGGCAACATAAATTTAGAGTTTTTAAACTGTTGTAAGAAATGAAGCACATCAATTTTCCAAAAGTGATAGGAAAAAAACCCTGGGTTTTTGCTATTATGTAATTTTCAGACAAATTTATAATACAATCCAATCTCAGCTTTAAAGGAAATCTGGTTTATTTTCCCTGTATTCAACATCAACATTTATACGTTCCCATTCTAAGTACAGCACGTACATACTGTATGATAATTGAAGTTTACAAGACAGAGGCTAATTTCAGAAAGTTTCATATGTTTCAGTTTCTTATTGCAAGCATGAGTTTTAGGAAAACAAAATCAATTCTCATTTTAAACGGTTGGGTTCAAACAGAACATTTAAAAATAGAATTAAGTTAATCTTACCTCAAGCCGTCGGTTGGTGCCAATGAAGTACTTATTTCAAAACTCTCTATTTGTGCTTTCAGCAATACTGATCCCTATAGAACAGAAAAAAAGACTGTCAAAGACGTGAACTTTTACTAAAGGGCCGGTAATACCTTTTGCTTAAACGGGTTCAAACACAAATCTGTTTGTCGTGAAAAGACACAACGCTTAAGAAATGGCAAATTCACTCTTGGACTCGGTGAAGCTGTATGTTAAGACTGGAGCAGCTCAAGAGGTAGCCACTGCCCAAGGGGCAAATCCAGCTCCCCTCCCATACATCTCACTCCTCCTTCAGCCTTGCTACAGGGCTGTAAAATGCTCTATTCTCACCTTCACAACAGCCCTGACACCTTTTGGGTTCCTCAGTGAGCAGGCTCTTGGTAGCCAGAAATCACTTTCAAATGGCTAGGTTATTGAACTAGCTTAATGACGGGGGCAAATAAGTGCCAGAGCTGAATTAGGGGGGAAAAGAAGAGCACACAGTCAGGATGAAGGGGCAAAAAAAGACAGTGGCAAACTGTTAGACAAGTTTGAACTCTAACATACAGCTTTGAACTTCACTGGAGCAATCTTTTTCAGAAAAAAAAAATAAGTTGGGATGAGGACTTAGGACAACAGCAAAAGCTTTATCTTTAGGTTTCTCTGCAACATTTATACAAACATTACTCTGTTAAACCATCTTGTTTAAAGTGTATACATACAAGAGTTTACTTAAATAACCAACATCTCCTTCTTCAAAAATAAGCTTTTACAGGTATACAGAAACAAAGCATAATTGTAATCATGAATTCGGTCTCTGAAGTATGAACTTTTCACTGGCCTCAGCTTTTAACTACCTCAAAGCCTTAAGACTATGTATAAGTTTGTAGTCTGACTCAACATTGAGCAAGTTTTCCAATTCCACTCAATCAACTCAGAATTTTGTCCAATTCAATACAGACAGGATGGATCTCCCAGAAATCCTGCATCTCAATAATTTATTCATTAAAGCCAAAGCCTCAAGACATCCATTTCTCCTAAACGACCCTCTCACACTTGTTCACAGATTTTTTTCCAATGTTTTCTTCATCTAAAGGAAGAAATGTAGCACTTGTGTTCACAAACACTGCTTTCAAAAGTCCACTTACCATTCACTAGTAGTGACCAAGATATTTCCAATTTCTACAAAATATATGCTTTAATATGATTAAGTTTTTACTTCTCATCATCAGCAAGCATGAGTCTCTGAAGGAGCACAGTAGTGTATCGGACCATTTCAGATCTTGTCTAGACAAAAGGTGAGATGGTATTAGCTAGCAAAGGTTAATTAAGGCATTCAGAAGTCTAGTACAGAAAAAGTAATACAAACTTCAGCAAACGGATGAAGTTCAGTCTGAGATTTTTTTAAATCAATGCTTAAATCATCTCTACATCCAAGGTTTAAAAACAACCTGTTGGTGTTAGCTGAAATTCAAAATCCTAATTCAGACAAGTCTTTAGATCCTTAGGATATAGAGCAAGATAATTACTTCACCTTTAAAACCTCTACACAGAAGACAGGATCTTAAATTACTATAGCTCAAATTCCAGCAGTCAGTTCCACACCCTTTCAGGAATGTTTTGTAGCAACTGGCAAAGGTAACAAGTAGCTACACTTTTTTTTTTTTTTTTCAGTTAGCCATTGGATATGTCCAACCCTGGTAGCTAAAATATATTTGCTATCCTTCTCCCTAATTTTTTTTTTAAAGGAGTAAGGATATAACATTTTAAAATAAATGAGTTTTGAATAGAAAACCTTAAATACTGTATTAAAAAAAAAAAATCAATTATTTGCAGCTTTTGTTTCCATTCAATTGTAATGGGTAAAAGCTTGACACACAAAACCCCCTTTTCCAAACAACTCTCATACTTAGGAACAGAAGTGAAAAGCCTACACAGCTGTTTTTTGAATAAAGGTTTGCCTGTGTAAATACTCTTACAATATGCATGAAACTAAAATTTGACTAACCTCTGTTAAAGGTAATTTAGAGAACAGTGGTAGATAAAGAAATACATAAGAAAACAGCTCCTTTAGAACAGTAAACTTCTACCCGCTTCACACTTTCACAGATAAAGTACACATTCCTCTGAAAGCATCAAAATTACAAAATATTGTTTCACAGAATCAAACAATATCACCCACAGCCCCTTCTGTGCTCACTGTCAGTCTGTAGTGACTCCACCGTGGCAAGTAAGGGCACGAGCGGTAAAGGACAATGAAAAGGAGGTGCAACACCATTTATTGCTACACAACATCAATCACTAAATCAAAGACTAATTGCCCCTCTCCGGCGCATGAAGCTTTTCTCTGGACTACTCTCAGAAGAGACCCAGAGTCTGCCAAAGGGGTGTATTAAGAATGTGACACAAGATGTCATCACTAACATCGAGTATTTTTAATACGACTGGAGTATTTTTAATGTGACTGCTGGGAACACGGGCTATGCCTGAAACAAGAGGGCTGTAATTCACATGCTTTCTGCAACTCAAGCTTCTTTTTCCCTTGCTTTCTGCCCTAAATACAGGAATAGATGCTTGGCTCGCAATCATTTCACTCTTGTGTTAGAAAATCTGCGTATTACAAAGGAAGCTGCTCTAGCGCCACAGTATTTTAAAGCGGAAAAAGTCAGCACCACTAGTTCAATGAAACAGTCCCATCTCTCCTATCCTTTGTTTCCTCACACTCCTGATGATCTTCTCCCTTACGCCAGCACAAGTATTTCTGCAACCACATGGTGAATTAGATCAGAAAACGTATGGACCACCTGGATCAGTTTCAAAAAAAATTATTTTTCTGATATGGTTTGTGACACGGCCCCACAAACGTTTGGACCGACACAGGGAGGCTGCAATAGCAGCCAGACAGGACTGTTTCTTTGGGGAGCACTGAAATCTTAAAGTTTCCCTGAAACTAGCTTGGCATAGTCATTGGCAACAAACAACAAAATTGGAAGTTAAGCTTTTTAACAGCACTCGCAAACAGCTTAATAAAAAAAAGACAACACACAAAAACCAAAGAGCACACCAAAAAAAAACCCCACTCCCAAACAACCAAGCCTTAACACAGAAACCTAGACATTTTTTTAAAAATGCACAGTCCACCACCTGGCAGATACTGAGTCACGTTCACGATCAAAGAGGGAGACAGGTGAAGTTTCTTCACAACGTAACGGCAGCATCTTTGGGTGTCTTAAATCAGTCTCGGCCAGCAAGTGTGACCGTACACAACAGAGCCAGGCCTATCCCACCGCCAGCAACACAATAACGAGGAAGCGTACCACCACTAGCATTTGCTATGTTTAAAGGAAAAATTAAGAAAAAAAAAAAAAAAGTTTCCGGTTTCCTTTTAAATTTTATTTTTGAAGTCTTTACTACACCACTGATGTTAAATTTTCCTCAGAGAACACAGACGTTTTAGGACAGTTATCACCGCTTACATAACAAAACACTGATTCCTCTTAGCTTTATTTATTTTAGCTATACTTCATTTATAGTTATTTAGTAGTCCACATTTCTCTTGCTTAAGCAGCAGTTGAAAGCTGTCAGGAAGATTTAAGTCAAAATCTTGTTAAAGTAATTCACAAGCTGTTGCCAAAACGAGTTTTTCATTCAGAGATTCGGGCTTCAAAAGAAATGAGGATTATACAAGCAGGATAAAACAAAAGGGGATGGGACAGCCTTCAAGAAATCCCACAGAATATTTAACATTCTCTCATAATACAGATGCTGAATTAAAGGAAGTCAGTCTTATTGAGACAGTACTGCAAGGCATCTATTCAGTGCTCGTACATCTGCCATGCTTTCTTATCCATTCTTTACCACCATCCCCACCCCCCTTTTTTTTTTTTATGCCCACAAACTTCACAGTGACACGTCACAAATGAGTATAGAATGCATTTAATTAGCGACTGTAAACCTGTATCACCCAGATCAACAACAACTAGAACCCTACAAATACTAAATACCTTAGCAAATTTGCCCAAGCTATCTTGGAAAGCACAAATAAGAGCTGGGAAGCATATTCTCCCTCTGTTTTATATTCTTGCTATATAATATTATCTTCATAATATCCACACAAAGGCAAAACAGAGACATGTTAAGAATCACAGCATGAAAAGTCAACTGGAACAGTAAAACATACAATGGCCTTTTTCCCCAATTCATTAATTTCTTAAATTGCAAATATTTCATATTGTTTTCTACGAAGTCAAAAACCAGCATCCTAGTAACAGTAAAACCAGCTCTACAAAACCATCATATGACTGGTAGCTGTTCTTTTATGTAATACTATTGGCAAACAAAAGCATGTTTCTCCTCTAACTAAAAACACAGAAAACAAAGCAACTGTTTCTAAGAATTTTGTCAATACACACAAAGGAATTAGCATGCTTTTAGATAACACCTTGTTTTGATTAGCCATTCTTGGTTTTTTTTTTTTTTTTTGTTTGTGTTTTAAACACTGTGTTTTCAATATCCCCTTACACAGTGGTTTCCCCAATTTCCTTGCAATAAACTCCTGAGCACGCTGCCGCAGAAAAGGCTGTCTTCCCTCCCTCATTTGTTCCAAGACCAGTATCCATATAGGTGACCGGTGAGCTGGAGCAGTGAACTGATCCAGAAGAAAACTACTCTGGAAGGAAAAGACAAAGCTGACTTTTCAGCCCCGTCACCTCCCAGATTTCATTCCCCGCAGAGGCTGCACGGCGGCCAGTGCCAGCACAATGAACAAGACAGCAACGCACTTTTTCAGAATACCTTTGGGAGAAACTTTCACACAGATAAACTGAATACAGATGTAACCCTAAGGCTTACTTTCTTCACTAGTTTCCTTCACTGATCTCCACTACTTGTAAACAAACCACCAACGTTCTCCGGCATTCCTCAAAACCCCTACACCACGATCTCTCCTTGACAACCAGCCTAAATCTAATCCGTCCAAATACCTGCACCCTAGCTCCAAAACAACAGCTCCCTGCTGACCCTTTCGAAATTCCTACAACCGCTCCAAGTTTTCCGCATCCCCAATGGCAACAGGCCCTTCCCCATGCTCCCTGTTTTCCCCTTCCCCCAAGAAAGATTCCCTCAGCCACAGCCTTCACCTGAGGAACCGCTCCTTACAGTCACGCCCCGAGAACTGATATATGTAACGCATTTAAACCTCTTCCTGCCGTTCAGCGCAGCCCGTCACTCAGCATCAAAAGGGAGGAGTGGGAGGAAGCAATTCCTACCCTTCCCTGCCACAAGAAACTCCACGCTTGGAGCGCACCTCGCCACCAGAGCCTTTACCCCTTCTTGTTTTCCCCACTTCTGTTCAAAGCAATGAGATTATCAGAGAGGAGGAAGGAGGAGCAAGACAACAGCTAGACAGCATTTTCCTGGAACCCCACGCTCTTTAATCAATTCTTCCCACACTGAGAACAACTATTCCGAGGGATGTTTTTATATAATATACAACCATTACTCAAGCAGTGACTACTTGCAGTTTCAAGAACTCCTTTGTTTTGCATGCCCCCGGGTCTTACTATCATAAAATTAAACTTCACCTGTTAAGGTAAAACTTTGATCTCAGAGGTAAACAACTGACAACTTGGACTGACTTGGTAAAGGATCACCACGAACCCCCCAAACAAGAATCTGATTTTCATCAGAAAATTTAAGGCAAAAAGTAGGAGGGGGGGGGTGTGTGTTACAAAGCAAAGGAGAAATAAAGGACAAGATCCTGCAAAAGCTGTGTACTACAGTCCGATCAACACTCAGAATGTAATAGCCCCTTTCAGCAAGGGGCATAAAACCCACCCCAGCCCCTCACGGGCTTTTGCGGGCGTTTGGGAAGGCGCAGGGAGGAGCGGAGCATTTCAGACACAAGCGTTTGAACCGCAGTCATGCCCGAAGGGAAGTTCCTCCAACCAGCGTACGGGCCGATCCAATGCCGGGAAGCATCCTTTCCCCCCGGCACCCCTTCCCTCCTTAGATCGGGCGCCCCGGGGGCGGGGGGGGTGGATAACGGGGCGATTTTAAAGCCCCGCACCCAGCGACGAATGGCGACCCCCTCGGGCCCCATCTCCCACAGGGAGGGCGCAAAGCCTGCGAGCCCGGCTCGGAGGCCCAGCGGGGCAGGCCACCCATTCTCACCCACACCCCCTCCCATCCTCAGCGGGCCTTCCCCAAACCGCGAATCACCTCAGGGCGGCTCCGCCGCCGCCTCCCCTTCCCTCTCTACCTTCGCTCCCCGGGGGGGCGCCGTCCAGGCCCGGGGAGGAGCGACGCCGCCTCAGCCCGTCTCCCGCAGGAAGCGGCGGCAGCGGCGATGGCCAGTGTCGGGGGGAGGGTGTGTGTGGGGGG
>JAOXJK010000023.1:61619640-61645019 GCA_025774025.1 Xenus cinereus | reverse complement strand
AGGCCAGGCTGGATGGGGCTTGGAGCAACCTGGTCTGGTGGGAGGTGTCCCTGCCCATGGCAGGGGGTTGGAACTTGGTGGTCTTAAAGGTCCCTTCCAACTCTAACAATGATTCTATGAAAAAAGCACAGCAAAGAGCTGTGGGTGAATGATGCAGAAAGATGTGCGTCAGCTGAGTAAGTCCTAAAATTTACGCTACTCAAGTCTTGCACAGCTGACTTATTTTTCTTAAAAAACACATAATTTCTGAGGCAAGAAAAAAATCCCCTTATAAATAAAAAATAAAAAAGAGCAGGGAAGGATGCATATGCCCAATTTTTCCCTTCCCTGGAAATGTTCAAGGCCAGGCTGGATGGGGCTTGGAGCAACCTGGTCTAGTGGGAGGTGTCTCTGCCCATGTCAGGGGGTTGGAACTGGATGATCTTTAAGGTCCCTTTCAACCCAAACCATTCTGTGATTCTATGAATTTTAACTGAGTTTTTAAATTCAAGGGACAATGACAAGGAGGCTGCCAAAATCAACTGGTGGAGGAAAAAGGCACAGACGATGGGAAACAGGCATAAGCCCCAAGTGCTGGCTTGCTGTTTCCTGCGTAGGGAAAGCAATGCACTGTTTAGCTCTATTTCTTTTGGCTCCTAAGCTCTTTAAGCGTGGCCTTCTGTGGAGGCAGCAACCAATGAATGGCTGGTGCTGCAACATAAACACTACAAGTTTTCAGCTCCGACCATTTGTGGTTAAGCGATGAGCAGCCTGGACTAGAGAGACACACGCTTCCCTCTCTCCTTCTTTTAAGCTTTTTCCTTTATGCGGGGGCAACTAACCTGTAGCTCAAAGTGCAGCTCGTGCTACAGTTTTTGCTGTAACCAACAGTAAAACGCTATGAATCCGGAGGATGCTTGATAATGCACTTGTGGGAGGAAGCCAGCTTGCTAGGGCCAGTAAGGTTTCCAGAATTGTTGGAATTTGGCTGCAAATAACCACCACCCACCCCAGTTCTTAACAGTTCTGAAGACCAGTGGGATGCTCATGTTTCCCTTCAGTGATGGAGAGCTCTCCTCTATTTTCTTCACCTCTGTCCTGCAAGCTGCTATACTTCTTCAAAGACTTGATGCCCTGCCTTTGGGTGGTAATTTACCTCGTAAAAGTTCAGATGTCTCCTTTTATATACAGTTTGCTCAGAATTCTAATGACTGTAGGCACCTTTGACCTACCTTTGGTGTTTTAGGGGCTACAATTATTTTTTTTTTATGCCAAAAATGTTTTAATTTATGTGTTTATTATTACCATAGGAGCCTCTGGGCATGACACAAGGTGCTGCTTTATCCGAATACAGCAACAGTCCAGAAAATTTCCAATGAAGTATGAGGTTCAAGCCAACGGGAAGCTATGTGTAGACAAAGCAGCACAATAAGACTGTGTCCTCACTGGCCCAAGCCAAACTCTTGTTGACTGTTAGCAGATGTCCTCACTATTCACTTTTCACCTTCAGAGCACTAACGTAGAAAGGGGAAGTGAGTAGGAAAGTCCCTGGTTATTAGTCAGCAGTGAAATCGGATTGTCCCATCAGGAAATGCTGCTCTCGACTGTTGCCAAATGATAATGTCACCTCAATTCCAAAGATTTGTTAAGAATGAAGAAACGCAGAGTGAGGGGGTTTTTTAGTCTCTTCATAAACTGGAGCATAGGCTTCCACAAGTCAGTGGTGCCACCTACCATCTTGGTCCCGGTCCTTTACGTGCAGCTGTTACTTTACAATAGAGATTCACACCTAAAGCAGTTCCTCCTCCTGTTAAAACCTTGCTCGGTTTTACATCCCCCTTGGGTAAATTTTGTCGATCCCTGGGTGGAACAAGGCTCAAGGGAGCTGTGTAAAGGGGATGCTTCAGTAGATGGCACTCTCCCTCTGAGCGAGGATGAGCAAATACCTCAGCCAAGGAATTTGATGCAGTGAGAGCAACTCCCTTTATACTCTACAGAAATTGCAGTGAATGCAAAGAAAGCTTTGCCTAACTGTGCAGTGAAGCACAGTTTCTCACAAACCTGGATCTCCCTGGCAGTTTCTCACAAACCTGGATTTATCAAGTCCTCACATCAGGCTTTCTCCCTGCTTAAATGACTACAGTCTGGTTCTGTTCAGCCTGAATTCCTCCTGAAACCTTAATGGTGAATATATACATACACACACATATATATTTAAAAGATATATATGTATTTATTATCTATATAAAGAATATATATGTATTTTAAAGAGCTTACTAGTACTGTAAGCTACAGACATCAGAAATTGGGTTTAGAACTGTTCTGCTTCCTCAACCATTTAATTCACAATTTTATGTTTCTATTCTGCCAATGGCAGATTGAGTTTAAGAACTTGATACCTTTGGTTTGTTCATTGGGTTCTGTTGTTATTTTGAAGCCACAGAATTACACAGATCCGGTTTAAAGTGCAGTCGTACTGACTTAGTGCGAGCGAGGAGGCTTTAACTGCAGATATGGGGACAATAAAGAGCTGCTGGGCATTAAGGGAGCTATCACCTTTAAAATCAGATCTGTTGCCAACCAAGCAGTAACGCACAGCCATTGTCTTACAGCTTTCTGAACCGTAGAGCATCTTCCTCGCCCCTAAACAGAATCGTGAGAGAAGAGAATGAAAGAAACGTGTGTAAGACAAAGGTTGCAATAAAAAATTACATGGGACAAATTCATAAAATGCAAATTTAATTAAGTTCGATTTTTTAAAGTTTTGTATTCTTGAGTTATATAAGCATATTCTTTTAATTTTCTGCTTTTTAAGCGTTCCCCTAAATATCTGTTGTCTTATTTGACTTTTGTGCCAGTCAAATAAGACAGGCGTACAAGTCAAATAAGACTCCATACATTCTCAATCCCCAGCTCTCTCCTACACTCCCCCAAAAATCCTTTTTCCACTGATTAAAATCACAGCGATAACAGTATTTCTAAAATTGAGAACCTGAAACTATCATTGTCTTCCTTTAAGAGGAAAGCATTTGCTACCATAGCTCAAACAAAGCTGTCGACCCATTTTTTTTCCCAATATTTGTGTCAGAGCCTGAGGGGTTTTGGGGCCTGTTAGAATGAGGAGGTGGGATGCTTAAGGGACTGTGCCCAAAAGCAGTATTTTCTGTCCTTTGCAGAGAAACTGCACAGCAGATAAAATGCTAGACCAGTGGAAGCTCTCTGTTGAAAGTGCCATTTAGCTACAGCATTCATCTATTATTTGGCAAATAGATTTAAACTTCTAAATGCATTTTATGCAGAATTCCAAATGCTCCGCGAAGTAGGGTTACTATTTGGAAGTCTCCCTTGTATGCAACCAAATGGAAATGGTTTGGAGAGGCTCATTTTAACAGTTTACAAAGGAACTGATTTTTCTCCTTTGGAAAAAAAAGTTCAGGGTGTGGGGCTTCTACTATTTGGAACATGTTCTTTAGAAGAATAAAGGCAAAATGGTTTAACACTGTTATGGTACTAATTTTTTCCCTTTCTATTTCTGCAGCCTTGAGCCGACATCTTGTTCAATCAGATAAGGAAACATATCTGGGTCATGAAACTAATCAAAAACATTTGGTTTACAGTGGCAACCTTTACCTTTACAGCAGCTGTTGTGAATTCAGAGGAGGTTTGAAGACCCACAAACACCGGCTTTCAAGTAGTGGTTTCAAATCCAAGAACAATTCCCTGACTGATTCATCAAACCAGGTATTGGGACACCTGTGTTTTATGCCTTTAGGCAAATTATAGCCTAATTTTCAGGTCTGGCACATTTCTTTTAACTCCCATTTATTTCAAGTGGAGTTTCAAAAGCAGCTCAGCACCTTTGAAACTTGTTTTTAAACTGTTTTGGGAATATCTTCCTTGCAGATACATTGGAAAGCTGTTCTAATGTTTGTAATATATTTTGAAATGCTTAGCAAGAAATGTTACAGAAATGCAGTCATTACTAACAAGTATCTCATGGAAACGGTCCTGGTTTTTGTCATCGCATGGCAGTACAGTACAAATTACCTTAAAAAAAAAAATCTCACAGGAATTAAACCTTACAGTTCTGTAGACAGAACAGAGTGAGAGACAGAAGGCACATGTGATGGGTTCCCAGGGATCTGTCACCTCACTCTTTTGAGATGGAAGCCGAAGGGTGGAAGATCACGAGCAAAAGATGAAGAGCAAGTGGCCAGCCCAGCCTAAACCATGACAGATGGCAGAAGCAGAACCTGACGATCACACGGGTTCCTTATACCTTAGAAGATCCCTACTGCAAGGATCCAGAAGACGTGGTGAGAAAATAGTCATTTTAGCCTTGCTTTTGGGAATATTAAGAAGCCAGACAGAGATCAGAACTGGGTGGGCTTGCAGAGCTGATCAATGAAGTAGCCAGAAAAATCAGAGTCTCCATTCGATGTGATAGATCACATCGTGTAATAGAGGTCTCATACCTTTTGGTTTATGGGCGTCGATGGGTTTATGTGTGCCACACAGCATTTGTGTTCAGGAAAATTACATTATGTCTAAGTAAGAGAGGAAATAGCAGGAGCTGGACAGACCGGTGAGATTTGGGTGAGTCTGTTCATCAGTGTCTGGAGATGGGCACAGAGCAAAGGGTTAATTATTATGCATGATTTATTTAGAAACTTAAGATCTATTAAAGGACAGTGAGGCTAAAAGCTTACCAATAAATGTGTCAAATGCAGTGGTTAGAAGAAATCCATCAAATCCATGGATAAAGAGAAGTTAATAAAAGTGATCAACACTCAGCAGACCAGTACCTACTGGTTTCCTAATGAAGGTTATCTTGAATCGAACCAGATTTTACTGGAAACCTCAAGAATATGACAAATGTCACTTCATGCTACATTAATTAGACCAAGTTCATTTGTAAAACTGTTCAACCAAGGGTGAGCACATGCACTCGACTGGTGAATTAAGCAAAAGGATGGAACAAAAGTAGAACTGCTTTTTTTGACTTTTGCTACCTTTTTCTGCATGAGAACTGCAGATGATTTTTGCATCTTCCCGTTGCAAGCTTATCCAGCCCGCTCGGCAGGATTTGCATGACAAGAGGAAAACATAACTCTAAATCCCACTGTATTTTTTTTTTCCTCCCAGTTTTCTATCCTTGCTGATTTGCAAAGTCTCAGTTGACTGAGTTATGAGCTGTTTGCCCAACAGGACCTTTGTTCTGGTCTGTGCTTCAGCAAAAACTGGAAAAACCTGTTTGAGTGCTCCCCTTTTTTTTTTTGTTTTGGTCTTCCTCTCCCATTGGCAGCAGCAGCCTGTACACATGCAGACAAGGTGGTGCCTACCTTTCCTGTGGAAAGCTGCCTTACAAAAACCGAGGTGGCTTTTTCCATTCTCCCAGAGCTTTTCTAGCCTCATGAAGCCTTTGGTGCCTGCTCCAGGAGTTAAACTTGCCTTGTTCTCCGCGAAATGAGTGTCGGACATCATTTTATTTTTCTTCAAGCAAAGGGAGGGTGTTTGAATGTGGCTCCAGTCCAGCCTTTTAAATAACATTTTGTAGACTCTGGGAGATCTGCAGAAACCAGCCTTGTTGTGCAATGTAGCTTTTTGGACAAAACTTGTCTGCTTTACAGCAGCTGTACACGGTGTAGCGTTAACATCTGTAAGACAGGACAAACACCAAAGCAGCAAGTTAGTGCAAAACGTGGACAAGTTGAGAAGAAACTTTTCTTTCCATCTCCTTCCTTTTCCTCGTCGCTGCTGTTGGCAGGAGAATGGGTCAACTGTGTAGCCGATGCGTGCAGCTGCTGCGGGACTTCGTGGCCTTTGTTCAGAGGATGTCCTCCAACTTGGTGCACCTTATCAAGGAATGCTTGACCCTGATAAGCAAGTGCTCCTGCCTAAAACAAAACAGCTCAAAAGGCAGACAGCTGTACAAACCCATCCTGCAGCCTCATGAGAGGGTGACAGCGCAGGAGTTTCTGCAGCATATTGAAGCAGGTAAGAGGGCTTGGGGTTTTTTTCTAAAGGGTTGTGAAAGATCAAGGAGATGATTGGTTTTGTGGGTTGAAAACAGGTTGCTGGCTGAGCTGTTGTGGCATGACATGGAGCAGCTTGGTGATGTAGGTGAGGCCAGAGCTTCAGAGCTTTGTGTCCGGGACACCACACATGGGACATTCTTTGTGTACAGGACACCAAAGGCTCGAGTGTTGCAACAGTTGGATCTACGAAGAAATGATGTCACTTTCTTGCTCTGCCACCACTGTTAATACGTGACCCATCTAAATAAGTTTCATAAAAATGAGTCCTTCTAGTAACTGAAGTTAATTTTTTGAAGTCAGTCCCTGAGGTGACAAAGCTGGAAACAGGCTGTACTGACACTGGGTGCTACGTGAGTACCTGGGACAAGCACTGTTGGGCTCCCAGGACTTCCTCAGATGCTAAGCAACTGGTCTGCCTAATTGTTTTTGTGCAAACTTTTAGACAGAAGCCTTGAACAAAATCCTGGGGTTCTGCTTGAATCTAAGTAGATCCATAACTCTTCATGTATCTCCTCTGCTTTACAGGCTACTTTGCTAAGCCCTAATTTGCTTATTTATCTACTTGTGAGGTCCTCTCTATCCAGTCCTAGGATACAATAGTATCAGTAGGAAAACTTTTTAGTTTATTTTACTCCTGCAATCACAAAATATCTTCTTGGATGAGTGTGTTTTGTCAGTTGTCCAACCCCAAAACATTTCTTGTCTCAACTTTGGGCTAAAGCTACTACCCAAAATTGCGTAGCCTTCTACTTTCATTTGTGCAAAGGGTGTGGAACACGAACGACTATTTCTTTACTTGCCTTTTTAGGGACATAAAACCATCTTATCAGGGAGGCCAGGAGAGACTTTTTTCCTTAGTGTGCCACAGTTAACACTGTTTGAAATGGTCTGTCATGGAACAACTTTTGGAATAATTGCTGTGACGCTGGTTGTTGGGAACATGCGTGAATGAGCCGCAGCTGATATTAGCTGGTGTCATTGCCCTACCAATGCGGGGGGTCCTGTGCTGCTGATAGGGTTCACTAATTGTTACACGTTAAGCACTGGCTAAATTCTGAAGTCCATATCTAGAATAGGACCAGACTTTTCAAGCTTGACTTACAGTGGGGATCTTCCAGGGTTGAACTTCTTCTTCCAAAGGCCAGCATGCTCCTGACTTTATAAGAGACTGTTTTGGGAGTATCCCAGCTTGGTTGATGGATCAGGCGCAACGAAGGGATGGTCTGGAAAAAATGGTGAGGCCAGAACGGCCGGCCCTTTGCAGCACCCATTGGTCCTCAAATTTCTTGAGAAATCCTTTCCTCTCTGAGCTGGGTCTTCAAAAGGCTGGTCTGTCTTGGATCCTCAGGAACTGGGGTACAGCAGCAGTGAGCCCAGAGCTTCCATGACAGCAGTGCAGAGATGGTGATGTGTGCTCTCAGGGAGGTCCCTGTGCCTGTGATAGGAGATACACAGCACTGAGGAAGAAGAAAGAACCAAGGTTAGTTCTCTTGAGTGGCCAAATGCTGCTGCCAAGATAGATGGAGACAGGGAAGCCTCATGAAGAGACCCAAGACACGTCCCTCTTACTTTCATGCTTGCCTGTGTATTTTATTCCCAGCTGGAACAAGCCCCTGGACAAATTATAATAAGCAGTGAGCCAACATTTGGACACTTTGGGTGCAACAAGAGACTTCATGGTTGATCATTGTACTTGTCTGTTAGCTAGGGCAGCAAATGCTTGATATTACAAGCAGGTGAAGATTTTGAGTGGATTCTGCTTTATCACTTTCCCAAGCAAAACTGCACAGATATGTGGGACATTCAGATTGTGTAAGGAACAGAATTAAACCACATGAAGAGATTTTTGGTTTTTTTTATCTAAATCCTTGCACACACTGGCTAGTCCTTCCTCCGTATATATTGTTAATTATTAAACAGAATTGATATTTATATGAAGCAGTTCTGTGAAGCCCACTTACCTAATCCTGAAGGTAGGAGTTTGCTACTCTTGCCATGTCAGCACCTTTTATGGCTTGAGATATTGGCTCAGTTTTGCCCAGAGGCATGAAAGCTCACACCCCTCACATCCCTCGCATCTCTTTATCCCATGGGAGTTAAAGTATCTACATCTTGTTCATAGAGATATTTCAATCTTTAATGCACTGCTTCAATCTATTGTCTGAAAATATATCTTATAATCATGTGCTCCTCCAGCCAATTTATGCTACATTACCTTTTCAATAGTTTATACTATTGAGCGGTGGTTCAATGGCCCGTTTTTTCCCCCTCTGCTGCTCCATTCCACACATTATAAGTACATTATACAGTGACTTTCAGAAGTCGTGCACGACTGCTATTGCTTGATAGCTAAGGCTGAACATCTGGTTTATTCATAGGGGAACCATTATCATACTCGAGAACAGGTAGACTCATGCTAGAAATTTGAGCCTGAGGCAAGCCCATTTGCAATCCATGTTGCTATTCCCTGAAATCCTTTATTGTAATACCCAGGCCAGGAAACACAGAGACCTTAAAAATGTAGTAAATTAAAAATATATACTCTTTCTCTAGCTCATAGCTAAGAACACCGTGTTCAGTAGATATATTTTAACAAAGATCTTCTATGAATCAGGAAAAAATAAAGATTTTTTTTGAGAACAAGAACACCTGCATTTATATTGGATAGCATAAAAATGTCTACAGGTTATAAATTATCTTGCTTCTAACCACTGGCTTTGTGAGCTTCACAAGAGGCATTACCAAGGACAGGTTATTCCAGATTCATTTATTGCTTCTGCTCATGGAAACATGAATAAGGATAGATGGGATCTATGGAGTTACTGCAGTAAAAAATCCTTTGTGTTTGATTGGCTGTAAATTTTAAATTTTTTTGTGTGTGTGTGTGTGTAAACTAACCCTTTTCAGGTATAATTGAGTCTGTGCTGTCATTGTTCATCTTCAGGTTTTGAAATGTCACCACTTGGGAAGGAGTCCCTGGAAGCCTTGAGGACCTTAGCCTTTTCAGAAAACCCAGGTTTACAGCAGTCTGCTGCCCTCTATTACTTGCATATGAGTCAGCACAGTAAGTTATCTCAGTGCATTAGAAAATTTTCACATAATTATAAATGAAAGCATTTTTTTTTAACTGTGAAACTCCCTTTGATTCATTAATCAAAGTTCCTTTTTTTTCTTTCATGCTGTGTTGTTAGCTAAGGAAAATGGAAATGCTGTCATTGCCATGTAGGAAGAGTTATTCTGGGTTTTGCTTTGAGGACATTTCTCTCATGAGACTGTCATTTATGTAGTTGTAATACTTCTGGAAAACTCAAAGTAGTTAGAGTCAACATACGCTGAATTTCCTGAGAACAATACAATCAAAACTGTCGTGGAAGAAAATGGACGTAGTGATCATTTAAGGTTTATATTACATCATTTTTGGAAGAGGACAAAGCCCTAGAGGCCAGATTGTTGAAATTTATGAAGGAAACGGTCTTCTTTGTCCCAATTATTTTATGGGAGCACTTGGCTCCTAAGGTAATTCGTAAACACTTAGAAGTCAGCCTAGATATGCCAAATAAGATTCCAGCAAGAGTTTGGGTTGTACAAAAAGGTAGCAATACCAGCCATGAGTAGGCTGTGATTTCCTTCCTTCCTTCCTTCCTTCCTTCCTTCCTTCCCTCCTTCCTTCCTTCCTTCCTTCCTTCCTTCCTTCCTTCCTTCCTTCCTTCCTTCCTTCCTTCCTTCCTTCCTTCCTTTTAAATTTACTTCAAGGAGAACATTCTGGCACTTGGCTTGATAGCTTTTTCCCATGTGGTTTTTTGCTGGATAAAAAGTGCAGATAGCCGCAACATGAGGACATGCTGTGAGGCGGAATGACTTGTTTAGTGGCGAGGTTTATTGCTTCCCTTGCCGTGATGTTTTTGAAGGACTTGATTATTCAAAACCTTTTCAGGAAACTTGCCCTGTTTTGCTAGTAGCAATGGAATTTAATTGAAGGGGAACACCACTCCACCTATGTATGGTAACACCTGGGGCTTAAGAACAACAAGAGAAAAATGTGACTGTGGTGAACAATGAGACTCCTGAATATTTCTTCTCATTCCTGCAGTGAGCGTCCCCCTGCCTGTGGAGCATCTGGAACCCTTCTATGCCTTATTACGCTCTGCTGACCTGGAGGTGCAGCAGATGTCTTCCTTGTCCCTTGTCAACTTCTTGCTGGAAGGAAATAGTGAGTAATTAACAACACATCTCTATTGAAGTGAAAAAGTATCTCTTCAGCCGGGCTCAGACAGAAGGAGGGCACATCTACACACCCAGGTCTACACAAATCCAAATTCCATCTTTTGTGTTCCTGACAGGACAGGTGTGAGCATGTTTCTGTCTGCAAGTCACGCAGATTCTGTTGGCACCAGGATATGTCAGATCCCTCCAGCTAGATTATATCATGTGGCAGGAGATCTTGGATCTGTGTGCAAAGGCTGATAATTTATTCCCAGACTGATGTGGGAACAGCTATACTGTTCTCATTCTTGGATCGAGAGCCTACTACTTACCTTTTCAAGCAAGAGATACAGCTCTTAGAAATAAACTCTGCTTGTGAGAGAGTGCTCATTTTCTTGTTATTTATTAACTGGACGTTGGTCTTAAATTGCCTGCAAATTTTAAAAAACAAACAACAAACCAAACATTTAATAGAATTCACTTTCTTCTGTGGCTAACAGGGCAAATGTAACTGAGATAGGATCTGGATGCTGCAGATGAAAAACTTCCCAATAATGTTTATGTTGATAGAGAGGGCATGAACACCCCACTCCTGGTCAATGGAGTCCTCGTTACACCTACTACTCTGCTCCTGGCACCTGGGCCACAACAGGTTTTCCATCATGCTATCTCATAACAGCAGAACACGGGGTCAGTCTTCAATGAATCTAGCTTTTTTACTTTATAATATCATGTCACTACAAGTAAAAAGTAATATTTAAAGGGTAGACCTCAGCAGAAAAAGAGGGGGGGGTGACCTGATTACATCGTGAACCTATTGGAAAGCTGCAGTTGCACTTTCCAAAATGAACCTTATGTTTTAAAATGGAATTGCTAGCAGAAATATTTGGGACATTCTGAACTAGAACCTCTGGACATCTCTTACACTCTTTCATGCATCTGAAGAGGAATCAAGCAAACGAAGCTCGTGACTGTGAGTGCTTTTCACGCTGTTTCTGTCTTAGGTCTATTTTGCATAATCATAATACAGATGCCCAGAGCAGTCACAGGAAGATATGTTTTTCACAAAGGCATTAACAGTTTACTTTCTGATTGTCCATTTCTTTTTCAATTTATGAATAGTTGACAAAGAATTAGTTGTCCAAATGGGTTTACTTGAACCAATTCTGGATCTCCTTGAGTCAGAGGATCCCACTGTCCAGTGTAATTCCTGTGCCTGCACCATGACTTTGGCTGTTTCAGGTGAGTGTGTTGTTCTTTCCCTTTATCCTTTGCAGTGAATTCATTCCAACTCTTACATCATATTTCAAGGTGAAACAACTTATTTGAGATTGGTTTAAGAGTTATAAGATGCTGGAGCAAATGTTGGTATTCCCACATCGTAAATTCAACTTCTCGAGATTCCAGTTAAGATCTTTTTCTCAGTGTTTCTGACCTTCATTCTCTTATGATTACAAACCTTTTTCTGATTTCCAACCTAAATGTATTCATGACCAGATTATCTTAATTAGTGTCTACATTGGCTTTTACTTCAGTAGTTCTCCCTCTCTGATGTCTATGCTGATGACCTTCCTTCATTTTAGTAGACTGAAAAAGCCAAGCTCCTTTAAGACTCCTCTTGTCTCTCCATTCATCTTTATAGCCCTCCTGGGTGTAAATGATACATTCCAGAAATGGAACATAGCAATTGCATCTGCTGTTTCGTGATACCACAGACCTCAGGCTTTGTTACAGTCCCAAGATGTACATAAATGCTGCGGGAGTTCCATTTTGAATTCATCTCTTCACAGCAGGAACGTGCATTATTTCACCTGGGGTCTCACCTGTGTCTTTTATCGTGGCATCCCGGGAAGTATGTTCTGTGGTACAGCTCATGATAACACTCGCTTTTTTTCGTGATTGCATCCTTGTGATGTTGCTGATTTAATCACTTATTCTTTCTCCTCCTCTGCTCCTATTTCCAGGAGACACCGATTAATTAAGGGTCTGCAACAAATGTTGCCAAGTGCGTGTCCCTGCATTTGGTACTATAAGGTGTTACTCTGTTCTTGTTCCTTCAGTCTCCTAACTTGTCTGTTATTTTTAAAACATTCCAGTCCACCGCTGCATCCACAGCGCTGCCCTCACACCTTTGTATTAACTTTCTGGTTCAAAATCAGTAACAGACCAGTCCCTGTGGAATTCCACTTCCAGGTGGTCATTCCCATGCAGCAAAACCTGCTGCCAGCTTGCTTTTAGTCAGTTCCTTATCCCCCATGCACTGCTTGCATTTATCACCATCTTCTCTTGCTTAACTCTGCATAGTTCATATCATGATATAGATATTTTCCTGGCATCCAGAGAGATAAGCTCAACCACAGTTACGAAAAGAAAGGTTATCAGGTTAGTCTGGCTTATTCTACCTTTCGCAAATTGTGTGGTTCTACCATACAAATGGTGTAAAGCCCTGTATAAAAGCCATGAATAATATGTATTTCCCTTCCTCAAGTGTTTATTCCACCCGCTTTCCTCTCCAGTGTGGGAAGTTGCAATCAGATCTCCTAGAGGGCTGGGAGAAGCATGGGGAAAGTGTTACTTCTTCACTGAAGTATTTATGTTGCAAAGCGGGGAGTGGATAAGCAGGATCCCACAACGTGAAAGTTCTGATTTGCATTTTATCCCATCTTTAATTTATTTTAAAATATTTTTCCCTTTGAAACCCTTTTGTAAGTGTTGCATGTTGTTCTGATCAGGTTAAAAACTCTGTGTATTACATTATTTTGTATGGACTGCAAATTGCCTCATTTAAATATCTAAATTAGGCATGGCATCACTAAAATTGTAGGTGCTTGGCACTAGGAGGGCTTTCTTTATGTATTGTCAGTGGAGCTGTGCACCTGAAGATCTACAGAGGGGTATCCCTTCAGCTGTTTTAAGCAGCCCACAGAAGAAGTGACTTCTTTGGGCGCCTAAGGATGTTCCTTAGTCTGAAAGGCATCCTGGCCCTCCTGGATGTCTCTGTAACCCAGAGGATGGGAAACCCTGAGCCACTCCAAATTCAGTCCACCTTCTTTCTCTGTTGAGGGTGGTCACCTAATGCCGTTGCACGCTCTCCCAAGTGTCAGTAGTGTACCTGTGAGCACAAGGTGTTCAAATTAAGCGCTCAAGGAACTTTCAAACTAGATAGGAAGGCATCTGCTGAACATAGAGGTAGGCAGTCCTGCAAGTCCTGCATTGCTCTCTGGGATTTAGATCAGTTTTGAGAAGCTTTGTCCCAGTTTAACTAGCATTTAGACTGGCTGGATCCATTTATTTCTTTTTCAGACTATGTTTAGCTACCACAGCAATGAGACTAAAGCAAGAGGCAATTCTCTAGAGTTTATTTTAATTTTAACTTGCAGACTCTGGTATCTTAAAGGGCCTACTTGGGAAAAGTATTCTGTTCAACCATGTCCTTCAAGTAAGCCATTCATGCTTCAGAGTGATTTAAAAAAGATAAATAATGGAAGCACAATCAAATTAGGAAGATCCTTTAGATAGCTTTAAGGTGACTAAAATTCCAAATTCAAGAATGGCAATGTGTCTTAACTCTGCTGCAATAAACATCTAAGACCGTGTATAGAGTGAAGCTGTTTAGCAATGGGACCGCAAGGTAAACTGGGTTGTCTGGTACAGTCAGAGCTGTACAGACAGGAGAATTTTCAAGCACAAAATGGCAGAGAGCAAAAAGAAAGAATTTATAGATGCAGGTTTCAAGGTGAGTTATTCAAACCTAGCTTGAGTAGATGTTATTGGTTTCCCCACTTCAGAGTATCATCTGAATACGTGGTTCCCTTCTGAAAGCCCTCTCAGGGGTTGCAGTGGCATCAGTGGAGGGATTGTGTGACTTAGATGGTCCAGCAGAGAAACATAATCTAACCTGCCACGTCTTGTATGGAGGTGATAGTACAGTTACACATCTTGGGGAGATAGATATCTCCATCCATCCTGATTAAGCTGATGAAACAGATAGTGTTCAGCCACATCATCTGACCAAAACTAGAATAAGAATGGGGAGAAGGATAAGGGGAAATGACGTATGTAAAACTAAATCCAGCAAACCCACAATGATGGGCACTAACAAAGACTGCAGAGGAGAACTTGTCAGCTGTGAATGACCCAAGGGAAAATAATAAAAAAAAATAATTATTTTGGTCACAGAAGTTTCCATTGTGTGGGTACCTGTTGTAGTCTCTCTGGTGTCCCACGACGAGAGCGGGTGCTCCAGTCCTTCCCCTGCAGGAGTGGGGCGCTGGTGCCTGGGTGTCCGTGTGCCACCTCCCTCCAAAGTTGGCTGTAAAGAGCTCGTCCTGCTGCTGGAGGCTTCCAGTGTTGACCATCCCCTCTGAGCCCTCAGGCGGAAAAATTGAGCTGTCATGGATGTGAAGCCTTTCCAAATCAAGCCAGTTTTGCTTCTCTAAGGAAGAAAAACCTTCAAAGCACCCAATGGCTCATATCCTGTGATATTTTGCCCAAGTTCTGTCTGAACGTTTGTAATCCCTTTGCCCAAATGTGAGGTTCTCTTCCACATTCACAAGCATTCACAGAGTGTATTGTGTGAAAGAATGAAGGAAGCAGCAATATCTGAATTCTCAATCTTTTTACCTCTCTTCTTTACTCAACTAATTGGAGTTTACATCACACCAGACTGGTTTCCATCAGTTGGAGCCACACAAAAGAATTTCTGCTTCCGCTGAGGGAAACAAAAGAACAATATGCCGGCACATTGGATTGGGGAAAGGCTTGTCTACAGAATTGGCCAGAAAATTTCACCATAATAATAATAATAGCTTCCCACGTGGAAAAGCTATTTTTAAATACATGACTGTTCCCAGAACAATTGTTTTGCTCAAAAATTAGAGTATTTTTTTCCAGAATGAAGGGTGTTTTCTCGAGTATAAAATATTCATAGGAAGGCAGAAAGGGACTTGTCCTGGAGTACTAAACTGACACTGGCTGAAGTTAAGGAGATATCCTGGGTTATCTAAGTGTGCCAGTTCCCAGGTAAAGAGAGGATCCAGGTACAGAAATGACGTCATTGTTCTCTTAACTCCCTGAATTAGTTGGCACCTGAAGAGCTGATCTTATCCAGATACCTTCACTTTCTTCCTTCCTTTGGCTTCACATTTCTCTCAGCAAACTGCCAGAGACTGGGCAGTCTTTAGACTGTCTAGAAATGTCAATGAAGCAACATTCAACCAAAACTCCTGTGGGCTTCAGATGCAGTTTGGCTCATGTAAACAATGAAAGGTGTAGACTATGCATTTTGCTTTTTCCTTCCATAAAATAATTTGCAGAATACTATGATATGAAGAGAATTCTTCATTGGTCTAATTCCTGTTTAAATCTCATCAACTTCGTAGAATGCCACTGCCAAAACCTTATTTTTTTTCAAAAGTATGCCACTTATAAGTTACAAATACAGATAATGTATAGATATAAATTTCTAAGACAGTAAAGGGGAGAGAACCATAGCTATCTGAGGTTATTTGTTGCAAATCACAGAATAGTTAGAGTTGGAAGCGACCTTAGAGATCATCGAGTTCCAACCCCAACATTTTGGGGGTTCCAACCCCAAATGTTTTGATGGCCTCCTGGTAGTGGCGTAGGGAAGAGCATAATGGAAAGATTCTCTTCTATACCTTCTTTTTACCTTCAGTAAGTCCAAAACAAAAGGAGTAGAACTAAAAGCAGATTTTATTTTTCCCTAAATTGCATTATATTTTATAGCATGGTATAACTTTATCATATGTAGTATATTTATATACACAGTAGATAAATGTGTTACATAGTTTCATATAGTATATAGATAATTTTATAGCATTGTTTAAGTATTGTAGTTATTTTCCCCCCAGTTTTTGATCTAGGAGCCTCAAGGGACCCTGCAGATCTTTTTTGAATTCTCCTTGTACTCCGGGATGTTGAATACAACTGTGCAACTTAATACACTGCCGTGCAAGGACAGAGAAGAAGCGTCTTTTCAAATTTCAGTGGTTAAGTCAAATCCTGTCTTTAGAAACCTCTGCATTGTCTGTAGCTGTCAAAGGAGTGACAGAGACATGTTCAAAGAGAGAAACTGGCCCTGAATATATCCTGCTAAATTAATTCAGTCTTACCTGCGATTAATTACATAGGTTTTGGTTGGCACACTGTGAATAGCTTGATCGGACATACCAGGGGTACAAGGCAAGTATGACACCTTGCTAACCGGTTTAAGGGGAATTACGGTCCTTTTATTTTAATCGTCCCAGTCACAAAGCAACAGCATTCAACCAGCTGTGATCGTGAGTTAGTTTCTTTCCCATTGAGCTCCTGGAATTTTTAACAGGTTCCTTTGAGCATGCAGAGAAATTTTGTTATATACCAGAGAATCTGAGAAGCGAACGGCAAAGAAATCTGGTCCTGCTGGTTCTCCTGCTCCTGGCTGACAGTAAGATGGCAATGTTCTTTCTTTCTTTCTTTCTCTGATCCTTTTCTCCAGAGTCCAACCGAGAGGCTATTGGTGCTGCTCAAGGAGTTACACCCCTGCTGTCCCTTGCCAATTCCTACGATCCCAGAGTCCAACAAAACGCAGTCGGTGCTATTCTCAACCTCACACAATCAGGTACTTTTGGACTAATGGCTTATCTAAGATAGCTGAAAGAAACATTCTCACTGATAGAAAAATAATTCAAAAGGGTTAAGGCAAGAATAAAAGTGCATCTGAACAACAAATTATTTCCTTTGCATGTGGCAATCACGTTGATACCACAGGCTGATGATTTAAGTTTAGCTTCTCATTAGCTAAACAGACCCCTTTTTGCCTAGTACTGAAATAGGAAGGCTTGATTTTCAACCCCAAGGGGCTAATGTACAAGCACTTGAATCATCAGAGAAACAGAAGAAGAATAATAATTTGTTAAAGAAATAACTTAGTCTAAAAAGTTAGCAGCACATTTAGCACTTTGAAGCAATCGCAGAAGCTTATCCAACAAGGTCAAGCTCTGGGAATGTGTGATTTGTATCCCTAACTTGGTGTTGGAAGATACAAAATATAACTATTATGGGCCAGACATTAAAAACTCCTGGGATATCTGCCAATGGCTTTAGCGAAAGCAGTATTTGGTCCTCTGCAATAACACGTGCACTACCATACGTTAACTCTGAAACAAACCAGCATTATATCTCACCTAAACAGATGATATCATTATCCCGCACAGCTCAACGACACAGTCCTGAGCAACGTCTCTTACCTCTATATGGTGGAAGGGAATGGTTGGCAAGGACTTCTGCAGCTGGCTGTTACGCTTCCGTTATTATTCAGAATTCTTAAAATCATTTGGGATGTTTTTTAACACAGAAATCAAGGGGAATATTGTACCTGAAGATTTTTCAGCTTCTCCAGCAATTCAGATTCCCGGAACAGTCTTTAGCATAAAACCAGCAAAGGCTTAATCGATCAGACAGCCTGTTAGTCATTTTGCTAAAGTGTCTGCTTATTGCTATATTGCACAAACTCTAAATTATATCCTCTCCAGTCACACCGATTGGCACATATTTGGACAACTTCACTACTCTCTAGAATCCAATCATTGTGCATATCCCTTTGGAATGGTGCCTCCAGATGAGATGAGATGCGTCTTTGAAGGGAAAAGACACACTAACAGCACTTTAATTTATTTTTTTTTTTAATGCAGAGAAAATCCAACAGGTCCTATGCAAGGAAGGAGCCCTCCCAGTTCTTGCTTTGCTGCTGGAATCTCCTGACTCAGAAGTGCAGGTACGGCACAAACAGGTCAGATTTTTAAACAGCAACAGCGTGACTGTAAGGAGAGTCCAAACCAGAGCGTGTGGAGATGAAAAGGTGGAAATGAGGTTTCTCTAGAGGGGAAACACATGACAGTGTCTTGGTGAAACTCAGCTTAGTCAGATAATGTATATTCAAACCACTCAATTTGTTTAGCTCCACAGGAGAAAGTTTATAATGCAGAAGGGCATCTGCCAGCACACACTAACACAGCACACAGTTGTCATGTGGTTACCTCCCTGTGTCTTTCAGATCATCAGACAAGTTGCAGATTAAGCCTCCTCCTCTGGTTTGGTTTTTTTTTTTTTCACTTTAACTTTGATCTTGCACTCTAAGCAAATTTACTTAGTGTTCTGAGAAGACATAATTTGCAAAGATATTTTCTTCTTACTGTAAGTGTCTGGGAAATCTCCTTATTTTATGCCTCCCACAGACACCTCTGCGATTCTGCATACTTAACAGAGAGCTGGTCTTGGTTCAAAAGTATGCTAATGAAAAGCTAGGAATCAGAGTTGTAAACCTGAAAATCCGCTAGTTCATTTGGTCCTCTGAGTAGTACAGAATTGTTTCCTCCATCAATTTTGTTATCCGTATTCAGTCTCTTTTAAATGTCTGAGGTGATGGAACCTCTGGAATTGCTTTCTGCAAACTGTTTCAGCACCATCAGCTTTCTCTGAGATTCATCTTAAAATTTCCTTCTCTGCAGTACAACCTGTTTCTTCTAATTATACCTCTCTAGTAATACATGCTCTTATATATATAATCCTCCCTAGCATTAATGTTTAAATCCTTTGAAAATGATCTCCTGGCATGCTAGGGCAATGACTACATCCAGCTTGAGTAAATCAATGTAAACATATAATACAGTAGATGCAGATGAGCAAAGTCAGGTGCCAGCAGCACGGTATGTTCCCGAATACCTGGGGTCCTGAGGGGTTTGTACAACATGCAGTGCCACAGCAAGACTGCTGTTGTAGTGACAGCAAACTGCATGACTTCTCCTGGAAGAAGCCCACTCGGGCTGTTGTCACATCTACCCGATAAAACACCCTTAAGATGAAAAAGCGCTTTATTTTCATCAGCCCTGAATTTGAGCGTTTCTGCAATTTATTTTTATTCTCTTCAACACGTCACCACCGTGACCTCCTCTCTCTCTGCTTTTTCCTCTTGGTTCTCTGCAGTATTACAGCTGTGCTGCCCTAAGCAACGTGGCAGCCAATGCTCGGCACCACGAAGCCATGCTGAGACCTGGCAACAGATTCCTGCTACGGACACTCATCTCCCTCCTGTCCTCTTCTGTGGACAAGGTAAAGCTGTCACTTTATCTTTGTGTAAAGGCTTAGCATCAGATTAAAGCTGTAAATTTAGGCTTCCAGTTTCATTCTTGCACAATTTTTCTCATCTACTGTACAGGTGCCTATGCGGCATCTTTCCCATGAGAAAAAACACATCTATTAGAAGATATGTATGTTCCACAAGGTCAATGTATGTAGAAAGTGAAGGCAAATCATTGAAGTTGTTCCACAGCCCTGGACGCTTGGTTTAGACTAAGATGGCCTGTATTCTTTAGACTTGAAACTATGTGTGTTCAAGTGCTCTGTCCAGGCTCTCAACTATCTTTGATCATTGTGTCTGCACCAGAAGGTTTCTGAAGCATCTATTATGCTACTGGGCTTTTTTCTTTTCTTTTTGGTGCCTATAACTTTGGCTATATGGCTTCAAAGAATAACATCTTGAAAATTTTGCTTTGTTGGGAGCCACAGCAAAGAAACTTCAATGAGCCACAGTTCAGGATTTAAAGGGTGGAACCTTAAATTTTGTGTAGGAGGGAAATGAGAAAAAGCCAAAGCAAATAAGACAAATTCACTCCCTTTATTTTCCTGTACTTTATCTGACATTCCTAAAATAAACCAACATCTGAACCCCATTGGCTCTTCCTCATCAACAGCAGGATGACTGATACTAGAGGCGGTTGAAAAAAATTCATCAAAACTTTGAAAAAAAAAAAATCACATTCCAAAATTTGTTCTCTAAGGATAATGTAATAGCTTGCTAGTGTTGTCACGTTTATTTTGTGTACAATAGGTAAGAACATGCATTACTGAAACCACTATTTTTTTCCTCTTGTTTTTTTTCTTTTCTTTTTTTTTGTTTTTCTCCTCTTTGGCACAAGCAGGTTTCAAGCCAGGCATGTGTTTGCCTAAGAAATTTGGCTGCCAGTGGTAAGCAATATACTGGAGATAAACAAACCACACTATTTCTTTTTCTTTCTCTCTCTGCCTTTCAGAGCGAACACAGTGGGCTGGGAACCTTTCATATTAAAAGCAAAGAGATAACATCCAATTAAAATGTAGAAAAGAGGGTAAGGGAAGAGGGAGGTGCAGATTTATTAACTAACCCACCCTCAGAACTCCCAGGTAGCGAGGGGAAGTATCTGGACAAAGTGAGAGAGACAGCAGAGGTCTTATGCACAGAAACTTTTGCAAATGTATTAAGTTTTCTCCCTTCCGTGTTTCCTAAGCATTAAGCCTGATTATGTCAGAGTGTCTCCCAAAATTGCTGCTTGAGTGGAGACCTGCCTTCTCCCAAGGCATGAACCTGTCTGTCATTAAATATAATTTTCTGCCAAGCGTTTGTCATCCTCTTAAAACATCACGCCCTATTAAATGCCCAAGATCCGTTGCTACGGCATCATTGGGAGATGAAAGCAGAGGACTGGCACGCTCAACACTAGAGCCCTAGGGTCCAGGGTAGAGTTGCTCATCTAGGAAACATAGAGGTGCTTCAAGAATCGCAATTAGAGTGGAGCTGGAAATAAAGGAACTGCTACGCTGCTCCTTGGCATGGTTGGAATCCCCTGGTCTGCTTTTAGGACTGTGCTCCATCTGCTGGCTGCTCTGGTGTTACCTTTAGTGCCCAAAAGGTCTCGGGGACAAGCGGGGTATAAGGATTCAGCCAGGATGGCTGACCTCTCCCCTGGCTAACCATAACTCTACAAGACAGGTAGTGCTCGGGGAGGTCTTTCTGTCTGTGCAGCAGAAGCTGCCACCTTCTCACCTGGCCTTAGGTGAGAATTCCCCTCCTTTCTTCTCGCTAAGGTTCAGACACAAACTGAAGGGTCCCCAAAGCTACGTTCTGCTCTCAAGCTTGTATTAATCCTTTGGCAAAATGAGCCAGAACAAACGAGGGTTTCTTTTTATAACCAAAGAGCCAGCATCGTCGATCCCACAGAGATGGGGAGGCCCCCTCTAATTTCATCACTGAGGCAGTCAAATAAATGCTTATGAGCCAGGGCCTGAACGTCTCCTTATGATGCTCCGAACCTCCCTGACCTGTCATTTTCCCAACCCAGCAGACATCCAGGCCGAGATGGTTGCTGAGGACGTCCTGCCCAAGCTGCGCTCTCTCCTGGCATCCCGCAGCGAGGATGTGCGTCGTGCCTCCATCGCCCTGCTCTGGATCCTGTCCCAGCACCCGCACAACCAGGTAGGGGAGCTCATTTCCCAAGATCAGAAGGGAAAGAAAGAGTAGTTCTGGCCCCTGCCTGGGGTAACGCTCTGTTATGGCAAAACAGCAGACGAAAGGCATTTTGTGAATGATCTAAAGACTCCGTGAGGCTTCACAACCCTTCTCCTTCCCGTACAAATTGATGAGGTTTCGTCTCCTGCATCTCCACTGTCACTAACGACCTGTTAGGAGGACCCTGTCTGTCGTGAGTGGGATCCAAAGGATCCCATAATTAATCACATTACTTGTAATGGGACCAAGGGGAGCGCAGAGGGGGAGATGGGTGTCCCATTCCTTGGATGTGTGGACACTACCCTGCAACTCCCTGTGCTCCCCTCCAGTCCCCAGACTGTCGGTCTCCAGGTGGGTGTAACAAGGTGCAGGACACATTCTTAGCACCATGGAGGCAGCTGAGAAAGTTATTCCTTGGCTACAGAGCTTCCCCACACATTGAAAAGCAAACTAATTAACTAATTTAAAGTGTGCATTTAAAGTGCATTGACGCAAAATAAAGTGCAAAAATACTTTACTTCCCTATAGAGACAGTTATTCCAAAGCACATTTGTATAATTTTAACACCTTTTGAATTAAGATCAAGACAGCAAGGGGGAGGCTAATAAAATTTGGCATCCTATCTATCTTTAGATAATTCACCAGGACTTTCCTGTGTCTCCTCATGTCTGTAGTTACAGAACGGTTCTTTTGCCCACGTTCAGGGTAAACACCACCCTTAACAGCACAACACTATGCAAATACATGAAGAAGCCTGACTAGAAATAAACTACAGCAAATAAACAAAACAGACACCCCTGCTGTACTTTCACCCCCCGCATAAAACCAGTAAGTAGAGATTGACCAAGTATTATTTTTAAATATGCTTTTCCATGAAAGTAGGTAAAGGCATCCTTAGGAACATGGATATGAAAGGTTTTTGATAGGAAAAAATGGGTGAGCTCAGTGCCTGGGAAGCAGCATCCGGAGCCCAGAGCTTTCCAAAGGCACTGTGGCTTCACGGGTTTTGTGCTGGCTGCACTGCCACCAAATGTCCTCGTTGCTTGTCGAACTGCCTCACGCAATCGAAACACAGTTTGCCCTCAGCAAGCTTAGAACTCAAATACATCAAGTTAGTTGGAGGGTATTTACACAGCGAAAACGTTACTTGGTGTGAGGCATTAGGCTGGAACACTGTGGCGTGTTTGATTTTCTTGCCCCCAAACACCATTTAGACTTTTTTTTGTTCTCCCAGAAAACAGTATCTGAAGCTCTTTTCCTCCCTGATCCCGAAACGTGTCTTTCCCAGTGCTTCAGACCCCCAGCTGCAGAGGGCACGGAGAAGTGTCACTGGGGACAGACAACAGCACCAGGAGCTCACTTTTGTTACACCAGGAGCAAAACAGCCCATCCTTCACGGGGGAAAGGGGTCGGCGGCAGGAGGCTGGAAAGCAAAGCATCACCCTCCAGGGTTTATTCTCCAGTGGGAAGTATCTACATCTTAAAATTTGTTTTAGGGAGCAAACACGGCCATCCCTGACCGCTGAACGTTGCGGCTTTGTGGGAGCCAGCCCCGGGCACGCTGAGAAGAGGCTGACCTCTCCTTACTCATATCCTGCCTCCCCACCTCCCTGCCTTTTCTGGCCTGTTTTTTTCAAATCTTTTCAAGGTTTCTTTCTCTAACCCAGGCTGAATTCTCAGGGAGTGAAAGAGGGACTTCTCCATGGGAACAGCTGTTGGAAAACAAACCACCGAACAAAGCTAACCTTTACAACCAAGTCAAGTGATGCTTGAATTATTACAAATACTACCCAAGGATACAATAGGGCAGAATTCATCTGCCCTTTCGTTACCATGAAGCAAACCCCTGGGAATGCTTCACAGGAGCTCCTCTCTGCTTAAACTCCTTTTTTTTTGCGATCCCCTGGCCAGGCTGTTGACAGCGATTCTCAGCGAGCGCTGGAAAACTTCCCTCTTGCAGGGGGTATTTTATTTAGTTCTCCCAACCCCAAAACAGTAATGAAAGAGTCAGGCTTTGTGAGAAAACAGCCTTTTAAATCACATTCTTTGACCAAAGACCTAGAAGTCTGGGTGGCAGGAGTCCATTTATTCCTGCGATGCCACTGACTTTCCACTCAAGGTACAAAATAACTTTGCCTTCCCATCTTGCTACCTGGTAAACAGGGTGTAATATTTATCTTCTCAAGAAATCCCTGGATAAAGGGTGCAAGGGCAGCATTGCAGTGGTAAGCACAGTTGCTGCTGGAATGCTTTTCCTCACCTTTTTTTTTAATTTTATTTTTAAATCTTAGGAGAAGATGGATCAATATCCATCTGAACCACCCAATCCATTTTTTATCGAGAGTTTTTTTCATCGTTCTCTCAACGCTGTGCAGGATTGAGTCAGAAAACAAAATCTGGATCCCAGCCATATGCCAGCCAAAAAAAAAGAGGTTCAGCAAAATTTAAAGGACTGTCACTTTGCTAATGTAGGTCCTAAATAAACAGAAGAGCTTGGCAGGGAAGTGATTCTATATTAGAAAGTTCATTGATAGTCTGTAGACTATTTCCTCCTCTCAGGCTGTAGCAAATCAAATCAGGGCACCATAGTTGATGGAATTAAGTAGAAAAGAGGACATTTGGTCCAAAAGCACAGAAAATGGTGATTTAATTGGATTATCTAAAATTATATTATTTCAGCCTTTGAAGAGAAAGAAAAATAAAACTAGAAAAAAGCTGTAGCCATATCTGCATATAGGATTCTGTAAATGTCCTGAGTTTAGGCACAGCATTGCCCTTTGCATCTATTCTCACGTTTCATTTTAGAATCGCTGCCTGTGACAGTGCTTAAAATTAATGTAAGGGAAGATGTCAGTTGATATTAAAAGAAAATAAGATATGCTTTTGCAATTTAACCTAAGTAAAAGAAAGATGCAAGTTAAGTTTTAAAGACATCTCCCTTTCAATGCTGCTTCAGTGATCCTGACACGCCACAGGTTTCAGAATTGGGCGATTTTTCTCAACTCTAAATAGGACCAATGATCTCTTGCTAATGTGTCTCAATTTCTAAGTAGCACAAAAAATATAGTTCATTAGTAGCAAACGTAAGAACTGCATAAAGAACTCAAATTCCTATGGAAAAGCGATTGAAAGAAAAAATGCTCCCAACAGAAAATCTTTTGGTTTTACTAGTGGATCTAACTCAAAGCCTGCTGAGATCAGGTTTCTCTTCTAAACATCGCTGTCCTCTTAATCCACACTGTCATTGAGGAAACTACCTGGGCAGTAATCCAAACTCAGAAGATCTGAATCAATTAATATTAGCAGTAATTGGAGGAAGACTGCATTCAGGGAGAGAGGGGTTCAGTAAAGTCCCTCTAAAACACCCACCAGACAGCAGAGAAACGTATGTATAAATTCAGAAGCTGCTGTTCAGAACCCATTACTAAAGAGGTAATATCTATCTATCCATAGTTTGCTGCGAAGTTGCACTTTGTTGTCTGCACTGCGTGAAATTGAGATACTGGTTTCTCTTCTCAGGACACTCTGGCGTGTGCCGAGCTGATACAGAGCCTGGGGATGCTGCTGTCAGCGCATAAAAAAGACCCCGTGATTGTCGGCCACGCTGCTTGTATCATCAAAAACCTCAGCTTTTCCAAAAACAGACAGGTAGGTAACCGGATTTTTCGCTGAACTATACCTGGGGAGGCTGCAGTTACGTTTATATCCAATCAGCATTACCCACAGAAAGCATTTTTTAATGAAACATACACCAAGGATACTCTACACAAAATTGTATGTGTGAACAAAAGGACCTGATGTGCCATAATGGAAGGGTTTTTCCCCCCCCCCCCTTA
>JAOXJK010000023.1:61504741-61515714 GCA_025774025.1 Xenus cinereus | reverse complement strand
TGTGCCAGGGACTGTTCAGATTGGATATTAGGAAAAAATTTTACACAAAAAGGGTTATTAAACATTGGAATGGGCTGCCCAGGGAAGTGGTTGAGGCACCAACCCTAGAGTGATTTAAAAGACGGGTTGACATAGAGCTTAGTGACATGGTTTAGTGATGGTTTTTTATCAGACTTAGGTTGATGGTTGGACTTGATGATCTGAAAGGTCCCTTCCAACCTAGACAATTCTATGATGCTATGACTGCAACTGCCTTCCTTGGTCCTTGCAGGATCCCCCCACCCATAAAAGTAACTTGCTCAGAGTCTAAAAAGTAGTAATGATTTAAGTTTGATGCTTCAGGGGCTGGTGAAGATGGATTTGAGCGATGACACCCAGGCAACTGAGGCGTTGACGCATATTTCTTTCTGTTGACTTACTAATGCAGAGGTGAATTCTGACAGAGGAAAAGGATCAACGGCACATTCAGCTTATGCACCACGGGTTTATCTTAAGGCCTTTGTGGTTAAAAAATATGCCAGCTCCCAACATGTTTCCAAATGCCCAATAAAATGCCACCTTAGCCACCTGCAACCTGTTACAAATACAAGACACCTACTACAATAGAAGATACCACGTAACTTAAGGTTCCTGGGTTTTTTAATTAAAAAAAAAAAACACCAAAAAATCCTAATAACACTTTTAAACATGCATAAAAAGGTACCAGTGCTGCATAAACCTGTACTGTATAGACAAATCCCCTCCATTCATGGGTTTAGGGCAGAAAAAGAAAATCCCGAGGTATCCCTAGGAGGAAAGCTTTGCTTACTTCAGCCTTGTCTCAGCTACGTGGGAGCTTTGATACGAAAACTGGGATGAAAGCAACATTCCCTTGAGGGAACAAAGTGGTGGGTAATTTTAGTAGCAAGGCTGTTAAATTCCTTTTTTTTTTTTAAATTATTATTTATTTTTTAAAAGGTAAGCATTTGCTTACACAGCCCCCATTAGTGATTTCCTCCAACCATTAATCACACTGGGTACCAATACAACCACAGTTGAGCTCTGACTGGTGGGATGAGACTCTCCTGAGATGGAATGAGGGCAAGCGCGTATCTTGAGGGCACTGGATAATTTCTAGGTTTTTTTCCTTTTTACAACACTTTCAAACTCATTATCAGTTAAACCACTACACTCAAAACACACGCTGGATTCTATAGGTATAATTATCTGCACAAGACATTATCTGATACGCAACAGTCTTAAACATCAGTTTGAAAGAAAGGCTATTAGGATAATTATATTGTGATCTGGGAAATGTAAATGTTTATAACAACGTGCTAATTGATGTTTCTGCTTTAACATCAGGTATAAAGGCTTGATATCTCCACCTGTGAAATGAAAAGCAAGGCGAAGCCACTCACCACGTGCAATCTGCTATGGGCAATCTGATAATTTTCGACAGCTGAACTCTAGATTTGCTATCTTCTTTCATTCACAGGATTGTTTCAGTCCCTGTAAACTATCCAATCACCGCATGAAGCTCATTACTGTGATTTAGAGTATAATGATTTGCACAGGAGAAGTTTATTTTCTGCAGCCCCTGCCTTATGAAACGCTCTACCGGCCTCAACTTACTGATGGGAAACTTTTTGCTCTTCCATAGAGGGAGAGGGAAGACAAAAGGCACTACTCAACACAAGGCAGCTAATTAACAGAAAGGGAAAAACCTCGTGAAGACAAGGCAATTTGTATCTTTCACAAGAGTTGGTGGGCTGCGTAACTAGGACTGTGTATGTTTGTTTTTTTTTTTAAAACAAAACAAATCGACAACCAACCACTTGCTGTAACACTAACTGGAAGCCACCCTGTATCACTGGGCACGTCAGGTTACGTTACAGAAAATCAAACCAACTGAATGCAGCATCATATATTATTGCAAAAGGGGCAAGCAAAATATATAGACAAATTGCCTATGAAAAGCCCTGCAAACAGAAGCACTAATAAGAGACCGCTGAATCACAATATAGATTTTTTCCTCCCACTCCATACATCTCATCGTATGTTCATCACAGTACGTTTCAGAGGAATTTCACGTCTTTCTCCTGCTCTTTTCTTAGCATAAGGGCAGTTATAATACTTTTTAAAAAATGACACCATACCCAAAGAGCAAGCAGGGTTTGATGGGGGAACCTCAACCCTCAAAACAACCACCACCAAAAAAGCAAAACCAACCCCAACCCCTCAACACTTCCAGGTCTAATAGCCTCTCAATCTTAGCAGACACAAAAAAAAAAAAAATCTATTGTCTCTCACGACTGTGAAAGCCAGATGTGACCACCCATTGAATAGAAGACTAGTTAATCTTCAACCTTCGAGCTCCCCTTCTTCCCCCCGGCCAGCCAGAGGGAGTAAAGAACAGTTCAAGGCACAGATGCAGTTCCAGAGCCCAGGGCAGCCCATCACCACGGCTCTTCTTTCACACATTTAAGCTCTCTGAAGTCATAACTGGATAAACTGAGGCTAGAGGTTACAAGATGGACTAAAACCTTCCGAAGAATTCTTCTGAAAGAAGTCTATAAAGAAGTCCTATAAAATTTCTCTTTTCAAATACTTTGTATGACCTTACTGCTATAAGAGCTAATCAGCAACTGTTCAACTAAAGAGAAGAAAGTTTTGCCCTGTGGAAACCACAAGCTGAACAGTCTCACACGTGTGCTTTAGTGCTTTTAGAGCCTTATCCACAATCCTTTTCCTGTTCTTCAGTTTTACCCAAAACTGCTAACAGCTGAAGATCGTTTTTTTGTACAGCACCAAAAAACCAACCCAACCAAAAAAACCCCAACAAACTTGAGACAGGTCTGGATGACAATATTTATAAAGCAAATAAACATTGTTCTACTTCTGCTCTTGGACACTGATTCAAGCCCTTTTTTCATAAAAGGAAAGCTTCCCCTCAACTCAAGTGCATTTTATATCAAGAATTAGATTAAAGTCAATATATTATTTTAACATATGCTCCTTTCCAGATTGCCAATATTCCATTTTGATTTCTGATATTCTCAGTAGAGAGGTTCAGGACAAGGTAGGTATCTATCCTATATAGCAGCATCAAGAAACGATATGGCGTTTTGCATTTCTAGACACATTTTCCTCACATGAAACAATCAGATTCCATTGGGAACTGGGTTCCAAATGTTTCCTTCCTTGGAAAAAAGATGAGGAAAATCAAGGTACAGCTAAAAGCTCCCATCCTGTTCTGCAAAAACACTACACCAAAAACTGGGGGGTTGGACCAGATGATCTCCAGAGGTCCCTTCCAACCCCGTATCATTCTGTGGTTCAACGTACCTACCCATCAAAATACATATTCATATTTTGCATGGATATTTTCAACATTAAACATTTATGTCCAAAGCTTTTTTAACAACTCCTTTAAAAATACATAATATAGACAGTGCTACATCACGGAATTTCTACCTTGAGTTGGAAGGGAACCATAAGGGACCATCAAGTCCAAATCCCCACTCCTCACAGGACAATGTTGGAATATACAGAAACTACCTAAAATCTTTCCCCAATTTCCTTCAGGAAGCTCATCTCTTCACATTTACTTTCTACTTCACTAGGTTTTAATCAGGCCAAAAGAACCAGAAAGTAGAGCTTTTTGCTTTTCTTTTTTTTCTTTTTTTTTTTTTTCCCCCCTCTGTGGGAAAACAGCTATTTACTCAGCATCAAAGGACTGGAAACCTTCTTTTCAACTCCATGTAAATCTAGGACAGAGCAAAATAGCCTTAAAAAGACAGACAGGATTCCTCCCCGGTCCCGTGGCTTTTCCAAAAAAAAAAAAAAGAAAGGGAAATTAAGTTGGAAGTAGCAAAACTAGCCACTATATAAGAAAAAATGCTTGTTTCCATTAAGCCAACCACTGTCTCAAACATCATGTACACCTAATTTTTTCCACTGCTGCTCTTGTATTCTCTCTTCCTTCTACCTCTTATTCTCAAAAAAGGACAGAGAATAACTTCATCTTTAGAGTGGTTTCCAAATCTCTTTTCAAAGATATCTCTAAGGCCTCACTTTTATATACACTATAATAAAGGACTAGCAGATTATTTTTACAGCAGTACATTAATTATTTTTTTTTAAATAACTTCAGTATTTAGTGTATAAACATCTGATATAATCATTGATTTCTTCTTTCCACCTTCTTGGAAGGAAAAAAAGGCCCCTTGTATTAATCAGTAAGATTGAATATGGAATTCTGGAGAATAAGAAGGGAAAGCTTCATCTTTTTGACTAATGAGAATCCTGCTGTCAAGAGCATCGATGCACTCTGAATAGCTTTAAATAAGCAATGAGTGGACTCTCTTCTAAAAGTTGAGGCCATAAAACCGCAGTAGTTTCATGAACTTATTCTTCATTCATCCATTCATTCAATTAGGTGCTTCAAGTCAAGAAAGAGCAGAACCGTTCAGCCTTTCTAAGCAAACATCCACTTAAATCTGTGCTGGGAAAAGAGTGGAACAGCAGCGAATTATTAAGATTCTTCAGAAAGCAAACTTTCTGAACGCAGGTTTGGCTCTTTTCACCTTTCTCTCCTGGATTTGAACAAACGTGTCTTTATTCTGGTTCCATATCTCAGTATCTCTCTTTCCAATAAATTGAATTCGGAATTATTATCCATATCTGCCTAAGAGACAATGAATTTTAAATAAGCTGGGTCTGGAAACCAAAAACATGCACCAGGTCTTTATTTTCCTATCACTTATCCTGACTACTTTGGCTCCTTTACTCATTTGTTTAAGGTTCCCATCGTATATGCTACAAAGACTGTGCACGTTCGAAACACGACTTTGATCAAAACAGTAGGACGACATACTCTTTGGCCACGAGCAGCCATGGTGACCCTCTCACATGATTGTGGGTGACTTGCTTCTCCGGTCCCCTCCTCGTCCTTACCCACCGCGGTGCTGGTGGATCCCAGGCAGGCAGCCGTGATGCCCTACAAACCCCTGGAGCAGGAGGCAGCTCCACCAGAAAACACACCTCCACACCTTCTCCTGGAGGTAACCTTCTCCTGGAGGTTGTAGAGGGGTGGGGGTCGGTCTCTTCTCCCAAGTCACAGGCAACAGGACTAGAGGAAACAGCCTCAAGCGGCCCCAGGGGAGGTTCAGATTGGATATTAGGAAAAATTTTTACACTGAAAGGGTTATCAAGCATTGGAATGGGCTGCCCAGGGAGGTGGTTGAGGCACCATGCCTGGAAGTGTTCAAAAGCCAGGTGGACATGGTGCTGGGGCACATGGTTTAGTGATGTTTTTTTCGTCAGAGTTAGGTTGATGGTTGGACTAGATGATGTTGAAGGTCCCTTCCAACCTAGATGATTTTATGATTCTTCCCAGTTTCATCTTTCTGACACACACACACCGGACCAAGGGCTCTCAAGAGCTCCTCGGAAGTGACCAGACAGAAGGTAAGCGTTAATTATTTTCCTTCTTGCTAATTAAAACCGAACCTGCGCGCGTGCCCACGCGTTGCAAAATTGAGGAGAAGGCTGGGAGCCTTGCCCTGTTCCGACTCAAACTCACTCATCAAAGCAAAAGACACATGAACAGGGAGTCAAGAGTCTCATCATCCACAAACACTTTGAACACATGCACACCAATAAAACAATCAAATACAAGACGTACACTAACAAGCCCTGTTACATTTTTAATTAAATGGATTTGCATAGTATGACTAACTATAAAAATTGCACAACGCATGCCATGATGACTAAAAACACATTACATCATTCGTAGCCAACTGTTTTTATTTACATATAACAGAGGGATATTGGATCAGGCCCTACAGTAGAACATACTGTGTAACTTCAGCCAGTGCTCAGCTAAATAAGTAAAGGCAGAGAGGGACGGGGACTTCACAGGGCCATAGGAAACAGCAATTCAGCTGAAGACGAAAGCCATCAAAGCTAATTACCCTACTAACTAACAGCCTAGGCAGCGCTGCCACTGCTTCTGCCTGTAAAACCAGCTTATTTTTAAAATACCTAGTTTGTATACATGTCAAGAGAAGCAAGCACTTGTAAAATACTCAAAATTAAGAGCACTTACGTATTTAGCTAAGCTGTTTGGTGGAAGTATGAACATACTTCAAAGAAAAGGCGCTAAGCTTTTTCATAGAAACGTGAACGTACTTGAAAGAAAAGGCAATATGCCAAAACCAAATTAAAATTTTCTCCCGTGTTGTATTACTGGCAGTATCCGATGGATGGAATCCTGTGAACTACTTCACGCTGTGTTAATTACCAGTGCTCTCCTGATATCTTAACTTCCCGACACGTTTCTTAGGAGGTGACCAAGAAGTCCAGACTTTTGGATTCCATTAAGGGAGAAGGCATTAGAGTATCAGATGCAGACCTAAGAAATACTTGGAGACATCAGTACTTTATTTCTTCCTCCCCATAATGTAGACCTACAGTGAGTTTGGAGCATAAATTACACCATCACTTACATCTCCGAAGAATCTCAAAGTCAACAATAATCAGAGTTGATAATTCCATCAATTTTAAGCGAGGCAGCCACCCCCCCCCCCCGAACATCACCTTAACAGACAACTTGGGCTCATTCTCCTTGAACTCTGACAGATCTCCTAGAATATATATTTTCAAGAGTTTTTTTTTTCCTCCAAAGCCACAAAGGGTATAAATACACCTTCTACTTATTTTAATGAAAGCAAAGATTGAACTTAATGAAAGCAAATACGGTGTGACTCCAGAATCAACACTCAGGAACCGCTGCAGAATTAAATCCGAACCAGTTTAACGAATGCACCATCTTCTCATAGTCTTTTTCATCTTAAATAAATATAATACACACGGAGCTGGATCTGCCACAGTTCCTAGCAGTTGAAAAGTCCCATATGGAGGATCTCCTTCTTGGAGGAAAGGCGGGCGTGCAAAGAGAGTCACCACAAGACCACCAGCAGCACGTTGTGGCTTGCGTTGTGGGTCTAGACTTACGCGCATTTTTTCAAATGGAAAAGAAAATATGTTGTTGTAAGATTATACAGTATTTACATAATTAAGGCAATTATTGCAGCGATCATGTTTAATTACATTTAATGCCACAAATAAACAAGTTTAATACTTTACAGCTGAAAATTATCTGTGAGAGTAATAAACCAGCCATCGTACAAATAAAACGGTAGGCAGCTCAGATCGCTGAAAATTTGCAATTTTTTTATAGAAATAGCACATGCAAAAGAACACCCATTTTTCAAAACAAGGCCCAAGTAAAATGACAATGCGGATGAGTTTAGCTAGATCTGTAGAAGTTCTCTTCCTGCAGGGGAAGAAGCACATAAGCCAACTATTCCAGCATCATTTAACAGGCCTGATTATTCATGAACTCCGAAGGTTTTTCGGTGGCCGTGTTTGGTTTTGGTTGTTCGGGTTTTGTTGTTTTTGTTTGTTTGGTTGGGTTTTTTTAATTTTTTTTGTAGTGGGTGGGGTTTTGTGTTGGGTTTGTGTTTGTTGGGCTTTTTTTCTTCCCTCCCTCCCCTTTTTTTTTTTTTTTCTTTACACTAGTGCTGGGAGGAGGTGGGTGGAGAAAGCCTGACTCACATTACACAATATGCATATAAAAAGGCTTGTTCAAACTTTTCCACAGCCTGCAGCCCTTGCACAAACAGTACCGGCCCAATGAAAGATACTAAAAGACAGTATTTTAGCATCTTTCTAAAGCTTCTATAAGGATTTTAACCCTCTCAATTCATACTTTTAAATTTAATTTAGTTGTATCATTCTCATTCTACAAGCTACTGATAAATCAGAGTCTCTATGCATTCAGAGCTAAAGTACTGACTCTCAGGACATTATTAATGAAGAACTAATTAAGTAATTGCAAGATCTGGTACAGGACTTCAAAGTTTGAGTGGGTTTTATTCAGAGAGGGGTGGCAATAAAAGAACTGAAGGTCTTCAATTGCATGTATGTACTAAAGGAAATATTTGCAATGGGGCTGACGCTTAAAATAATTATGGATGAAAACTGGAGCTCAACAACACCACGCACACTTTCAACACTTTCAGTGTTTGTAAGCACATACTATCACGGCAATAAAGCATTTTGCTTCGAATGGGCATTAAGTTTATGACCCCTTGCCCTCTGATAACCGAGGTGTAAGTTGAGGCGGAACGAAGCGCACCTGCCCAAGCAGGGGTGGCTCAGCAGGCAGAGAGCCGGGCTGTGTCCCCGTACCCCCATCCATGCCATGGACCTCACATCCCCCTCCCCGGGGTGCCAGTAGCCACAGGCCGTGGGAGGGACACCCCCCTTTGCCCCCCTTGGTCCCACAGGGAGAGGGGAACACCTGCAGCTCCACTGGGAGGGAGCGGGACCCCTCTGTGCCGGGCAGGGATAACACCCCTTTTTTCAAAATACCACATAAATAAAACCTCTCCAGCAAAACACTTCGTCACCCCTGGGAAGGAGCCGTGGTGAGTCAGGCAGCGTTCCAGCCTCCCACCTACTCTATGCCTGCTGTACCTTTGTGTTTTCCCCTATAATTTATCTACTTGTTTAAAAAAAAACCAAAAAAACCACCACCAACCAATAAGCTAAAACTTGATTTATTCTCAGATGGAGAAAATACCAGGAGATAAACAAGCGATAGATGAAAAACCAGCTGTTACAGAGAGAACACCTGAGCGTTTGGCTTTAACAAACTACCTGGCATTGACATCATTTAAAGTGCAGACTTGCTTCGCCACAAAAAGAACATAAAACTCACTTAGAAGAGAATGCAAAATTTTTTTTTTTTTTTTTTTTGGCAACAAACCAAGCACGTTGCTCTCTCCGGCCTCCCAGCCCTAAGCAAATCGTGACCTGAGCACAGGGCTGGCCGAGGTGGCCCAGAGCCCCCGTGGGGACATCTCGCAGGCAGAGACACCCCCCTGCCTTCACGGGTGGAAGCCCCAGGATGAGGTGCCTCAGAAGCTTCTCTGGTGTTCCCCACAAGAGGGCTCCTTCTCATCTCAGGAATCACGGAAAAGCTCGTTAGCGCTGTAAGATGCTCAAGTAGCTATGATTAAAATATCTCTAACCGGTATAAGTGCGTGTACCCCTTCCCCCCCACCCCCCCAGCACTGTACTCATTTTGCCATCTGGGCATTTATGAATGGCAGAGTAAAGAAAAACAAACCCTCACCCTGGTAATTAAGCCATTCACCTGAAGAAAGCTAGTTAAGTGCAGCCGACCATCTGCCCAACAATAAAGGGATCCATCCATCTGCAAAGTCCTCGTGGAGCTGTTAAAGCTTTCCCCAGGATCAGCCCTGAAAGTCCAGCCGCGGGAGGGGAAAACAAATACCAAACACACACCACAACACACGCACAGCTATTTAGCTGGTTTGTTTTGGTTTTTAAACAGGAGCAATAAGTCAACCAGTAGGTAATTTCACCGAAGCAGGATGCGAGGTTGACCTTCCCGAGGAGCCGGATCCAGACACGGGTGTTCCTCCAGCAGAGTAAGGCACAGCCGAAGCCCTCCCTGTGCACACACAACACGCTGTGAGGGTGTTCCTGTTCGTGAACACCTGGGAAAGCGGCCCCTGTGATAACTAAGAGACCTAAAAGAACCTCAACAGCCGACAAACAGCTTCACAGAAGAAGTCCCAACTCCGTCATTTCGCACACGAGCAAGTTTTGAATGAACTTTGGCAGCACAAAGTAATTTAAACTCCAAATACCCAACGCGTCCTGCCAGCAGATCCACCTCCTGTCCACAAATGAGTAGATGATCAACACAGGAACACGAAATGAAACTGCAAAGCATACTCAGAATAAATCTAGGCGCATGAGTCCTTTTAAAACCATACATATGTAAAAGACGGATCACCTGGCAGCTCGTCTCCAGCTTTGGTAAACAATGAAAAAGACATGATAAAATTAAAAAAAAAAATAAATAATCACATCAACAACATTGAGAACTTGAAAAGAATTTGTTAAACATGGCTTTAAAAATACACCGACAGCCAGTTCTTCTGGGGGAAAGTGAAGTTAATGTGGTTGCAAACTCTAAAACACATAGGATAACAGAGGCGCATCCTTTCTGAAGGTGAACTGTGGACCAACGGATGGCTGGGAGCGATTGGAAAACAGGATTTCTGAGCAAAAGCACTATCCTTCTAGAAAGACGGCATGTGGATGGGTCTGCCCACAGCTGCTGCTTGTGACTGCGTGCCCACGTTATGTAAAACGCGCGTTAAAAATATTACACCGGGGAAACAGAGTTAATTAACCAACAGCCATACGGCCTCTTCGCACGCTGTTTTGACGAAAAAACCTCCCTCTGTGACTCAGAGAGATAAACTTGGACGCACGTTAGAGAAGCGAAGGGCTGGCAAAGGGCGAGCGGCGGCGTACTGTGGAAGGAGGGGAAAAAAAAAAAAAAAAAAAGGAGAAAAAGGAGAGGGCTGAAAGCTGGAGTCGGGCTTCCCAGCCAACGGGCCAAAAAGGCCACCCCTTCCCACTGCCCGCAAAAAGCATCTGCGCCCACAACAGCGAGAGAGCGGCCGACCCGCTTGCGTAAGCCCGAGATCTCCTCCCTGCACCCCCAGGGCGAAATAAAAACCTTTTTAAAACCCTCTCCGCAGCCCACACCCCTCCGTAAAGGTGACGGAGAGACACCTTCCCCGCCCGCCCTACGGGACCCACGGGCTCGCAGAACCCCGGTCGCTCGCACGGTTTTGAAGGCGAAGCCAAAAGCCCACCCCCCCCCGGGCTCCCCCCGGGGCGCAGGCCCCAGGCCGCGGCCACCAGGTACCTTAATCCCCGCCGAGACACCACCATCCCCCGCTCCTCCTCCGTTCCCGTTAGCCGGGAGCCGCAGGTATTCACCGGAACGGCGGCAGCTCCCCTTCGAACCCCGCCGGGCCTCCCCCGCCTCAGCCCCGTCGCGGCGGAGGCGCCCCGCAGCACACACACATCCCCCC
>JAOXJK010000023.1:61451123-61465487 GCA_025774025.1 Xenus cinereus | reverse complement strand
CTGCTCTGGGTGGACCTGCTTTGGCAGGGGGTTGGACTAGATGATCTCCAGAGGTCCCTTCCAACCCCATATCATTCCGTGATTCTGTGATTCCTGAGACCTGAACTATTACTCATGAAATGAGCTGATTACACCGCCTGATCCATCCGCTGAAGTGACCCCTCAGTCACCCCCTGGAGGTATTTACCAAAACCACCAGCCACTTCAATGCTAGATGTCTCTTCAGACCTGCTGTCTCCTTGTGTAATGCGGTAAATATTTATGGAGGCCTTTATACATGATCTTGGAGGCTTTCTCAACAAAGACGTGCCTTGTGCATTGAGGCTGCATTTCTAAAGCTGGCTCTTACTAGTGTAGAAAGGCTGAGAATCCTCATAAAGCTGGGAACTCCTCCTTCCCAGACCGCTTTAAGTCTAGGAGCTTCAAAGGAAACAAAAATAGCCTAATATAAAAATAGATTAGGAGCAGGCCTGGGTCTGAAGGCTCTCCCAGTCCAAAGAATATCTGTCTTCATAAAACTAGAAAAAAAAAAAAAAAACCACCCTGAAAACTCCTGAAAAATTAAGTGATCAGAAACTTGTATATATTTGGAAGAAGAAGAAGAAAAAAGGCTTATTCAGTTTTAGACTTGCATAAGATAAAGATTTCCCCCTGCAGCTCCTCATGGAGGCAGCCAGGAGTTTTCTAAGAATTCACAGTGACTCTTGGCTCACTGTAAAATCTTCCAAGTGGCTTTGGACATCTGTCCAGATTGGAGATTTAACTGACAAATTAAATGACAATTGACAGTTTAAATAACAAATGCAGGAGAAAGAGTTCTGACCACAGCACGGTTTAATAAGAAAGAGGGGAAGAAATAAAAATAAGACAATAAATAAAGACTTTTTTTTCTCTTTTTTTTAGAAGCATAAAAAACATACCGTAACCAAAACCCAAACCAGACTAAACTAAGCGTATCATTGCCATTTTTTGCCTAAAATAAGCTGAATCCCACAGGACTGAGTTCTTGTGCCTACTGATAGTTTGTTTTTTTAAGTCACTTTTTGGAAGGAGAAAGAATCATCCATCTGTGCAAAACGTCCTGCAGACATAGCAACAGCTTTGTGTGGATGGAACAGTTATTATTAGAACAGAGCAATGACTATTTTTAAAAACTCTAAGATTTTGGGACTTCTTTTTTTTTTTTTTAATTACACTAAAAGCAAACACCAAAGTGGAAAGTTGCAGGATGCCGAAATATAGATAAATCCGAGGGAAAAAGAAAAGAAAAAGAGACTAAGACAAAGAATTGATCTGGAGAGGTCACAGCAGTGGTAGAACATGACTTTTTTAGTATCAGAAGATACAAATGGCAAGGCTGGAACCTGCTGAAGAGGATGCACATCGCACACTATGTTGAACCTGGGCTGGCAGAGCCAACCCACTGGCTCAGATTCGGCTGTTCTCTACTGGCACTGCGAGACACAATCCAGTAAAGAATTCTCCCTAGAGAAGTCTCCCTAGTAGACAGAAAACATCTTGCTGAAATCAAGCAAATAAATGGCAAAGTTCCTTCCTTTGTCATTATCTCACGAGCCCTGTCCCGCAGAGGGAAGTGTGCTGAAGAGAGGTGGCCCTGAGTGTGTAACATCGTTCTCTTCTAATCCAGTCAAGCCAGTCCTGAACGTGTCATTCCTGTTCCTATGATTTATTAATCCACCTTAACCTACTTCACATGAATCTTTGGGAGGTTAGGGGTTGTTTTTTCCTTTTTTTGATTCCCCTTTTCTGTTCTTGCACACAATCTTCAAGTTTCCACTTTGTGGTGTATCTACCACTCCTCTGTTTGGCCTCCTCCGAAACAGTTTTGCTGCCATATCCATAAACAGACACAGAAACAAAAAAACCACCAAATGTACCCACTCACACCAAAACCCCAAAACAGGTAAGTAACCAGGACACTGCAAGACACCCTGATCCTGTCAGTTCTTCATATCCTCCCATTCTGCATCTACATGTTATTTCCCGGCTTACACATTCTCTGCACCAGGCAGCTCCTGGCTGTGACAGAACTCGACTAAAATGACATGAAACATTGGCAGTTATTTTAATTCCATCTTAATTAGGATAATGTAAGTGGCTACCAACTTTTAAAAAATATTAGCTCTTTAATTCAATGGGCTAGGCTGGCTAATTTTTATATAATGAACTCTGCAAGTGGTCGTTTCTGAATCCAGATTAAGACTCCCAGGGCTTCACTTTTGTAAGTGCCTTCAAATATTTTGCTCTGACTCTGCATCTGCTACTCCACCAAGGTCCGCAAGCAGCTTTAGAGAATACCCATTCACTTACTCTCTTTATTTCAAAACATGAAAGGGAAACAACTTACCTTACTCCCCTGATGGAAGCAGCACTGAAGTTCCACTCGTGGATACCTTTCTGTGACACACAAAAGAAAATAAATAAATCATTTTTATGAATGATGTGCCAATAGGCATAACTTCTAGATTGACACTCAAGAGATGGAAAGAAAAATACCTGAATTACAACAATATTTTAACAGTTATTTTTCAGTGTACATTTTTTTTTCCACCCAAAACCAGACAACAGAAGTTTTGGGTTGGTTTGTTTCTTTGCTGTTTATTCTGCGAATACAATATACTATTTTAGAAAGCATGCAAAACAGAGTATAGCCTGGTCCGGGTACTGAACTTGGGGTCACACACGACCCCCTGGAAAGCATGTGTGGGGAAATTCCACCTCTGAGGATCAGCAGAGCCTGCTCTGCACACTCAGTGCCCTGGTGTGCGGGGAGGAAGCAGGAAGTCGGACGCTAGAAAGAAAAGTGGGAAATTCTTGAAAAGTAGGGAAGGAGCAAATCTGAAGGCCAAGTGTCCAAAGAAGTAGAAAGGAGACTATTTCCCTAGGAAACCAGAATGTACCCAAACCCTTAGGAGGACTAATAAACAAGGCTGGAAGAAAGAAGCCACCCTACGAGAAGACAAAGGGCCAGGCAACACATATTTTCAAGTCTTAAATTTACATCTGTCACATTCAGCAGAACTGAGTTCTCTCTGCAGACAGTCATATTGCCCAATGTTTACATTCTAATAAAACTTTACTGTAGGAAACAGAAGCCTTTTGTGTCTTCTAATGAAAACATTCTCCCTTCAGGAAAAGGTGGTACTACACCATCTCAAAGCTCTGGCAACCTTGGGATCCCACCACGATGAGGGGAGGAAGAACCTCTGCTTTCTAAAGCTGAATTTCTTTTGGCATTTTAGTGACCTGAGCCATTAAAGGCACAGAGACATTTCTTGCTGAGAGGTAATTTATAGCATAAGGTAATTTAAACATAATTTATAGCACTCATTAAGCATATAACATAAGCAACAAATATAATCAAATGTATTCCAAAAAGAAGACAGGAAAATGTGTAGCTTATAAAACATCTCATGATGAGTGAAATATAGATAAGTCAGAAGAGATAAACTTGCCAAAATAGTTGCACAATGTGCAGGAAATGATAGAGGAAGTTATTCTCCCAGCTACAACAGCTTTCTAGAAGGCTTCCTGCAGCAATTTTCTCCTCCTCTGTAATTCTTTGCTTCCTGCTCAAATCGCATTTGAGGTTGTGATGCTAATATAAAATGCCTAACGCAACGTACCAAAAATACAAACAAATGTCTTTCTTGAAGCATAAGCTTCACATTATTATAATCACAAAGTACAAAGCGGTAGCTCCAGTATCTCTTCAATGTGAAACAGGGGGGAAGTGGGGTACAGGGACAGGAGAACAGCCTGGTACTAAGAAAAGGTGGGATGGCCTCTTCAGGCGGAGGTACTGACTGATGCTGGTGTGACGTGTTCGTGAAAATACTATTTGAGTTGCCTGGTTCTCTTGCACGAAGACAGATCACCACCTCAATCCCTCTGCTAATGGGGAGGATGTATCTGCACCGTATTTTACTCCTCCCTCCATACACAAAACTCTGTTAGTTTCCAATTTTCCATGCTTGGAAACTCTCTTCAGAGCTTAGCTATTGGTACTTGTCCAATTCCCACTATTGGGAATAATCTAAAATCTAATAAAGTTAAAATGTACATCCTGATGGACAGAAATGCTGAAGCAGCGTAACAAGAAGCTTAAGTATTGTGGGTTTTACCCATCATCTACGTGCAACTAATTTCTCACAGATTCATACATCTTTTATTTACCACACAAAGTTCTCGGGCAATGAAATAATATAAAAGTTATGTCCCTCGTGATCGTGCCAAGTTTTGAATACATTGGAGTAAATATTTGAGGCACGCTATCCAAACTCAGCATCTGTTCTTTGGTTTGGCAAAAAAAAAAAAACTCCACCAACCACCCAAAACAAAACTCCAAATGGATTCAGAAGCCAACACGGAACAGAGACAGGCTGTTCTGTCTCAAACTTGCAACAACCAGAGCTGCTGTGTTCCTCTAACCCCGTGCGGGAAGGGCTGCTAAAATTAGGGAACTGCAAGGCGAAAGTAATGTGCATTCTGCAAAATATAATGCTATCTGAATTTTAGGGGCATTTGTTTATCTTAAGCTTTATTAAAGGCATAAATGTTAAGATACGCTGCTAAAAAAGCCACAGAACAGGAAGAGGACACCTTATTTATCCTGGTATTGACTGTCATTTGCCTTATTTATTACAAAATTGCCGGCTGCGGGCTCCGCTCAGTTCCAGTTTGGATTTGAAAAGGAAATTCAGTTTCTTTGTGCCTGAGAGGAAGTTCACATGCTTCACAACTCACAATTCTTTTTCTTAGAGCACTGATTGAATTCTGGAAAATAAGCAGAGTGATTAATTTATGAGCCAAAAGGAACTGAAGCCTGAAGCGTGAGCTCTGACAGAGCTACGGTAAGTAGATTGAAACTGGATAGTTGAAAGAGTTTCCAAACCCAGCTGTCTAACCTGCCCCTGCAGTAGGGATAGGTGGGCTTTGCTTGTTAATCAGCCCTTAAAATGCCTGCTTTCAGCCTGGTGAGGATCAAAGTAAGAGTATTCCCCTTCGCAGCGGGCTGACAGGTAACACCTCTATTTCCTTCACAAAATCTCTTATCAAAGACAAGTATTACACTCATTATATTCATCTGAAAAGCCAAATTTTTTCTAGTCCCTTTTCTCCCTGTGAGGTTTGTGATGGATTCGAAGGACTTTGACAGACTTGCAACGACAGACTATAATTGTACAGCTGAAGGGGTAAAAACCAAATGGCCCATCGCACCTTTTTCATGGGCATTACGGCTGGCAGGGCAAGGATGCCTGCACTGAGCATCAATTAGATCCCGGGCTAATCAATAAGCTCACCACAGTGAGGATTCTGACCAGAGCAAAAGTACTAGAGAGTGCATTTAAAACTCACCTTTGTCTCATGCTATTGATTAACATCAGAGCAGCAAAAATAAGAAAATAGTATCCGCAGAAAATACAGAGATACACTCCCCAAATCAGGAAAGGGGTGGGGGGGAAGAAAAAGAGGTATAACATACTACAAAGAAACTCTAAAAATGGAATAGCAATTACAATAAAGGATAACACTACAAAGAAAAGGTTACAAACTCTGTAAAGCCAAACGATCTCTCCGCTGACCACCAAACAGGTACAGACTAATGCGTCCAAACCCTTCTCCCAGTCACGGGGCGACTGGGCAGCCAAGTGACACAGCTATGAAGAAGGCCATTGCTGAAAGTATCAAGCAAAATATCCCAGTAGCCAAAAGATAAATGAATGCACCACGAAATACCATTTTTTGGAATCTAAGTGCAGATGCTTAAGTAGAGTTAACTCAAACTGGAATATAAGTCATGGCAATGAGATGCCTTGTGTGGCCAGTACAACAAGCCTAATTGTTTTGCCTAAAAAAAGGCTAAGAGATATTAGGATTCTCCTTAAAAATAGGTAAACATCAGCGAGAGAAAGGAACCACTTAACATGAACACTGCGTTAGCAAAAGAACAAATGAGTATGAAATGGCAACAAACAAATTCAGACTGAGCGCCAGAAGATTTTAAAGTAATGCTCTTCTACTTCTCCAGCAGGATCCCACTGTAGGCTCTTTTAGAGCTGTAGGACCATTCTCAAACCACTTTCAGGCACAAACCATCGACTGCGAAACCTACACTATTATTCAGACAGAGCTTGATCGCTTTGCAAAACATTATTTGGCGAGAGTGTCTGAAACAGGGGTGAACAGGACTCATTAGCCCAGAAAATTCTTCTTATAGTCCAGATAAGCCACTTAACAGAATGGAGAATATTGTTTGGAGGTGACCTACACACACAAAAAAGAGCCTACAAAAACTAAAAAAATATGCATGTACAAGTAGTTTCTAAACAGACTAAATTCTGAATACAGAAATACTTTCAGAACAGCTATACTACAGTAGCAAGGTTTACCCTGTAGTACCGACAAATCTTTATTTACTGTGTGGTAAATTTTTGTTTCATCCAAGAACTGCACAAATTTCTTTTTTTCTCAGAGGCTGAGTCTACTTGGAAATACATCAGATAGAACTTCTGTTGTGAGTTCCTGAGAAAGTAAATGGACAGTGAGTGAAATAGCATATTTAGAGGACAAATGGAAATGTTTGCCTGGACCAATGAATTTCTGTTTATTTGTGGTTTATTCTAAGCAGTATGGCCTCACAGATTTTGCAGGCAAAAATGTTTCTCCTTTAACAGACTACAAGCACAAAAGCTGAAGGATGCATTACCTGAAAAAGTGGTGTTCACTGTCCTATCTTGCAGGCAAACAAAATGCTGCCATTGAAGAATGAACAGCGCTTATTCTTACAAATCCCACCATCTCCAGTGCTGCACCTCCAGCTGAGTCACCATCCATTCACTCTTTTTGTACTACCCCTGGCCACGTTTCCATGCTCCTGTCCTTCTCTGAGGTTCTACGATGTCCTCCCTGTCTTTACCCTTACCAACATTTTGCTTCCCAAGCACCCCAGAATGCAGTAACATTCTAGGATTTCCTCTCCTCCCTCCATCTCCGGATTTCCTAAGCTTCTTTCCAAACACGCCTGGCTATCTCACACCTTGGCCTTTGGACTTCCCAGTTTTTTTCAATTTCTGGACCTTCTGATCATCTACCTATCCTTCTGCCAAATACTTCTTCAGTTTTTGATTGATTCCGCCCCTATTTTAAGACACCAGTCTCTCTTACTTTCACATTAAAGGAGTATTTACCACAACTGACAAGCAAAACTGTAAGTACAAGAAGAAGATAGTTCTGTTTGTACGAGTAATTTTATGCTACATTATTTGTATGATGACAGTATATTGTAAATTACTTATGAAATCTTAAGCAACAAGATTACTCTACGCTGGTTTAAAACACCTTGAAAGAAGATGCAACCTATTTGACAAAGGACCCATTGAACAACAAGACAAACTTAAAGAAAAAATAAGAACGCCATATCAAATTAAAAAAAAAAAATTGAAATAATGCATGGAACATATCTCCACAGTATTTTCCTGAGCTGTTACTCAAACACTTTTCTCCTTTGCAGAATCCATCATTAGATGCAACTGTTTGCATGTTTTATGCCTTATGTACCGGTCACACTTTTAAATTGTGAAAAAAGTTCCTACTCCAGACAACGTGAGGTTAATACCTTGTCATCAGGCAGCACGTGCCAGATAGATACCGTCTTCTCCTCGGCTTCACTGTTGATGGAGAGATACGAGGGCTGATAGATTTTTGTTGGTTCTAATATTAAAACCTAGTAGGAAAAAAAATAATTTTTAAGAGTTAGTACAAAATATGCGGAAGTTTAAAAAGTGTTAAAATCTGTTAAAACTATTTTTGTAGTCATACCATAGTGGGAAAAACAGGGGAAGCAGAACAAAAAGTAAAATTTTAGCTACTGGGCTAGTTTATTATGGCTGACAGTAACTTAAGATTAAAAAAAAAAGACAAGTTTAATTCACTTTTTTTATATGAGGCTCTTATGTGTCAATTGGTAGCACCTATCATAATTTTCCAAAAGATTTCTGTGACAACTATCAGATCTTAAAATCTTTCTGTGACAATTCATTCTCTTGCAATGCCATTCAAGAAGGTGCAGCTCCCATGTGGACGGGATTCGTGGTATACCGTTACCAAGGTACTTTTTTTGGTAGAAACACATTTGGGTAAATCAGAAAAACACATCAACCTAGAGCTAAGACTGAACTGCTTTGGATTCAGGCCACTGTGAACTGCAGCCACCAGAAGAAATTACTTTCTCAAAAGCAACAAGCACCACTGCAAGAGGTTGAGAGTTAAAAATTATAGAAAATTTCCTAGAATAAATGAAACAAAACCTAGAACCATTATGTAAAAGAGACAGGACGCAATGCAGCAAGATTTAGTACCTAGGCATTTAACTCTGTAAATGATAACCAGTGGGATTTCAAATGTGTTGCTCGGCATGTCCAGTCGCTTATAATTTCTAAAATCTGATATAGACCATTTCACAAATTGGGGTCTTTAGCCTACAACAAGTTACCCACAGGCTGTGTCATTTCTTCCCCTAAAGGCTTCCCTTTTGTTGTTAAACGCTGTTATTTTCCTTCTGAGTAGGCACAAACGGAATTTTTGTATTATGAGAGATCATGTCTGTCTGTCTGCAACACCGGAATAGTTTCCTGTACAACACAATCAAACTATGTGGTCACTGGGTTTTATCCTTTCACTCATGCCATCGCCATGACCCGTTTTGGTTTGTCTCTTAATAGAAATCCAAACCATTTGACTTGGGCAGTTTCATAAGTCAGAGCCTATTTTAAGTATCTAATTGCGCCATTTCATCATCAAAAAAAGAACATGACCTTGTCTTTTAAAATAAAAACAAAAACAGAGGATTCAAAATATTTTTCGCTTTTGCCTGCAAAACTTCACACCCGTGCTCCTCGGAGAAGGAGAACCAGACTCTCTAGGGAGGCTCATGTTGCTTCCACTTCACCGCCTCAAGCTGTTGCTGTTCAACACCACCGGAGTCTTCCTTATGGTTTATTATCCTATCTACACCCAGAAGTCAAAAGAACTCTACAAAACAGCCAGCGTGCACTTCAAATATCTGGGAGGCAATAGCAACTACTATTTAAACCAAAAAGCTGGCTTTGCTAAGGGTTAGCTAAAAGGAATACCCAGTTTCCCATCCATATATAGTTAATATGTATGGGGAGCAAAGATCTTTTTACAGGAGACTTTCAGGACATTGCACAACACCAGGGGATCTAAAAAAAATTTCAGCAAAGTATTTGTGGAACAAATCAGAGAAGTAGATATACACTTATAGTGCAATGTTGCTGAAATACAGTCTAGTAGCTGGAACAAGAGATTTCTGACTGTTTGGGCTGATTTTTAACTTCTAACAGAGCACAGCCTTAATTGCCAGTAAGGTATGTAAAGCTGAGCTAGAAAGAGACTGAAATTAAGTGTCTTCTCTTCAAAACATAATATAGTTAATACATTATCACCTGAAATACGCTGCAAAGGTTTGCCTTAGAAGCGTACCCACTGGTAGCAAACACTAAATAGCAAAGTTCATAGAATCACAGAATCGTTCAGGTTGGAAAAGACCCTTGGGATCATCTAGTTCAACCATCAAGTTCTAACATCTTGACTTTTTTCTTTCCTCATTACTTTCATCTGGAACGCACTGTGCAATCCCATTGTAGCCACGTGCAATCAATTAAACCCAACCTAATAGGGAGGCTGAACAAATTTCTTCTTCAGCAGTTTACTGTCTGGCAAGACAAGCAGTGTTTTGCGTTCATTTCCTTCATGTCACGATTTACTAGGGGGAAAAAAGAAACCAAACAACAAAAAGCACCCAAAACAACCACTTACTGGAAATCGAACTACAGACACGTCTGTCTTTGTGGCTTCAACAAGGAAGTCCATCCAGAAGTCCACAAGTTCCTGTTTGGCCATATGTTGTTCCGGAGTCAGCTTCTTAAAATGCTGATATATCAAAATAGTCTCTACAATAGACTTCAAGTACCTGTGATCAGCCAAGCACACACAGATAGTAAATTTGATACAGTTTGTGAATAATAATGTCTCTACCTTTAATCTCAGCTGAAGCATTCACCATTGCAACACCAAGGCAGCCGGTAAGATTTTGGTTCTCTGGGATTGCTTTTATAATAGCAATTCCCCATTTAGAACTGGCAATGTAGCTGCTATATTAGTAAACTGAAATATAAATGAGCTCTGGGACACTCCTTCCTGCATATATTCCTGATCCCATACACTGTCTCCTATCCTAAACCATGAAAACTTCATTAAATAGCTAAATCCTCTACCTATTGACCAAACCGAGCTCGTGCCAAACTTGTTTCAGTAGTGACCAACTTCAAATAAAAACCCAGGTGAAAAGTTCACCAGTTTAACTTTCTACACTGTTCTGTCTTCTGTATTGTACCTGCACCAGCAGTTCTTCAACACGGGTTTCTAAAACCTTCTGGAACTGATCATCCTATAACTGTATCTACTCCCCTTTGCACCAAGTGGGCTCCAGGCAACAGACCGGGAAGGAATTGCTCACAGGAGAAATCCTTCCTGGAGCACAAATGAGTATTTTCAGAGTTTAATCCACAGCCTGAAACCCCAAAGGGCACTGGTACATAAAATCCTGACAACCAGGCATTCATAACTCCAGAAAACTCTACCGGGAGACTTCCAGAGAGTGCTACCCAGGCTTCTCAGTTAAACATTCACATCGTAAAAATGGAAAACCTTCCAGACAAAAACACTGCAAACAGCATTTATAAAATATTTGGTCAGAAAATCTGAGTTCTTAATTTTGACAGTTTCCTATGTTATGTTGATGTAGAAGTTTAGAATTTCCATATTTCCCCCTTGATCAGCTTTTGAAGACGTTTTCCAGTTTTTATAAAAAGACAAAAATACACAGGCTGTGACATATGTACTCTATCAATTGGAAGAGTGATAACTTTTTTAATCAGGAAGGAGTCCTGGTTCTCCCCAGCTCACAGGATCCCAGCCCTTGATGAGCAGGCGACTGGTCCTTACCTGCTGCCTATCTCCAAAGCAGGATATAAGTGCCGGGAGCCTGCTGTCAGAGCACACATCTCTTTGCATAACAGATGTTGAGTCTACAGGGTTGTCATTAACCCTAGATTTATAACCTTCCTGCTAATTGGACTGTAATCTGCATTCTGCTCAATGGTGATACAGAACTTGCACCGTACAGCTCATTCCTGTTCAGGTTCCTACACCAGCTGGTGTGTGCAATAACCACCAGGGTATTCAAAGGAACATCCATCCCTCTCTGGCCAAGCTGTCTACATTCCCAAAAAACTTTCAGGCATTATAAGTAAACCCACGTGCCCCTAGAACTTCTCTTCAGCCATGTAAGCACTGAAGTACAGTGCCTACAGAGAATTCCTCCTTTCCCCCTTGCCCTCCAGAAGAGCCTGGAGCTAATGGGGAATCTGCCCTTCTTGGATATGAAATTAAAGACCCCCATCATCTATTCCTGAATAAGGAAAAAAAAAGGGGAAGGAGAGTCCCTTGTCTGGGTAGAAGTGCAGTGAAACAGTACACAGACAGCAAAAGCTCTTAAATAAGCCCCAAACCAGTCTCCTGTCAGCTAAATACGATGCTGAATGTGAAAGCTGAAGGAGTCCAACGTTTTAATACATAGCAACGTACATGATCTCGTTTATCACCTTACCATGCTGGTGCCTTTAGCTTAAACAGCTTTTCGGAAGCCTGGATCACTCTTATATGGTCATTAGCCAACATACTGGCCCCCAAGAAAGATCCCACTTCCCAATAGCTCTGCAGTTTCTCCAAGCTGCCCTTTTTACCAAGCAGGCTGCTGATCTTTACTCCTGTAGCAAAAAGAATAACAGGTCACAGGAACATATTAATGCCATTTTACAAACAACCATTTCCCTGAGTTGAAATCTATTAATTGCTTAAATTACTGTAGCCTCTCCATTCCAATAAAGTAAGATAGAAACCATACTTACCAGTTAATGTTATATGCTTTCCAAACACCCTAAGCGGTAGCAGGTTGGTATTTTTTTCCCTCCCCCTCTTTCTAAAGGCTTCTCAAGAAAGGAACCTTAAGACATCACTGTCAGGACAAGGCCACAGCCAGATTACCTACGTTCTTGCATGGACCTCATCTGTAAAGGTAAATTGGGGCCTTAGGCTACACAATATAGCTGTAAAAACTTAACAGATGCTGAATGAGGCACCTATTATGTTTTTTTCTGCTTTGTGTTTTTTGATTTACAAGCCCCAAGCCCCAAACTTACCTTTATAGACAAGGTCCCATGCAGAAGGAACAGATGATCCACTGGGCTTCTTCCAGCAGTGATGTTCTTTTAATTGCCGCAAGTCCTACCCCAATGAAAGACATCTATTAATATTCATAAGTCCCTCAGCAGCTGAAGACTATGGAGAGCCTCAGGTTTTTGTTTGGACTTCCTAAGTTTTCTGTGAACTACAAGTTTCCCTGTGGCCTTCAAGATGATTTTTAGCTCGTATTAGCTGCTACGTATTTATCACTAACATGAGATATGCTACACCATCCCTCGCAAATAAATCCATTTGCAGCTTACAAGACAAACCTCTTCAGCCTCGTAGTCTTTTATTCACTTTTCCCACACTGCTCCACTCTGACAGCTTCCCTCCCACATCACCTTCCACTGTCCTTGATATTAAGGCTGAGTATTCACATGAAATTTCAATGCAACTGTTGATCTTTTTTTTTTTTTTTTCCCTTAACCTTCCTTAAGTAGCTGGCAGACTAAACTGCAAGCTGGAAGCAGCAATAAATCTTATCAAAATGGATACCACTACATTAGCCACATTTCAGCCCACAAAACTCATCGTGTTTCCTCACATTGTTCACATTTTTATGTTACCAAAATCAGACAATAAATGTTTTTAAACTGTGAAATTGTATCCAAGTGGTCTGTAGCCTATTAGATGTCTATATTTCATGCTTTGTGCTCTCTTGCTAACATGAAACTGTCAAGCTTGAGTAACATCCAGAACAAAATAATACTTAAATCATATAAAATCATATCATATTTCTTTGCTTCTTGGGAAGAAAGTTTGTTTAGTTATTCCTGAAGAGGAAAAAATGCAATAGGTTTCACAAGACATCTCAGGTCTACCTGAGACACGATGCAACATACGTCACTCCCAGCACCTCCACAATGTACAGCCGGGACCACCTCTATGTAGATCATCTTCAAGGCTTTAAGCCAGAGTGGTATCTACATGCACATTATCAGGAGACCACCGGAGGACGTACAGCTACACATTGGTGTAGGACAGGAGGGGGAAATTTAAATGTGTTCAACTTCCGTGGGGTTCTAGAACCCAAAACCTACACACTATCCACAAAACACAGCAAACAATGAAAATTAATCTCCAGCAGGACCCTAGAGTAACACTGCTCAGTGGTATCCTCAAAGGCTGAAGGGCTCTGCTAGAACATCTGAAACATCTGCACGTGCATGACAGGGACACAGAACAGCAGAGAGACACCTACTGACATCCACAGGCTCTGAATGTCACCTCACCACAAGGAACTGGTATCACAGGAAGACAGGAATCATTTCAGATGAGCATCACCTTTGCTGGGAGGAAGGGGAAAGGGAGCAATGTAGCTGCGTGGAGGGTCATCACCAAGAACTAGGCGATGGCACTCGCAGTTGCAGTGACCACCGACAAGCCGTCTTTTGTGGTAGCGAGCAGCAGCACCGATCTCTGGTTTGCTGGTTGACATACTCTGCCACGCTTCATTGTGCCTGCAGGAACCCACCCATCACAACCCTCCAGAGGTGGGAACTGAGCCAGAGTAAAGCACAAACCCAGCCTGTGGTTTGGATGAAGTGTACAACTCAGAGGGAAAGGGACTGAGATCAGTGGCATGGCTGGGAGAAGTGTTTGTTTGGAGGGTAAGACTGATGATACTGCGTCCAGCTCTGGAGTTCTCAGCACAGGAAGGACATGGACCTGTTGGAACAGGGCCCAGAGGAGGCCACAAAGACAATCAGAGGGCTGGAGCACCTCTGCTGTAAGGACAGGCTGAGAGAGCTGGGGGTGTTCAGCCTGGAGAAGAGAAGGCTCCAAGGAGACCTTAGAGCCCCTTCCAGTCCCTTAAGGGGCTCCAGGAGAGATGGGGAGGGGCTCTTCATCAGGGAGTGGAGCCATAGGATAAGGGGTAACAGTTTTAAACTGAAAGAGGGGAGATTTAGATGAGATCTCAGGAAGAAATTCTTTTCTGTGAGAGTGGTGAGACACTGGAACAGGTTGCCCAGAGAAGCTGTGGCTGCCCCATCCCTGGAGGGGTTCAAGGCC
>JAOXJK010000023.1:61406352-61420323 GCA_025774025.1 Xenus cinereus | reverse complement strand
CCCCTGCCCTGGGCAGGGACACCTCCCACCAGACCAGGTTGCTCAAAGCCCCATCCAGCCTGGCCTTGAACACTTAAACAGAGGAGGGAAGTACCACAAGAAAAAGTCAATATTTGTAAGAAAAATTACACTAAAAAATTGGTGTAAACACTGTTGTGAAACTTGTATTTCTTATGTAACTAAAGAGGATCTCTTTCCTATACATGTTAAGACTTCTGTGAAATCCAGGTCTTGTGGATAATCTCATTTGATAAAGCAGTATCTTCCACAGAATAGCTCCAACTTCTGGGAAGCTTTCCTTCTCACTCTAGCAGTTATGTATTTTAAGATGAAGTTGTTCGTTCATGATGAGATCAGATTTCTAAAGTCCAGGTTAGCCCTCAGCGCTGGTACAATCATTTCCAAGGGGAATAGCCCAGTTCTTACCTGCAATTGCAACTAGCCACAAAAAATGTGCACTTTTGGGACCAGGTGTCTATCCAAAAAAACCAAAAAAACCCATAACCTAAACCAGCTCCTCTGACCGACCCAGTTCTCACTATCTTCTTTCACAACATGAGGAGATAAATTCCTCTGACCAAAGGAGGGATCAGTGTATGAAGCACTGTTCAAAACTTCAGAAGTCAAACCCAGAAGCTCATAAAAAAAGGCTAGTGGTAATGATTCATATAAAGCACCTGAAATGTACAGTCAAGTGCACTATAAAGTAGCTAAATACTATATTCAGTTATACAAAATACGATCAGAAGTTTAGAAAAGCTGAGCAAGACTTGATGGTTTTCAATACAAATCCAAGTCAAGCAAACATACATCAAAACGCTCACTAGTTCAGAAGAGCCAGGTTTTAGCTAAACCGAAAAGAATTGTTTGGTCATCAATACACACACTGCCAGAATTCCATTTATCAGGTTCTCACTCTCATTTCCTGGAGACGAAATTAATCTAATAGCCTGCTGCAATCAAAGACGCATTTTCCATTCACTGGAAAATACAATTTCTCAAGTGGCAAAATGGTATTTCAATAAAGGGGGAAGAATTATCTCTACGGTTACACCAGAATAAACCCTACTCATCCAAGTACTTGCAGTTTCAGTTTCAAGGGAAGTAAAACACTGACCAAGCACAGGAATCAGAGAAGAGCCCTCCCAACACCTAAGCCCTCAGGATGAAGCACTCTGAAGACCAGGGACCAGCAGTTCACTCCAAATGCTCTTGCACGTCTTCTACGTTGCAGCAAAGAAAGTCTGTTCAGGTTCCATCAGATGGAGGTGGAAGAATTGCAATTCTTGCAACCCCACAGGTTGTGGGAAAGAATAAATTTTATCCTTTACTTTGGTCTGGAGCACAAGATGAAATTTCGCTTTCTCTACCTCATGAAAGAGAACGTGGTTACAGACAACTGATAATATTTAAAGAAAACAGGGATGGTATGGTCTTTGCCTGTGCTAGCCATCTTTGACATTATGGCTAAGAAGTCTTATAATAAATCATACAGGAAATTATCGTGTCTTGCTAGTTTATGGGCAATAAAGCAAGTCCAGCCGTAACTTTCTCTCCCATCTCCTTAAACAACTGGCATGCCTACACAGACGTGACCAAAACGTATCATAAGCATGAAACTAAAGCTTAGTTCTGTCCTGGGCAGCAGAAGCAGCATAAATAAAGCACCGGGCAGTTCAGTCACCTCTTGGTGCCCATTTCCTAAACCACCCCGAGCTCCACCTGCCTGCTGACAGCAACCAAGCCGCCTGTGATGAAGCTGCCAACCTACACCTGAGGTGGGTAACCACACACCGAGCTGCAGACATAGCGACAACCGCCGAGTAGTCACACTCTGTTATTAAGTTAACTCGTATCGATACCAACAACAGCTTGAAACACACCGCCACACACTCAAGAGAACAAATTACCACGACACTGGGAATCAGCTTCTTATTGCCCTGGGAAACCAGATTCACGTGATGGAATTGGAGGTGGTTGACTTGACCCTTCGTGCCTGAGAAGCAGTAGATCCTCAAGGACACATCTCTGAGAAGCCTGGCATATATCACGACTGCGTTACCAACAATTCCCACCTGCAGTCAAACCCACTTCACTCTTCTTAAACTATGTCTGCACAGACTGAGAACTTCACATGTAAAATCTCCACTAATAAACCTTTCTTAAGAAATGGTAATAACTTAACATTATATACGATAACATGGTCAAGAAGGGTAGGTGTCCACCGGTGGATATAAAGCCCTTTGCTCTTGGCCATTGCCAATGCCTTTAGTCACCCAAGAAAGCGATAAATGAAACGCAGTGGTCAAAGTTCATCTCCTACTCATTGTTTGAAATATAACAGGGCAAAGAAGAATGTTTGAACAAATACTCTGAGATATTGCACACGCACACCCTGCTTTTTGATACTACCTGCTTACCACAGCGCTGCCAGGAAAAACAGTGAATACAAACAGAGCAGCTATAAAACTAATGAATGTTTATGTTTGCTATTATCTTCCGATTAATTGGTATTATACACACGGCCATTGCCTTACATTCACTGTCCCACAATTAATCAGCACAAAAGGAAAGCTGATAACGGCGACTTCTGAGACAGACCAGTATTTAGGGTTCTTTTCCACCTGGGTGTTAAAAGACACAGTAAGATACTCACTCTTTTGACAGAGATATAGGAAGAAAAGGGCTTGCGACAAGATTTATTTCAGTGCCGGTCTGAACACTAAGCCTTTTCCATACTGCAGTAGCAGCTCTCCATCCGGCATTACAACGACGGATTCCACAAGCCATGATGACATTTGCTATTGGGTAAGCTTTCAGAAACAAGCAAACAACATCCTTATCTACTTCAACTTCTACACCGTTCTCTCTGCTTGGCACGGACATCTTCCTCTTCACCTGGAGACTGCCCGCACGAGGTAGGGAAACCTGCTTTGGAAATCCTGGCACCACGTCAGTACAGTTTGGTATTTCTGGTTCAAGCATGCAAAACCACAGCGTCACCGACTTGTCACCACCACTGGAATCAGACGTTTCCCGTCAGGAGCGTTTCATACGGCTCCCAGACCGGAAACAATTGATGGGAGATGCTGGGGTGAGAACATCTAAACACGGGGGAAGGGCTGACCTCCCAGGAAACCCGGCCGGCCAAGCCAGTCTGTTGGGAAAGGCTGGCCAGGAAAAGAACTTTGGATATAGGGAAGGAAAAGCAGATAATGACCCTACAGGCGAGTTAAACATGCCATATGCTAGAGGAAAAGCACAGTATTTGTAGAAGCACCGGTTGATGTGCAAAGTATGCTCAAGGGCACCAAGACAGAGTCACGCGATGGACACGTGCTAGCTCTTATCTAGCGTAAAGCGTTGTGGTTCAGGATCCTTATAGTGATCCTGGCTCAAGCAGTCTCATTTTTTCTGAAATAGCAGCAGAGATCCTGCATCCCCAAAGCGCAAACCAGAGCCAGTCCTGCAGTCTACTCTAAAGGGGAATTTTTGAGCACACATTCCCAGCAGATGCCACACAAGCCCAGCAGATGGGTGGGTGTCCCTTCCTGGATGCTGCCTAGCATGAAGTGGAGACAGAAATAATTGGAGCACCCAATACTTACCCCAAAAGCACCAAGTTACCTTTAAATACAACAGTACAATGTCCCCAGCGTGTTTGTATCAGATCTAGTGTGGTCAATACCCACTGAGACAAGTGAGTAGGTCTATCTGTTGGCTTGGAGGGGTGGGGCGAGTGAGAAGGATCAGTTGCCTCCTGGATCAGTCAGATGATCTCACTTTCCACCCACACAATCACTAGATCCCACACAAAGAAGGCATCAGACACCACAATATCTGTAGGGATGCAACAGAATACCTCCGTAGTTCTCCTTAAGATCAAGGGTCACATATTGTTCCAGTGGGTAAGGAAATTTTATCGTCCATACAGAGATGGATGCAGCATCCACTTGTTCAGGAACCCCAGATAAACATCATCCCAGGAGGAAGAGTTCTTTGAGGCACAAGACAGAAAATAAATAAACCAAAACACATACACACGCCCCAATCCACCTCATTACAGATACAAATTAAGCATCTATACCCATACTGACAGAATCTGTACATGAATCAATTTAGATGTCTGGGAATCTGCTCAATAACAAAAATAAATTAGGTAATAACTTTAAAAGCAACCCTTCTTCTTTTAAAATATTGATAGTTGCTGATTTCTTGATAGATAAGGTAAGAAAGAACTACTTAAGCTAAAGGACGAGAGTGTGGTTCAAGAGCAAATATATGCTGCTCCTGTATAAATTTAAACCAGAAATCACAAGAAAGTTCATAACCCACAAATCACGATGTTCTGGACCACCTCCCCAGATGTTTAACTGATGGGTGGCATTTGCTCTGCTGTCACATGGGAGCACTGCAAAACTCGAGCTCTCTCCCACCATACACCAAGGTGCTTCTCAGAAAAACCCGTGCCTATCGATTCCTTGCCCACTTTTGTAGTTCATTGGTTCAGATCATTCTCGTAAAACCAAGTGCAGGACTTCACCAAGCAGAACCATCCAGACAAGGAGGAGAGAAAAATCAACTGATTGGGTTTTTTCTTTTTTTTTTTACAACAACAGTATTCTAGACTGAGAGCCTCTGAGTGAAACCTCGTTGACTGCACTTCAAGGATGTGAAGGGAAAAGAACTTGTTGCTTCTGTAACTCAAGGCTGATGGAAGCAAAGCAGAGGGTACTGATCGAAATAAAACAGCAGAAGCTGGCAACTAACTGGTAACACAAAGAAAGTTCATACAGATGTTAGAAAAGGAATGAGATGGGGGAAAAAAACATAGATGACAAACATAAAAGGGGAGTGTGTAGGAAGCTACACAGCAAACTACATGACAAAATCAAAATGACTATATCAACGATCTGAAGACAGCTGGAACAATATAGAAAGGCTTTCTGCTGAAGAAAAAAAAAAAGAAAATGAAGAAGAAAGCTTGATATTCAAAAAATCCACTCTCTCTTGGCCCAAGACAAAGGACTGTAATGTTATCACATGATTCCAACCCCCAACAATTGAAAAAAACAAACCCACTCTCAGCTTGATGCATGTGGGAGGAACTCGGGATTAGGCAAGAATAAAAGATGACAAGCAAACAAAGAGCCATTTATTTAAAAATAACCTCAATACGTTCAGGCTCATTGCATCTGTATCAATCCCAGTGAAACAGGCTCCCTAGTGCCAAGAACACCAAATAATAAATATTATCTCAAGTCCAAACTTTGCATCAGAAAAAATACTCAGAGCTCCAAGGGGTAACTAATGAGGCTCAGCTGAAGGCTTGAGCACATTGCAAGGACAGTAAGTGTTAGGACCTGTTCCAAACGTTAATGTGTTTTTAAACAATCTACAAACACAACAGCAGAAAAAGTTACGGAAAACAAGGCAAGCCGTAACAACTCAGCACTTCTGCATTTAGAAGTTTTGTCCAGAGGATCCACATCACTGCAATTTTTTTTTTTTCAATGCAGACCAATTACAGAATCACAGAATGGTTTGGGTTAGAAGGGACCTTTAAAAATCATCTAGTCCAACCTGCTGCAATAAGCAGGGACATCCTCAACCAGATCAGGCTGCTCAGAGCCCCATCCAACCTGACCTTGAATATCTCCAAGGATGGGGTATCTACCACCTCGTTGGGCAGCCTGTTCCAGGGTTTCAGCACCCTCATTGTAAAAATTTTCTTCCTTATATCTAGTTTAAATCTTCCCGCTTCTAGTTTAAAACCATTACCCTTTGTCCTATTACAACAGGCCATGCTAAAAAGTTTTTCCCCATCTTTCTCATAAGCCCCCTTTAAGAGGAGGCTTATAAGACCAAGCACTTCTTTGGCTTGGACAAGATCTTAAGCAGACAAAAACACCCAAAGAAATAAATAAGAGATGCGATGGTATCTGTACGATTATTTTGGTTTATGTTTTCAAGTTATGTGCATTTAACACATAAGAGGAAGGAGGATTATTCATTCTCTGGAGAAGAAACTGAGACTACCCAAGAAGAAAGTACTTGTAGGACCACAGGTGTGCCAACAGAAGAGCTCAGAGAAGAAAATAAAGTCCTACAAAATCAAAACAGCCAGGCCTCGGAGATGATGGAAAGGTTTCCTAAAGTCTAAAGGAGCTGTAGAAAGTTTGCTACAGCTCCAAAGGTACAGAGTTCATTAAAACCAAGGCAGGAAACAACAACCCACCTGAAGGACAGGAGGGAAGTTGATCAAGTGTTCTTTTTATTTCTTTCTGCCTTGGTGACCAGAAGTTTTCTCCACCTAAGCAGAGAAGCATTCTAACTTTTATTCTAATAATATCTGACTATTTTAATTTATAATGTGGTTATATATTTGGCTTCTTTGAGCAGCTCGCTGAGATAAGAATGTCCAGGCAGATCCACCTCCAAGTTTTAAAAAAATTCAAAAAAATATTGCCATCACGCTGTTCACCAGCGGGAAGGTTACAGATCAGCCATGAATCCTCTGAAAAGCCTATTCAATTCAAAAAGAAATTACAGATCAATGCTTTCACAAGCACATTTTTCTACTGGCAGCCTCGCTTCATTGCAAAACTGATCTTCTGTTTCATTCCTTTAAGAACCCATTCATCCAAAGGCAGTAAAGAAGTCATCTCCAGTCATTTTGTCTCCTAAAGAATCTTCGGTGTGGTATCCCATCAAAAGCTTTTTGACATCCTAGTATACTGTCTGAAATGGATCACCATAAGTACAGGCTCACAAAAAAAGTGTGTTTTACCTCTACAAAAAAGCCATGTCAACTCTTCCCTACCACCAGATTTTATCCACGTGCCTATGCAATATATTCTTGATTTTTATTTTCAGCCCATTTCTCCACCTCCTTTTCCTACGTGGTCAACATCAACTAAAGCTGGAAGTCACACACCATAATTAACAGCTCCACTTGTTTCAGCTGGAGCTCCTTGAGGACTTTTGAGTCATCATCACATAGTTCCTATGAGTTGTTGCTATCCATTTTACAACCCCTTCTCCTGGCAATTTAAATCTGAGGCAGGTCCTCAGCCTTAACCCTTCAAAGAAAGTCTTTCTTAAGATCAGAGCAGGAAAGCTGCATCTTTCTAAAGTCCTACTTTTCCATCTTGACTGCACAGGATCCCTACTTGGCTCCCTGTTGGTGAACCATTCAAGAATGCTTTATTTTGTAGTCTCTCTTCAGCAAGTATTGCTCAAACTTTTTTGGAAACTGTCTTACTAAGGCTTACGCTTATTTTGCCATAGTTCATGGATTTTTTTAACTTGTTTCCTCATCTGGACAAAAGTTCTCCTTTCAAAAGGCATCATTCTATTCCTTCATCCTTTTGGCAGTGTCACCTTCTGTGGGTTACTTTAAAATTTCTTTTAATATGTAGCATGCATTTTCTGGAAGCACTTTTCCTTAAGATGTCTTCATGCTATCTGAAAGCTCTTCCTCCTTTTAGTTACTCTTTTCAATTTCTTGTTAAGAAGCTTGCTAATTTTTATCCAAGTTCTAGTAGAAACATGATCTGCACCAAGCCAAACTAAAAGGCTAAGAAAGACCAAGGCAGAGTGTGTAGACCCTTCTGAAGATGGCCAGAAACGTGCCCATTAAGCTGTTGAAAAAAAAAAATAATCCAGAAGCGTTTCTAATCCAAAGATGTAGAATTGTTTCTTACGACATTATTTTCAAGTCATGGGAGTCAACATTTCCCAATCCAGTGATACCAAAAATGGTTTAAACATAGAAGATTCATGAGCAGCGAACACAGACTGGAAAATAAATACACAGTATTTCAGGAATATGATGAACAGCAGCTGGAATGCCTGGATAAAATGGGAATCTTCCCAGGCTTCTGAAAATTTGGAAGCAGAAGTATCATAAGAGATGTAAAAAACCACATTTGTTAAATGTCTTTACTTAGTCAAGAAAATATTTTCTTGACTATGAAGAAAATATCTCTCATAAATAATACAGTATTTGAGAATTTTAGGCCCCGAGCCTCATCATAACCAAAGGTACAAAACACATCTACCATCCCCACTTCTCACCACCCTCAACACAAAAATCTCTACATTGCAGCATTTTCACTGCTGTGTCCCGTGTTTTCCCAGGAAAAGAAAGACACTGAGAAAACTACATTTCCAGGGGCTTATGATTCTCACGTGCCATGTTCTCTGAAAGAAAACACCATTGCCTCTTAAAAAAGTGCACAAATCTTTATTCATTAGGCTTGATCCAGGAAGGAGTACATTCTTAGTAGCTCTGCTGCAAAGTAATCATAACAATTCATATTCTGTTAAAAAACTAATATGAGAAGTCTCATCTAAAGTATCTGATCATAACTATTAAGGTAGGAATATGCTGTGTTGCTTCAACTTAAGGCTGGGTCCAAGACTCAGGAATTTAAACTTCTCTCTGCTACTTCTGGCAGTCTGCTCTTGAATGTTTTAAGATAAACTCCGAGTTCTGTAAAAACCACACTATTTTTTCTTCCAGGATGAGAGAATTGACCCATGATTCACTGTCAAACCGCAGCACAATATCACAAGCAACTGTGCATCACAAGGTACTTGCATTCCCGAGCTGTAGATCAATACAGCTAGAATTTTGGGAATGGCACCCATTTGGGAAGCACCCTGAAGGACAGGAGGGGAATTTTTCTGAAGGGAGACTGAAAATGAGTATTTATTATCCCCTATGCTTAAGGGTGCTGAAATAAAATGTAAAACTGTCTAGACAGCACACAGAAAAGAAGAATAAAAAAATGAATATTATTTTACATATACTGGCAGTTACAGAACAAAGAAGCTAGCACTGTAGGCTACTGCAAAAAAACCCACATCTTCTGTACTGTGTAAAGGGGAGTTTCATATGAAAAACACAAGACATCATAATCCTCCTCTACCTGGCACTCACAGGGCACAAAATGAAATACCGGGCACAATCTGGGGCATAACTGAAAGAAGAAAGTCGAACTAGCAAAGTACCCAGAAGGAAGAAACAAAACGTGAGAGTGGTAAGAGATCTAAAGACAGATGATTAAGGAGGAATTACTGAACAAACTAGAGTTGTTTCACCTATGAGGAAAAGAAAATTATTGCTGGACATGCCATAAGATAACTCCTCACTGTATAAAATGTTGCTGCCAAGCAGAATCATAGAATGGTTTGGGTTGGAAGGGACCCAAACTGGATCATCCAGTTCCAACCCCCCTGCCATGGGCAGGGACACCTCCCACCAGACCAGGTTGCTGAAAGCCCCATCGAATCTGGCCTCGATCACCTCCAGGAATGAGGCCTCCACAACTTCTCTGGGCAACCTGTTCCAGTATCTCAGCAATTAAATTTCTCTGTGTTTGTGAACAAGAAAAGAACAATAGGACTAAATAAAAATTTACTTTAAATTAAAACACAGAATAAGATTGTATGGGTTTTTACCCTAGATTACATATGCGTCCAAAGTAAAGGAGATTTGAAACAGATTTGGGGAAAAAAACAGTCCATAACTAAAGGCAACTGTGTCCACACAGGGTTTTAGGGGAGGGTGAAGACTCCTTGCTACTAGAAAAATCCATTAACAGACTGGATTCCGCTTGGTGGGGTGAGGGCATCAATACCTGATCCATCCCTGGAATTCAAGGTGGATTAGCGACTCCACGGACCCCCTGCCAACCCTATATTCTTCTACGATTTGCATTGCCCTTTTTCTATTTGCAAACTACGCTATTCTCATCTAATAAAGAACATACTGCACTCCTGCTTCTGACTTCACACAATTAGGATGCTAACTTTGTCAGTTTTCTTCATGTTTAAAATGCATTCTTAACAGTTTAATGATTCTAAAATTAAATAAAGTAGGAATGCTTTTATGCCGATATCTACTGTACAGGTATTCCAAACAGCCTGTATACACAGGACTGATCTAGTACATTTTGATTATATTTCAGAGAAGCTTTCATGAAACATAGAAATTAATATTTACAATAAAGAAGCAGACAATAAACGCCTCCAGCAGCCTGAGACTTCATTTTATTTACTCTTTACAAGAAAACGCTGTTATCTGGATTGGATGGATGAAAACTGGTAGAGAACCACCCTTTTAAATTGCTGTGAAATGAAAAGACAAAATGGAAAGTTTGCTCAGAGTGTGCTCAACAGCACTGTAATTCATTTCAGCACAGAAAGCAAATTACACAAGAATAAAGCAAGATGTGCCATGGAAAGAGCTCCTTTCACTCCAGCACATTCTAGATGTCCCTCATGCACTTTCAGTGTTTTTGCACAAATTAAGGGTTGTATAATATACACACACACCCCCGCCCCGACACACACACCCCCCAACCAAAAGAAGTTCCTAGAAGCACATTCTATAAAACCTTCCTCGTGTGTCCGAGTTCCAGGACAATTACACTCTGGGAATTGCAATGAAGGACATTGCCTTCAGAAGTGCTCCATATTAACCAAACTTTCTTCCACTTAAGTCAAAGGTAGTTACTGAAGGGCAAAGGCATTAAGTTACTGATAAGAACTTTTAAAAACAAACCAACCCCTTCCCGCTGGCAGAAAATTGTCCAAAATATCCAGATTTATTGCCCTTCAGAGAACCATAATTAGTTTGTATTCTTCACTAACACCAGCTACATCAACAGGAACTGTTTTTCACTGTTTTTATCCACCTCCAACGTATCTACAGGCACCACTTGAACCACAAAGAGTAAACCACAGTTGTCAGAAAGTGGAATGTGAAAAGCGTGTGTTAAAGCATCCCTAAGGATATCCTCACTTGGTCACCAAGAGGCTATTCAGCTAAGATGAGCTTCATTTCACCAGAACTCAGGTTGCCCCAAGTACCTATGATGTCTCAGTACATCCTAAGGAGGGCCTCCTGGATACACTCATCAGTGCATCCTAGTCCCCCTCCTCCTGATACTGCTCTCCAGGTCTCAATTCCACGTTTCTGGAATTCATGCTTCAAAAAACATGAGCTTAAAGACTGAATTCCTTGACTTCACTTCGAAGGTGATGCACAAATTAGGGATGCAGAACTACTGCCAAAGAAAAGCATCCTGACAGGAGAGCTCCTGGAGCTCCTCTGTGATGAAGCTAAGGAGACCAGACAGGTGGCCACAAAAAACACATCCCAAAGCCAACCTGGCACTACCCTTACGCACAGTTTTCCTGCTGTTTCAGATGCCAGATCCTCACCCAGAATAAACCAGCATGCTTCTGTGAATCAGGTTATATTAGCTGATGGTCTTACCCACCTGGCATTAAATAGGTCAGCCTTGTTCATCATCCTCATTTGCATCTACTTCTCGAAAACACTGACAATTTCATTTGCCTAGCAAATTAGTTAGAAAATCTGCATCATCTATCAACAAACTGTGTCAATTTGGTCTTAAGGGCAGTAGCATTAAGTCAGATCAAAAAGGCCACCGAGTCCAGTACCTTATCTCTACCACTGCCAACAGCCATTATGAAGGAAAAGAAAAAAAACAGAACAACTGTGGAACCACCTGGTACACCCTTAAAGTTTCTGAAAACTCAACACCCCAAAGAGGTCCTAGGTAATTTCATGTTTCCACTGCACATATTAGGTCTCAGCAAAGCCATCCCTCATGAATTTTAGTCCTTCTGAAGACTGTTTAATTATATCCTTGTATGGAAAAGCGCTTCTTTTAGCTTTTTCTAATGTTGCTTGCAGATAAGAGCTAGAAGGCCAAAAATTAAAAATGAGTAATTGTTCTTAATCACTCTTTCCTTCCCATTCCCGATTTTAAATTATGTCACCTTTCCCTTTGTTTTCCTTCTGAAGAGACCGTATCTATTCAGTCTCCATCTGCATGGAAACAATTTCATGAATGCTTTTGATAATCCCTTTTTCCCTTGTCTGTGTTTTCCATCAAGTTACAAATTCAGTTTTTGAAACGAGATGAGCAGAGATGTATGCAGTAATAAAGATATGACACATCACAGATTTATACAGCGTGTGACTTATCTTGTTTCTCCTCTATTTCTTTCCGAGTAACTCCTGGTGTTTTTACTTATTTATTACTCCCATGAGGTCTTCAGAAATTTAGCTGCAATACCTCTAACCTCTGGTAAGCATCCTAATAGATTAGAAACTAAGTATGCCCAGCAGCATTGAGTCTTTTTGTGTCTCTGCCTATTCATTTGCTTTTAAAATGAGTCTAGTGACCACACTGGCCAGTATTTCTTGAAACCAACCCATATAAACACTAGTTTATCAACTGCGTCATTGCTCACAGGTTTCCAGGTAGCAAAGCATGTTCTTTCCCCTACAGGCAAAACAATAAATTCACCATCTGCAGCACATGAATTTATTGTGCTTTACTGTCTACGTGCAATGTTCTAAATATGCATTGTCTAAATTCAAAAGATTCTTTCTAATTTTTCCTACTCATCTGCACCTTACAAAGCCTGTCTTCATTCCATTTCAAATAAATCCTTGAAAAACAGAAAGATACATCAGTCTCCGGTCCCATATTTCATCCACCTTATCCATTTCCAGCTCCTCCTTTTAAAAAGAAAAATAATTAAAATTTAAAAAAAAAGGAAAACAACAACACTTTTTATCACCAACAAAGGCAAGCTACAGAATTACAGTTACGTTGCTTTTTCCACTTAACACTAGTACTGAAGGCTTCACAAGTCAAACGTGACTTGATAGAAGGTAGGACCCAGGGATTGGTGAGACCCTACTGACCTGTAAGTCAGAAGCATGAATTTTGCATGAAGCCCTCCTTGCAGTTTAGCAGGGTAAAAACCTGAATCCTCTGTACCGCCTTCATCACTCAGCCACACAAATCAATTCATTTCAGTCAACACAGGGGAAAGTGCAGGGGAAACACTGCAGACCTGATTAAACTTAGCTTGAAAGATCCCCTGGGCTCCACCAAAAACACCGCATAAAGGTATCTCCTTCGCACAGAAAATAAATTCTCTTATTTGAAGATGAGACTATAGTTCAGAGTATTCAGAAATTAAAAAAAAATAACCATCTATGAGAATCTGACATACACCACTAATGCAGCACATGGCACTATCACTTAATTCACAAAAGATATAGCCAGAATCAGTGTCCCACTTCCCAAAGTGCTCCACAGCATGGACTTAAGTAATCTCACCCTGTGACACAAAAGCCTCGAATCCTTTTAAATATTTCAAGTGCCTCGTTAGAAGCTAACAAGGATGAGGGGTTTATCTCCAGCAGAAAGAAGCAAAGTTGCAGCCTTGAACACAGTTGCGGATGCACAAGTTTGATTACAGTGCAAGTAGTACCGCCAGCTACAAGAAAGTTTGGAAAGGTTGGTTGGTTGTAAACCTCATCTCTCACTGGCTCCTGAGGACAGTAAGTACAAGAGTTTCAAATAAAATAGTAATAAAATAAAATACCTGAATCTAGGAAAAACTACAAAACCTGAAATTTTGAAAACGTTAGACTTCCAAAATTTTAATCAATTTAGAAGACATACTCAAAGCTGAAGTACCCTAGTTTTTCCTGCAAGTTGTGATTCTGATCCAGCTTCTCAATTTAGGCACACAGTGCATGATCACTGGATGTTTGGAACTGGTGGCCCAGAAGCTTTATTAGAACCAGAGCATCTTTTAAATTCAGACAGACACAGATTCATCCAGGCTGCTTTGTTCAGCTTAGGATCATCTCCCTTTTATATAAATCTCTTTTGAAATTAAGTTCAGAATTTGAGAAGCGACTCTCTGCTTGAGCCAAGCAGAACACAGATCCACAAATTCCATTGATACCCCTCAGGTTTCAAACCTGTCATTACCCTGACAGGGTAACAGAATTATAGAAAGGTTTGGTTTGGAAGGGACCTTAATAATCATCCAGTTCCAACCCCCCTGCCATGGGCAGGGACACCTCCCACCAGACCAGGTTGCTCCAAGCCCCATCCAGCC
>JAOXJK010000023.1:61369624-61388738 GCA_025774025.1 Xenus cinereus | reverse complement strand
GAGCCTTCTCTTCTCCAGGCTGAACAACCCCAGCTCTCTCAGCCTGTCTTCACAGGAGAGGTGCTCCAGCCCTCTGAGCACCTTCGTGACCCTCTGTGTTAGAAGATAAAAATTCAAATGATTGTTTTAAACCCAAAGTAACCCCTCATTTGTTATCGGAAGCACGCTTACCTTATTCACTTGTTTCTCGAGTGCTGTAAAATTAACATTTTTAGCACCAGATAGTTTATTTATAATCACGATTCAGAATCTCCCTGTTCCGGCTGGTTTTTTTTATCAACAAAATCTTGTAACAAGCAGTTAGCTGTAAACTTGTTGAAAGAATGACCCTGTCTCCATTGTATGTTTTTCTGCAGATATACATCTCTGGCCTCTAGGTTTAACCACAATGATAATTTTAGCATCCAAGATTTTGTCAGCTTTATTACTTGCCAATATAAATGCCATTTTTGGTGAGTGACAAACAGCATATGACAGATGGCCCAGGCTTGATTTAGCCGCTCAAACTAGTGTAAAACAAGAGGCAAGACCAAAACGTGTACCCCGATTTATAGAGATGAAATTTAAAACATACGTGCATTTAGCAGAACTCTGCCCAAATTACATTTTTAATGTATTATGGCTATCAGTGTCCAATAGAGGGAGAAATATGTTTCTAGAGTAATCTGCATTTTGAATTTTGTTTATGCTGATGGAATTGATAGAATGGACTAAAATACATCACTACAGATACTGCATTTAAAAACGGATGCTAAATTTCATCCATACCTTAAGGCCCTCTTCTTTAACTACAGGATAATATATAGGAATGAGAGCTTGGAGACACACCATAAACTCTTCACCAGTATGCTTCAATTACGGGTTTAAAAAATGAAGAATCACTGAATCACACGGGGTTGGAAGGGACCTCTGGAAGTCATCTAGTCCAACCCCCTGTGAAATCAGGTCCACCCAGAGCAGGTTGCACAGGAACGTGTCCAGGCAGCTATTGAATGTCTCCAGAGAAGGAGACTCCACCACTTCTCTGGGCAGCCTCTTCCAGGGCTCTGCCACCCTCACAGGAAAGAAGTTCCTCCTTATATTTAGAACGGAACTTCCTGTGTTCAAGTTTATGCCATAAAAGAAAGTAAAGAAATTTGCAGATATGAAAATCTGAATGAGATATTTAAAGTACATAAACTACTGCAATTTCTTTGAGCTTTAGATGAGAACTCTCACAAGCAGTAGAAGTTATTAAACTGAAATAAAAAACTTGTTTCTAAAAACTGTCCTAAAAAGCTAGACTAAGTATATCACTTGGCGTCTTTCCCTCCTCTTACTTCTTTTGTTCTTTATTGGCCGGCCCAGCCCAAACCAAGGCACTTCCAAAAGTCTTTGTGCCAACTGCCTCTTCCTTCCCATTTCTGCAACTTTCACTTTCCCTCTATGAGCGGAGCCTTTTCCCTTTGCGTTCATTCCTGCAACACCCTGGGTTACTTTCGTTTATTTACAGTGTTGCCTGTTTTGTAATCTCTTAGTGAACGTTGGAACACTAAATGCTTTTCTTCAAGCTTCAACTCACACAGCTTTATGACTTGTGTGGGAATTTCAACTGGAAACAACTCTACGTTTCTCTTAGTCAGTAAATATTCACTGTTGTAGAAGAAAATCTTGATAGCGTGAAGCTTAATGAATAGCTCAATAACTACAAAACTAATAACGTTTCTCTTAGTAAATATTCACTGTTGTAGAAGAAAATCTTGATGGCGTGAAGCTTAATGAATAGCTCAATAACTACAAGACAGGAAAAAGTTTACTGCAGTCCCTGAGTATTTTCAGTGTTTTAAGCTACCTGTCCTTGCACGTGAGGGAATAGCTCACAATCTACTTTCTCTGGTAGAAAAGCTTCTTTCTTAACTTCTTTAAGTACTTGGACTGGAGCATTCCTGATAACTCTATTTATTTTTTTTTTTTCCCCAGGATTTCTGTGTGGTTACCAGCTCAACTCACACCTAAGTCAGCTGTTGGCCAGCAAGTTGAGGAAGTGAGGGACAGGCATTTGTGACAGAACACAGCTCACTGGACTGAAAGGGGAGTGAAACTGAATGTGGAGGTCTTGCTGTAAGCATCTCAGCTACCTATTCTGACATTAAGGAGGGGGGTGGGAGGTGGAGAATGACTGAGCTGAGCTCAGTGACTGCAGCATAAATATAGCCTAAAAGTTGCGTACTAAGCAACTTTCATTTTTTGGATTCATTGAGGTGATGTTGGGATAGGAAAAAAAAAAAATAACGCCAGCGTACCTGAGGGATTTTTTCCTAAAACTGTGGGATCTCTATCAGTTCTCACGTGGAACGTGGCTGCCATCTACCGCTGCAGGCGGGGTATGTCCCTTCATAGCCGGTGGGAAGAGCTGGCTGGCAGACCTCTGGGTTTCAATAGCTGAGCACACAACGCTACAATAATTGGTGGTCCTTCATGTTTCTTGAATCTTCTCAGCTGCCCAGGGGCTGAGGAGGAAACACAGTCGTGTTTAGAGGCTTTGTTTGTTGGGCCCTTCTCTTTTTGCTCGTAGAAGAGCTTTCCTTTCTTTAGTTGTTCTCTCTACCTTGAGATCTTCCTATGCAAATACTTTCACTCGCCGTATTACTTTGCTTTCTACTTCTAAGGCTCTTCAAACCCTGAATTCACAAGCTTGTCTGTGAAAAAAAACACATTTTATGAACTAGTCCTTTTCTCAGTACTTCCTTGTAAACTGTTATCCACTTCTTGATCTCTAGGTCTACAAAAAATTCTTTTAATCTGTCTTTAAAACAAAGCTGGGCCACTGATAAGGACCACTTCCTGCTTGCACAACCTCGTAGTGGAATTTCACTGGTTACAAAAGATCAGCTAGATTTGAAAATGCACTTGGTGACAACTTTCCAATACTCTGGAAATATCCGTAATAAATTCTCCAGAGAGTAACTGGACTTTACACCATTGAGCACTTGACTGACTCCCAAACAACACCTCGCAAAGGGCTGTCTCCAAATTTACTTGCTACAGCACCGCGGTGGCAACGTATCTTTTCAAATGCTGTTATAGACATCCCAGCCACAAAGGGCAATTACTTAAAAAATGTATCTTGCTCAGAAAATTGTCTCGTAACTTGCATTTTGAAAAGATACACTAATTTTAAAAGATTTCACTGAAGCTAAAATTGGTGGAATTTGGCCAATTCAGTAAGGTATTCCTTTGCCCCAGGGTTAAAAAATCTAATCTCATATGATATCTGTCAATAAATTACACCTATAAATAACTAGTTGTTAGGCTTCGGGAGCTGCTGTGGTAATCCAAAGGATACATTAAATTGAGCTTCACCTGCTCAATTTGGATTGATTTTATTCTAAAATCCTGCAGGCTGTTTGATGTATCCTTGATTAAATAATCTAATTCACCTTTGGTGTACCTTCCTAACATGTAAAATAATAGTTTTGCATTCCTATCTCTTACACACATAGATGGGTCATTATAACTAATTAGGGTAGCCTGTGTTCAACTGGAATAATCTCTAAGTCTGTATTTTAAAGTCCTGTGTATCACACACAGGATACAATGTAACAAGATGTGCGAAAAGCTGCAGCTTCTGCTCTGCCCAAATATTTATTTCCTAAGCCTGATAAACTCTCCATTTTCCTTTCAAAGGCAAAATTCCCACTGACTTAAACAGAAGTTGTCATGGGTGTAAGGAAACTTGAGTTTGTTCATAAAAGGACTTCCATAAAGCATAATTGCATCACAAGAATGATAAAATATACAGATCTATTCAAGAAATCAGAGAATGGAAGAGCTTTTTAAAAGGGAAAATGACAGGTAACATACGTACTTATACCATGATTGAAACATCTCACGTATTTAAGCTGATGCATACACAAACTGCTGAAGTGTGTCTTACATGGCGTATAAAAGAACAAATTATCTTTGCAGAAGTGACCTCCTCCTCACCAGGTGATTTCGCAGATTTGTTTATCATGAGAAGGGGGCAGCTAGTGGTCAGAGGCCTGATCTGGGGTAAATTAAAGATGACCTTTAATTACAAATCACACTGGGGTACGTATGAAAGCCCAACAGTATGAAGTGATAAATTCCTCAGCTAGGCCTCTTAAGCTTACAGCTCTCCTCTGAAGACATCAGAGGACAAGGCCGCCCTGGAGGGATAAGCCACAGAGGCCTAAAGCCTGCAGCTGCCATCTCTGTAGGGTCGCTCAGAGCGGAGCCCAGTCAGCGGTTGGGACGGCCACCCGGGGCCACCGGCGATTCCCTGGGGGCCTCTGAGGCAGCAGCGGTGCCCTATCAGCCTGCCCCAACCTAGGTGGCCGGGGGCCAGCCCGGCCCGCTACGCTAACCGCCTCCCGGGCCGCCCTCTGCCATCCCCAAAGATGGCGGCGGCGGCGCCTCAGCTTCAGCACCGCCCGGCGGGCGGGCGGGCCGCTTCCGGCGGGGTCCTGTGCGCGGCGGCNNNCGGCTCCTCCGCGCCTCAGCCGGGGCCCGGGCGGGGGCCATGGGCACGGCGGGCGTCCGTAGGGGTGCCGGTGCCCTGCGGCTGCCGGGGCTGCACGGTTACGCGGTGGAGTTCTCGCCCTACTGGCCGGGACGCGTGGCCTGCGCCGCCGCGCAGTATTACGGCATCGCAGGTGCGGGGAGGAGGGGGGGGGAGCGGGGTAACCGGTAACGTACGTTGCCGGTGGCGGCTCCTGAGGGGGGGCTCGCTCGTGGGTGTGGAAAATCTGGGTGTCGGGACCGTCAGTCGGTGTGTGTAAAAAGCGTTTGGGGATTTCCCTTCACGTTGCTTTTGTTTTGCTGGGGTACAACGGCTCTGCGCCCCGCTGTGGTGTGACCCCCCCACACACACCTGGAGCGCTGTGTCCAGCTCTGGGGTCCTCAGCACAGGAGGGACATGGACCTGTTGGTGCGGGTCCAGAGGAGGCCATGAAGATGCTCAGGGGGGCTGGAGCCCCTCTGCTGTGAGGACAGGCTGAGAGAGCTGGGGTTGTTCCGCCTGGAGAAGAGAAGGCTCCCGGGAGACCTTAGAGCCCCTTCCAGTACCTGAGGGAAATACGTGTTTTCTCAGAATGGAATTATTTGTTTAATTTCTGGCGAGCTGTGTTTGTATTGTTACATTCAGAGGTGAAAAAAAAAAAGAGTTATGTCTGCTGTGTTATCAAAAAGGGAAAAAGGAACCTTGTGCTGGTATGTTTGTAATGTGAGGCTTGTGGGGAAAATGCACTTCTATCCTTTATAAGCAAGTTGTTTCTTTTCCAACCTCACCTATAGATATACTGGAGTAAAAAAATAAAACCAAACCAAAACCAATCTGATGTAAATTAATCACTGTTTTAGAGAACACGAGACAAGAAGATGCAATTTATTTAAGCAATTAATTGTTTGGCCTCTTAAAGTTCAGATGCCCTTTATATTTGCACACCGTAGCTACCTCAGAACAACAGCAATTTTCTTTGGCAGCTTGTGATGTTTTGTTTCATTTTGCTGGTTTAGGTTGTGGAACTCTGGCCGTGCTGGAACAAAACGAAGCTGGGATTGTTCTGCTCAGGAGGTAACATAGGTTTATGTTTTATTTTTGCAAGAGAAAAGCTTATTATGTATGTGTGAGTACAAGACACAACCAAAATATTTTGGTTTATTGTTTGGGTTATTTATACAATAAAAAGTATGGTGTATATGCTACAGTATCTACTGAATACATACATGTCCTTGTATTTACATACACAGGAATGTTTTAGTATTTACATACAGATGATAGGTTTACCTTGCATAGGTTTTGTTATAGGAAGTAATCTGGATTGTACCCTTTCTGTTGTGTAAACCATTTTATAGAAAACTGACGATGTAAGTTAAAAGCAGCCTAGCTTGAAATTAAAACTTTTAGTATTTTAGCAACAGTGCGTTGCCACCTAAATTTATGCCCTTACAGTTGATTTATGCTGAAAACAGAGCAGGAAACTGTGTGAAGTCATGGAGGTCCTTCCTAGGAGATGCAATATTCTAAGGGTTTGAGAGGAGTTTGATTTGTGTTCTGGGTGGGAGGAGGAGAAAGGTTAGGAAGGTGGGGGTTTAATACTTGACCATCATTGACCTAGAATATTTTTTAAAGAAAGTTTTGAAAGGGCAGTTGTTTAGATTAAGAGGGCTGAAATAGAAATGCTTAACACAATTATTCAGAGAAACTTTTAAAACTCATAATTATAAAGCAAGACTCTTTGAAGCTGTTCAACACACTGTTAGTCCTGCTAAATACTCTGGTTTAGTACTGTTAGTTTCTATGTTTCCGGTGAATCCACTTATTTTGTGGTAGAAATTCCTGTAACATCCTGAGCCATAAACTGTGTCATTTTGTCTTTTGAAATGTTCTATGTGCGTGCCTTTCCCTCATCATTACTGAAAGGTGCCATGAAATTTAACTTGAGCTTAGATGAACCGTCAGTGAAAAGGGGATAAATAAATTAGTATTTGCCATCAGATAACAGCATTCTCATTGATAGTTGTTGCAGAGCAACTAATATATGATATTAGATCCCATATGATGAATTGTTGGTGTGTTGAAAGCCCTTTTAAGGGAGCGTAGAGATCTTTAATATGTTCGTATCTGTCTTTCCGTTGGTTTTTCATTGTGATTCAGCTTCCTAGTGGTGTTGGGAACTGGATAGAGCTCTCGCAACACAAACAGTTTTATTTTTTTGTTTACTACAGCTGTTACAGACAAAAGTCTCCTACCTCTATAGCAACATCCTGGAGAAACCGTAAATCAGACTGAGGCAGGTGCTACCTCTGTCTCTGCCTGCCTGAAAAGTTTAAGTATGAAATCAGATTTCATTCTCTCTGTGTGGAAGGTCCTTAGCTCATTTATGCTTTAACTTAATCAACCTCTTCTGGCATACAGTTGTAAAAGATGAAATTGTAACAAGCAAGTTACTTGTAAGAAGATTTACGAAACTCAAATATATAGATTGCTAAAGAGGGTGATTTAAAGAAATGCTATCTTTGCATGGAACTAGTCTAGACTTTTATGTCGTGCTTTCTCATGGACAAATATCTTTGTTGTTCTGATTTAGTTTTGACTGGAATGATGGCCTGTTTGATGTGACCTGGAGTGAGAATAATGAACATGTGTTGATCACTTCTAGCGGAGACGGATCTCTGCAAATCTGGGATACAGCTAAAACCAAAGGTCCGCTGCAAGTCTATAAAGAGCACACTCAGGAGGTAAACCAGGCAAACTTGAAAAATTTAATGGATGATCTAATGTCTGAATTATTAAAAGATTTATTTGTGGACTTACAATCAAAAGTGGGTTTTGTTGTCTATTTTTTAACTTTTTTGGGTGGTTATTAAGTAAGTAAATGACATTATTTTGAATACAAAGTGAATTACCTATTATACATATTTGTATGTGCATTCATATGCTGTAGTGGTACTGCTTAATTACATAAATTAATATATTCAGAAATAGTGTTTGTGTTTTCTCATAGAGTAGGTGATCGTTGTGTTGTGTAAAAGTACTGCAGTCATTCTGTGATTTTTAGAGAGCATTATTGGTTAGGTCTAAATCAGACAGCTGATGCATATAGCAGTGTTATTCTTTAAGATGTAAAGTGCTACACATTATGCAGATCCTTAGGACTTCTGTTGTACCCAGGAACTACTCATCCTTTTCCATTCTGGCACCTGTGACATCCTGCTCAAATAACAGTAGTCAAATATTGGGATGGCATGTATTTTTCTTAGCCTTAGTTTGATATCATTGCATTTAATTTTCTTAAAATCTCAGTTTATTTATGCAGTGTGATAAGGGCAAAGAACAATGTTATACTCATGTTCATAAACATATTTACATATTTTAAAAGGATATTTATGCTTTAGTTTATTTATCTTTCCCCAATTGATTTTTCTACCTTTTTTTTTTTTTCATGCTTTCTTTCTAGCTCTCTCCACTCACTTTTGTCAAGTCTTTGAACTTTAGATGTAATCAGTTTTAGCCTGGATTACTGACGCATTATCTAAATGACATAAATCTGAATAAAATAACCTAGTGGGTATGTAGCCAATAAAAAATGGTGGAGGAAGTCCAATTTCTTTATTCACAAAGATCTCAAGGTTTTTTCAGATATGAAGCACAAAGCTAAAACCTGAGTGACTGCAGCTATATGACAGTCTATCTTCTGTACCTTATTTCTTTGTAGTTTTGCTGCTTTGGTTTAATACATACGCTGTGTAAACAAAAAATTTCAAGAGATGAGTTTGTAGTTGCGATCAGGATTTTATGACGGTGTTCAAAGGCTAATGGTAGAAACAGAAAGAGGTAGGCAAAGCATAATGCCAAATTTGGGGATTTTTTTTGTCTCTAGCATTTTCTCATTGAAATCTTGTCCATAAGTTTATTTTGGTTCTGCTACACCATCTGTTGTTTGTGAAGTAAACATTTCTGTGTCCAAGTCTTAGTTTAGCAGGTAGCATGGGGAGGTGGATGCATTCAACCATGAGTTAGAGAGTATAGGAAACATGGGCTGTTTATTGCGAGATACGAAAGGTTGTATTGATTCTTTATAAACATGCATTAAAAGGATAGATCTCAGAGGGAATATAGCTAATAGTTTGTGGTAAATACTGGCAGCCAGTCTTTTTAAAATGATTGACTACCCTCCTAATCCTTAATCCCTGTCTGACATTTCTAATGACAATTTTGTCACTGCATTTTATAATATTTCTAATGCAAGATTGACAGGGAGCTGTTTCTTGTTTTCTAAATGAGATTATTGTCCCTTCTCAAAAAGAATGTGCATTTTTAATTTGAAAGCGCATCTTTATTATCAAAGGACAATGAGTTTTATTCCAACACTAACCAACTGCTGAATCTCATGCATAAATTAGACTAATTTACTTCGGTTTTGATAAAGTCTCACTGGAATGTGAGACAATAGAATGCTTGAATTAAATTTGTCTTATAAAGTGAGCCTGAACATTTATATGGAACTGTTTTTTATGGGTTTACATCTTTTTTCTTTTTAATCATCTTTTCATCTTGCCTGAGGCATTTCTTGCTGCTGTTTAGGCATAAACTAGTATTAATGTATTTTATGATTGAAGATAAAGCACTAAAAGACTTAACAACTAAGGTTTATGCTGTGCTATTAGTCTTTCCCAGTTGCTCAATGCAGCTTCTATTGAAGCATCTGTAAATTTATATTGGATGGTGGCATGAAAAGGAAAGAAGAATAAAAGTGAACCTAACTTGGTTCTCCACACCTTCTTCTTTTCATTCTCTTCCCGTTACCTGGACCTGTCCTAAATGTCCTGGACCTAAACGGAAAATAGCTCTTGTTTTTTCTGAGCCTGTTGTCTGCTCCGTTTGTAATTCTTGCCCGAAGGAGGATTTGCCCAGGTGCCTCCGCTGCAGAGTGCTGGGCAGCCCCAACCGTGTCTGCCATATGTACGCAGACCCGCGTCACGACGTGTTCAACAGATCTGTGTGCTGATAGCTTGCGAGTGAGCTGGAAGCCAGATGTGTGCTTTGCCTTATCTGTGCAGGAGATCTGATCCATCGCAAACATGTCGGGGTAGGGGAATGGTGTGACGTGGGTGTATTTTTCTTTCTGGAAAATCTTGGACATGAATATGAGAGCCAAACACTTCAATGGAGCTGACTTCTTAGGGCTGTTGTGTGAAGGAGGCACACTATGTAGGGATACATTTAAGGGCATTTCCAAACAGCAACAGCTTAGGAGTTGAACACAGGTCATCACACAGATTCAGGGGGAAGGAGAAAGGCAGATGTTTGGCTTTTGCTGGATTTTTTTCCAATGCACCTTCTCTGTTTCTTTCATCTGGTGACACAGGTCCAAACATTTTCACCTTCAAAACAGGGTTGCTGCCATTTAATGCACGGTTCCATCTTCCCAGACAAACACAGCCTCTAGTATGTTGACTTGCAGATCAGATCCAATGCTGTGCTAGAACTAGATTGTCCCAGCTGAAGTACAAATCCTTGGCGGTTAGTGGCCCAACTGAGAGCGGTGCCACCTACTACTGGTACGTAGTGGCCACGTTTCTGAGATGTGTTGTGGATTGGGGCAGGAGGTGAAGCAAATAAACTGTTTCAGCTAATATTTATCCACCTTAGCACTGAAATAGTTCGTGTCCCACTGCAGCTCGTTGAGCCATTTTGGTGGGAGGTAAAACTAGACAGAATAGAATGCACCTTCCACCATGTAGATAGAGAGATGGTGCATTTGAAGATGGAAGTTGTTTGTGTTCTTGAGGCTTTCAGATTTGAAATAATTTGAAGAACTGCCTTAGAACATTCATTTTCACTGAGGCAGCAGAGCTTAAAAATCGCCAGCGAAGGATGGGGTTAAGGGATCCTCTATCAAGGTGGGAACTAGGTGAGAATAAACTGTCAAAGAGGGAGCTTATTTCAACTACACAGTCAAAAGCACTACACTTCTTAATAGCTGGGACAATTAGTTATGAGGGCAGTTGAGTTTTTAATTTTATTTTATTTGTTTGAGGATATGAATGGTAAAAAAAGAGTGTCATAGAACCTCGAAAAGACGAAAATTGGGAGTATTTTAAGGCATAGATTTCTTATGAGAAATAAATATCATAAAAAAGTGATTGTTGGTCAGCTAATACCTCAAAGTCAACTCCATAGTCAGCTCTGAAGAGAGATGGCGTTTACATTGCTAGTGATTAGGAACTGTAGACGTTTGATTTCTTATCCCTGATCCAATTTTATTCAATCTGAATTATGGCTTTTTACAGTGGTAGAAACTTCTAGTGATGGTGGGTCTATGTAGATTTTGTTACAACCTTTTTTTTTTTCCCCTTCCCTCCCATTTTGGCCCATTTTTACTTTTTTGGATACTTTTCTGAAGCTGTATGTACTTTAATGCCAGACTGAGATGTTAAATTGAATTTTTGTTCAGGTAAATGACATTCTTGGCAGCTTTGTGGTGCCTGACTTGTGTGGGGTTTTTTAGCTGATTATGATACAATCTGCAAATCCAAGTCTATTTCATGAAACTTTGGCTAACTAGAGTCTCAAGCTTGTATTCTAATGCTCTTTCTAAAGTAGGTTGTTGTATCGTTTATAGGCATATAGTGTTGACTGGAGCCAAACTCGAGGAGAGCAGCTAGTGGTGTCTGGTTCATGGGATCAAACAGCCAAGCTGGTATGTTGGTTTTCTGCTGAAGGTGAAAAATGTGATTTGCTTTGGATCTGATGGTTCTTTGTGTTAAGAAACAGCATTGATTCACTTTTCCTCTTTATTTTTACACTGAGGCTGAAGTTCTGTTTTAACTGAGACCTTGCTTTATCCCTCAGTTGATAACAGTTTAAGTATAAAAATATTTTTCACGATACATGGTAGAAAGTAGTTCATTTAGTCCTTTCTCTATGTGTAAAGCTTTTTTTATATACGAAACCCTTTCCTTTCTTATTGAATGTGTACCTCAACACTTTTCTCTTTACTTTATTCAGTGGGATCCAGCTGTGGGGAAGTCATTACGCACTTTTAAAGGCCACGAAGGGGTCATTTACAGCACTATCTGGTCTCCACACATCCCAGGCTGTTTCGCATCTGCCTCAGGTAAAGGGGTTCTCACATCAAAAACACCTTGTACGTTACTGGATTAGTTCAGCACTTCGTCCAGCAGATGGTAGTGTCTGTCATACATAAAAATGTTTAAGGAAAGAAGCTTATTGCTGCAGCTGGATTTGTAGGTTCTCTTATGATCTGTAAATCGTCCTCTCGGCCGTTTAAACAGGGATCAGCAGTTTTCTAGCAGTCACTTCAGTGACTGGCAGTTTTTTCTGTTACTTTATGTAGCTGTCTTCCATTCACCTTATTCTTGTTGCTGACCACTAAATCAGTTTATATGCTTTATTTTGTGTTCTGGCTTATGTTTTTTGTTCAAATTATCTCAAGTGTCAGTAGACTGTTAGCTCTGTGAGAAACATAGTTCCTGTTGAACTGTGTTAAGTACTTGTGGAGATCTCTGTGCCTCCGTTTTTGGGAAAGGTAATCATCAATTTTACTTTTCTGCTTTGGCCAGCTCTATGAATCATGCTGGTCAATACAATAATAATAGAGTTGGGCGTACCTAGAGGCAAAGAGGCTGTATGGTGAGATGGCAGTGTTTTCCAACCACTGCTCCTGCTCCAGAGACACAAGAAGAGCTCTGGAGTGAGACCCGGAGCCTAACTGTGGACTAACTGGGCCGTGGAGCCAGTGATATGAGCCATGGAGTTTGCTTGGGAGACAGAGGTGCAGTAAGATGCTGCCTTAATACAAATATCAGTAGAATCCAGTGGCTTAAATTTCTCTGATTTCAAGTCTGTTTGATTTCTGTGCTAATTTAAATAGAAATTTAGATATATATCTTATCAAGAGGGTATCTTATATCTTATATCAAGAGGGTAAGCAAGGATAAATACGTTTTCCTGTTACTGAAGTGAAAGAGAGACAGCGAGTACACACAGATACTGGTCTTCTCTATTCCATAGGAAGTGTGATGAAAAAGGGCGCGTGGCTTTCATAAAACTTCAGTCTGGCTGTTTCCATCTGACCCTGTTTGCAGAGTTGAACTAGAGTGACTGGCAAGTTACATGTGTTTCTTCTAATGTAGTAGTGCTTGGAAGCCAGGTGCTGGTGCACAGATATTTCCAACTTATTTGAAGATTCACTGAGGCAACACTTAATGAGGTACCTATTTAATAGGATGTGCAGAAACTTACAGGGTTGAGCCCTGTACGCTGTATGAACAGTTTTACTGAAATGCAGATATATACTACAAAAGACCATCTAAGTGCCATTTGGTCAAAGGTAAGTGGAAAAAACAGTGCTTAGTGGTTTTTTGCAAATTCCTGGGGCTTTTGCACGATCTTTTTAAAGTCCTGCTCAGAAGCCTCCCCTCCGTGGTAGTCTTACTCATACAAAAATTCCAACATTCTAGGTGAACAAAAGGGCTTTACTGATCCAGTGAGTTATTTCCAATTTGATTCTCTAGGCTGTGAAGCCAAACTCTCATACATTGCCACTTGAACAATTTTGGGAAACACTGATTGTCAGATGCTGTATGTGCTGATACTTAAATTGGGTACATCCAATTGATCTGTTGAGTGACTCAGCAGCTGTTGGAAGTTTTAACTAAAACATAAAGAGTTGCTTTTCTTTTGTGAATTTTGCTTTGACTCACGAAATGGACTAACACAAACTGCTGGAACTTGAAGCTAATTGCAGTCAGTTTTCCCCAATTGATGACTCCATAGTATATTATGGGAAAAGCAACATGCCCAAAAGACATTATTTTTCTTTAAAGTGCTCCTCAGGTGCAAAGCAAAATTTTATAGTGTAGTGCTAGGTGTAAGCTCCTCAGGTAAGATAAAATGAAGTCTTCAAAATGATGGTAAACTTTCTTACGGTTTCCTAAATAAAAAGTCTGGTATGCAGCTAAATGAAATAACTTCGAACCAAAGATCTCACGTAGAAATCAAGACATACCGACGTGGAAAAGGTTTCTTCGTTTGCTTTTGGTTTTAGTTTTACATTGGAATTTTCCTGTGGTTTGATTAGATTATTTCACTGTAGAAGTTACGTATTGGGAGTTTTTTCTTTGTGGGTTTGTGGGTAGCAGAAATACTCGTGACCCTCTAGCTCTGGGTATAAATGCCATTTCCATATTGTAAGAAAGGCATACCAGACAGTTTATGTTGAGAGCGACTTCACTGTTCAGTGTTTAATGGCATTCTACTCTGTCACTCAAGATATGGGATAAAAGCCAAGTGGAACTGTCTAGGAAGCTGGACCTCCTCATTTGAAACTTGCAATGATCCACGCGCTTTATAAGGATGATAGAAAAGTATGGGACAGAAAGTTTAATTTCACTGATGACTGATCTTTTATTGAGCTGGAGGAGAAACTGCAACCTCCCCATGGTAGCGCTGCGTGGAGTTTACAGCTGCTCCCTTCTTTGCTACCCTTTGCTGGAAGGCTTGACCTGAAGTTTTGTGGTCTCTTCTTTTTGCAACATTGTGTTGTCTTGAAAATTAGTAACTGGAAATGTGTCTGGAGGGAAACTTTTTGTACTCCCTTTCATTTTTTTTTCCTCTTCTTTTTATTCTTAAAACAAGTTTATCCTATAACTTGTTGAAGGGCGTTGAAACACTTTCTTTTTGAAGGAGGTGGTGCTGCTTTTGGGTTGTAGTGTCTGCATGTGTGTTCTTCCTCTCTGTTGCCTCTCCCCTTTCTGTCATCCCACTTCACACGTACCTGCTCACAACCACATGCTTAGTCATGTCTTAATAGTATAAAATCTTAGCACTTCAGAAATGAACTGTTTCGTGTTGCAGCATCTTCATTTTTCATGTGTTAGTAAAATAAATTAGGTATATTGTTAGGAAAAAATGTTGGTCTCAAAGTGCTTCTGATTTAACTAAATTTAAGTAAAGCGATGCACCTTTAATTTTTTTTTTATTATTATTTTAAAGAAAATAAGTAAGAGGGAAGGAGGTTTAGGAACCTTTTGCATGCCTCACCCCTGCCCTTTTTTTGCCTTTATTTGAATCTGCATAAATGCTAGGAGAACTTTAATTTCCACTTAACTAATCACTTTGTGAACACTGAAAACAAAAAACCAAGCACAACTGTTAGCCACAGTAAAATAGCTGCTCAGAGGACTGCTGTGTGCCTAGACAACTTTTGCCTGGAGCTAATAAGGTTAAATCTTTGCTTTCAGAATATGACTTTTTCTCAAACTGTTATGAGACTAGAAAAAAGAATATGAGTGAAGAAAGTGAGCAACCTAAGACTGCAATATAAAGCAGTTGAAAAAGAATTTGATACTGTGTGGTTATTTTGCTTCATTAAGTCTCTGATCTGTATATACACAGGAAAACTAAGTTTGTCTGCAGTGGACAATAAAATGCAATTGAATTACAGAAGATAAATATGTCTGATGCTTCAGTTAAATTAGCTTTTATTCAGCATCTAATAGGCTTCCATTTAACATTTACAGGGATGTGTGAGGTACTTCACAATGCTGTTGCCTTCATGTATAATCATTTGTACTCTCAAAAACCAAGTAAATGGCTTGTCTCTTTTTGTTTGGTATTGGGAGTTAATAGTAACAGAACAAACTGTTAATTCTGTATATGTAAATAACTGCTGTTGTGATGTCAGTACCAATTTCTGAGCTGATAAGATAAGTGGGATGTTCAGCTGGACGTGAGGCACCAAACCAGGGCCCTGGTAAATGTCTGCCTTACACTGAAAAAAAAACAGTGATGTGGAAAATGTCATTAAAGAAGTGACATAAATGTTTAACAGCATCTTCATGGCTAAAAGGGTTTAATGAGTCATTGGGTCATTTGCCCAGAAGGTCTCTTGGGTTTTTTTTTTTTTGTTTTTCTTTTTTTTTTACCCAGAGAGCAAATTGGTGAGAAGCACATCATGAAAGTGCCAAATGCACACAGCATTAGTACATAGTCAAATATAAATCAGTTCTGCTAAACCACTCTCCATAACTGCAGAGCAATAGGCCCTGCTCGGTCCTGTGCTTTATAAAGAAAGCATCCTTTATAGTATCAGCTTGTTTTATTGCCCCTTAAATTTAACAGTAGGAAGCAGTGAGTACCATTTTAGCCTTATCTGCATTAACAGTAGTATTCTTCAATACGGATATGACACCAAACGTTTAGGATTTAGCAAAGCCCGGATCTAGAGTGACTGGTAGTTTTTATCTTAGCTACTGGGACCTCAGTTTTAATGCTGCATTCATTTTTTCAGTCATTACTACACTCCTTAAGCTTACTCATCAGGGTAGATACATAGTTTTTATAACATCTTAAACAAATCATGAATAAGGGAAATAATTGTTTCTTAAACCTTCAAGATAATGCCTGTATTCATCAGTATTTAGATCAAGTAATTGTATTCTTTACACAAAGACTTATTTTTCAGACTGAAAGCCCAAGGCGAAAAATTTTCTCGTACCACAACAAAGTGGGATCATTTCTCAGAAGCTTTTATTACGTTGATAAAAGTGTTGGGGAACCGTCACTTTGCCGGTTTACAAATGATCATGTAAATCCAGCCTCCACTCTTTCTAAGTCCTTGCATTCGGTGCTCGACCTTAAGGTTAAAATTAAAAAACATTGTTTATCTCATATTCTGTTTTATTGCCAGCCCTGACATAGTGAGTTGCCTCTTTAAAAGTTTGTTTTCTTGCCTGCTGGTCTCTTAGTGACAAATGTGTGTAGTTCAGGGCTTGTCAAGCTGTAGTTTCATAAATCAGGCTGGCATGTAACGTAGGCTTTGCACACCTTCCTGTGTTTAGTATCCAAACTGTGAAAGAAAACTAAAGCCGAATTATTTTGCGTGAAATAATGAGCTGGGAAAGGTGTACAACTGCTAAGAGGGTGGTTACTGAATTACTTGGCAAGACATAGCCTCGAGTGCAGGTGTTTTCCATGTGTGAGTTCCTGGACCAAATTTGGGGTTGTCAGGTCTTTGACTTCAGATTTCTGAAGTTTCAGCTTATATTCCTGCTTCAGAAGTAGCACAGGGCAAAATGAGGAGCTGTTGGGGAATGGGGCTTGCAGACAAGTGATTCCAAAGATGTTTGTGTTTTTCAAGTTCCTAAAAAAAAAATAATAAAAACAATAAATCTTTTTTTCTGCTATGACAGTGGTTTGTTATGAGTTCCAAATACTAGAGGTTTATATTCCATTAGTTTGTGGGTGGCGTGGTTCTGCTCTTTACTTCATGTGATTTTTTTTTTTTTCCTGGTTATTTGCTTGTTAAATATGCTGAAGAAATGCCTTCATGAAGGTTCAAGGATTTGCAAAATGTGGTCATTTTGGAATCCAAATCCTTGAGGGATAAAAGAGAATAAGAGGCTTCAATTTACTGCATGGTATAAATTGAGTGTCTGACTGTGGAGCTACTGTGTTTTGTTGCAGTTTAGCTAAACTGCTGTTTATGCTAGAAGCTATTAAAATATAATGTATTTATTTTACTTTATTGTGTCAAATCTATGTAATGAAGTGAGGTAGGTGTTTTCATTTGCAGTCTGTTGCTTCAATACATACCAGGTCAGTATTGAACTCATCCCAGTCTTGCGCTCTTCAAGCTTCACTAAATCAACTTCTAATGTGCAAGCTGAAATATTTATCAGGAAATTAGTTTGGCCCTGAATTTATAGTATGTGCTAACTATAATGAAGTAGTATATGCAGCACATCCTAGAACACAAAGCACTTTCGGGTTCTAATATTTAATATTAGAATCTCATTGTAAAGCAATGGTTTAGTGTTGAGAAGAATGCAATAAAACAGTTTTTTACAGTGAATTAATATGTTTTGGGTCATTTGGGTTGGAGTTAGATATCTAGCCAATATTGCCATTTGCTGAAGAATGGTTTAATAATGTCATAAGTGAGGTCAATTTTGAAATAAAAAATTTGTCCCAAGATTTATGTTTAATCATCTTGGAAAACACCGAAATAAAAGTTTTCACTGATTGGGTTTTTTTGTTGTTGTTGGTGGTTTTTTTTTTTTTTAAGCAATTTACTCTTTTCAGAAAAAGACTCTGAGGTCTTTTCTGAAATAATTTAAAGCTCTTTTGATTTTTAGCTTTAGAGCATTTGTATCAGACCAAAAAATTACCAGTGGGAAATTACGTTTCCACTGATAATTATGTTTACTTGATATCTGGGTTGTGCTACATGGAAATAGATTTTGTGCATTCAGTAGAGTCCTGTTGGATGACTTAAATAACGCCGTTATTTGTGTCACTCTATTTCTGCCCCTTTGTGTGGAATCTCATGAGCTTTATTAATCCTGTTCTATGCTGAGTTATACTATCTATGGTGGAAATGGACAGCACAATCATTTTAACATGCCTAAAAAGATTGGGTTTGAGTCATGAGATTTGGGTTCTGTTCTTTCTTCTCCCACAGATTTTCTATTTGATTCTGGCTAAATAATTTAATCTGGTTTAGTATTTAAACAATACATACAAGTTAGCAAGTCATGTTAACTTGTAATCATTCAATGGCCCTGCAGAAGTACTTACTTTAATCGTGATTTCTTTGATGTTACACCATATATGGCAATACTTGTGTCTTTTATGCTGAATTCTTTTCCAAAGTAAATTAAAGATACATTATTTGAGTGGGGTTTTTCTTCTTGATGAGAGAACAGTGTCAGAAGATCAGATTTCTTGCTTTAGACCTTAAAAATGAGATTTTTTTTTTTTTTTAAGTAAAGCTTCAAGCTAACAGCACTCTGGTTCTTGAAAAACATTGTATCTGTCCTGGTTAGAATCCTTTTTGCCTCCAGATAGTGTTTCCAGTGTTTAAGGTTTCTTGGGTTTTTACTAATCTCCAAAATGCCTAACTATGCAATGGTTATCTATGCATCTGGCAATGATGGATTTTGTCACCGGATTTAGGAGATTATGACTTATGGATTGGCAATGATGGATTTTGTCACCGGATTTAGGAGATTATGACTTATGGATTTGGGTAAAATACATCTAGGAGTAAAAAGCCAGTATAAAACCTACCCGAAATTGAAATCTTAAGCCGTATCTTTTCACTATTGTACGTTGTCATTCACATTAGCAGTCTTTATCCCGTGTACGGGAATGATGTACTTGTAGATTAGCATCTCTTTCAAAAATTTTGAATAGATGAGTATATATTGTGTAGTTCTATTGATTCATCCAAGATTTCACAAATATTCATTAAATGAAAGAAAGCAAGGACAATATACAAACAAGTCATGAATCATAATTATCTAACAGACCAGCAAAAATCGGTTACCATAGAGAAATTGCTTCTTACGAAAATAGAAATATTTTGTGGGGGAAATGTTGGCCAGTTTTGCAGTTGCTTACTTTGGGGTGCCAACTGGAAGTGGCTGTTAATGAATATGATGGTCCTAGGTGTGCTTTGCTTGTGCTTTCTATTATCCTACTTCTGCTTTATCGTTTATTTATACCGGGGAACTACAGGCCTGTCAGTCTGACCTCGGTGCCTGGGAAGGTGATGGAACAGATCATCCTGAGTGCCATTAT
>JAOXJK010000023.1:61343453-61354296 GCA_025774025.1 Xenus cinereus | reverse complement strand
TTCTCTGGAGATTTTCAAGACCCGCCTGGATGCAGTCCTGAGTGATGTGCTCTGGGCAATCCTGCTTTAGCAGGGGATTTGGACTAGGTGATCTCTAGAGGTCCCTTCCAGCTCTGACAATTCCGTCATTCCGTGATTCTGGCTGAATTGGGTCCAGAAGGAGCAGCAAGTGTAGCGTAGGGCCTTACAGTGTGTGCTCTGAGCCCAGTTCAACTTCCCATGAAGTTGGTGTGAGTTTTGCCACGGATCTGAATGAGGCAAGAAGATTTTTCTTCGTTTTCCATTGAAGGTGTGATTACATCTTGATGATAAGCCGGTTGCAAAGAGCCCTGTGTGTCACAGGGTGGGTCTCAGGGGATGGTGTTTCTGACTGTATGTCTGGATTTTGTATGATTTATCTGTCAAACTTGCGGTTGCTGCTACGTGGATGTTCTTTCTTTTGTAACTGCAATGTATGGAATAGCCTTCGTGGAACGAGGCCAAGCAAACGCTCATTAATGATAGATAATGAAAGCAAACAGCTGCACATGCACGTTGGAAAAAGGAAAATGGTGGTGTCCATACCCATCAACATTAGGGTGCTCTTGCATCCAGGTATTTTTTTTTTTTTTCCCCCCACGCAGAAATTCTCCAAGTCCAATGTTGGACTTAATGCACAAAATCTGTAAATCTGGGGTACGTATCTATATGCGCTGCATGCCAGTGTGCCTTCCAGGCAGCACCTTGGCATCTGCAACAGCTTTAATATTCCTCTGTTTTGTTATTGTGGAGTTGATTTAGTGTATTGTGAGGGTTGGCTATCACAGCAATGCAAAATGTAAGCATTTTGTTTTTTAAAAGAAATTTAAAATACTCTGATAGAATTAAATTGTAAGTAGAAGATAAAGAATGAACAATTACTGAATAGTTGCTTCCAGTGTGAGCACTTGCAGCCTTTTCCTGGCTTCTACATTGATCAAACCAAGATTATTTGCTTAAATTTTATGCTGCTGTTCTCAGTATGTAGGCTGCCTTCATGTCTGCTCTCTATCGAGACCTGATAATGAGCCCCACTCATCATTGTTCTTCCTGCGTTTATCTGATTTGTGATTTTTCACTGTGTGCTTTATGAGGAGTTACGACCTGAGATATGAACTGCTTTTCTCCTCCATGCATGCAGGGTATTTTGTTCATAATGGACAAGCTATTCATTTATAGTCAAATTAAGTACCATTCTGGTCATTAACCTTTGCTTTCATTCTTAATGATATTTTTGTTGTCTAGCCAGATAATATTTTCCTTGGCTGCGCCAAATGAACTTCACTATTTTTTGAAGCATCTTTTACATCTCAAGAAAAAAGCAGTCTGTAGTTTTGAAAAAATTGTTCAAAATAGATATTGTCATTAAGAATCTGATCGACAAGACATTCCTGTGGAGCTGATTGAGCTGTGAACAGAATCCCCAGGCAGAGAGTAGGTACGTGCAGGGAAGCTGGTTCTTGTACAGTATCCTGCTAAGGGGGGGGCAACATGGAGGAAAGAGATCTGGGCATGAGGAATGGATCCCAGGTTAGGAATGTAAGTGTAGCCTAGATGAAACAGAAAACTCCTTTGTGCTTAATGGAGATTCTGATACCTATTTTGGGGTATCTGCCTCTACCTAAAGCATTTGCTAAAAGCTTTGCATTTAAAAAAAAAAAAAAACCCAACACAAACAACTGTTGTTTTGTTTTGTTTTTTTTTTCCACCATAATGTTAGTGTCAGGTTCATAGCAATTTCAGACAGCTAACAAACAAACGTTCGGGTGCATAGAAAAATGTGCATTTTACAGTGCAAAGCATAAACAGAAATAGTGCTTGTGATATTCAGGGTATTTCTCTGTTAAACTGCAAGTGTTGCTGTGAGAGCTTGCAGGGCAGGGTGTCTAGCAGAAAATACTCCCAACTTTCAGCCAAAGTAGCTTTTATGCGCTCCAAAACAGTGACAAGAGCCTAAGCACCAAAAATCTTTTAAATTTGGAATGGTGTACAGTATTAAGAACTGAAGAAATCCATTTGCCTTGTCAGCAGTATTAAGAGGTGCAGTTTTTTTAAACCAGACATGATAGTCCTTTCTGATGTTTGGGGATAAGAAAAACAATTCAAGCTTGCTGCTTTCTCTATACATTAGACAGGTATAGGATGTATGTGGACCATATGAAAGTGGTAACCAGCTATATGCTATTCCTTGCTGGAGGCTGATAATGCTAGACCATATATTGGAACTGTAGTCTGTAGCTCGTCAGATTTCTTATTTCTTTCCCAATATTTACTTTCCCTCTATGTGATCTGTGACTTTTCTGCTGAGATAAAATATGATGCTCCTTTAACCCTCTTACTGGCCTTTTGCTGTGCTTACCTACAGCATGTGAGCATGAACCTAAGTTCTTTTGGTATTATTGTGCAGCTTTATTTAAAAGCAGCCTTTTTCTTCTGCTGTAGGTTGAACGTGATATGGCAGTCATGAATTCATTTTAACTGTGCTTTAGGCAATCTATCAATGACACAGATAGATACTGTGAACATTCACTTCTTGTCTTGATTCTGAAATGGTTTCAATACGTATGTAAGGAGTAGAAAATAAGTGTGTACCACGAATTTCTTTAAATCGTGGACAAAAGATACCCAACCCTTTCTGTTGTAGTTCTGAAGTTGTACTTTGCTTAACACAAATGTAAGAAAAACTGAAACTCTGAACTTTGTCTGAAAACCTTTCTCAGCCTACACCTCGCATCTGTTCTGAACTCTGTAAAGCAGCCAGTGGAAAGTAAAAATTAATGCTTTCCACTGAGCCAGGTTTTCTATCTTGCTGCTGAGAACAGGATTAAGTATTTAATGGGAACGGGAGAGGAATCAATTTCTCTGTACTTTTTTTGCTATGAACAATGACATTCCTAAATTGCAAGGATATGTGATTTTGAGTGGAAGCGATGGAAAGTGATGCAGTGGCTTAGGATACGTGATACATGAAGAGCACATTATACGTCTGTGACATGCCAAATCAGAACAGGACTTCAACGATACGCAATACTGAGGGGCTCCCTTTGGAAATTAAAATTGTTTCTGCAGCAAATGAGAATAAACCCAATGTCAGTTCTCTAGTCCGAAATCATAGAATAGAAACATAGAATAGTTTGGGTTGAAAGGGACCTTTAAAGGTCATCCGTTATGTTAAAGGCTAGGTTTTAGGATAACTTCTGCGCAACACAAATAGTGATCACTTATGATTTTCTTTTACTGTGGCTGTGTGTGTTTGGATGGTAATTATACCACAAATGAGCAGCTGGCTGTCTAAATTGCTGTTTGTGTCAACCTCCCAAATGGTTTGGGAGGCAAACTTGTTTTCTCAAGCCTTCTGTGTGGTTGCACCTCCTTGTGTAAATATTCCCCCCCATAGCAGATTAGTTCACATAAAACTGCTTTCTCTTATTTCTTCAAAGCACCTGGAGCTCTGGGACGTATCGATGCAAGAAGGGCTCTGGCCACAATTCTTCTGTATTGCATTTGGAGATGCTGATAGGTGATGCGGCAATACACACACATGATACCAAAAAATGTGAAGACAATGATAATACCAGTGCGGTACCCATGAAACCAGTCTTGTGCTCTGTGTTGCACTGTCCTTGTGTTCCAGCTTCCTCAAAACTCCACTTTCTTCTCCCTAAAGCTGTGGGGTATCAGCAACCACAGTCTGCTCCTTCCTCCCGCCTGGCCAGAGGCACTCAGAACTAGCATCAGTCTGTTGATCCCGTGAAATGTTGCTGTACCTGATGGTATCATAACTTTTCTTATGGTATCAGCATCACTAATATTTTAAAAGGTGTAATTTCTTACTAGTTGGAGGGAGTTCATAGCCAAACCGTATACTGCATCCTCTGAAGGTAATTGAAATGTAGTTCATTTCAAGAAATGAAAAAGTTCTTCAAGAAAAAAGTTCTTCCAGCTTTATGGAGAAATTTTTGATCATCTGTCACGTTTTGGTGTGCAAGTTTGTTCTGCTACTTGGTTTCTGTGCTTGTGCAAGGCAGGAGAACAGGCAGGAGGGTGCCTGCTGAAGTTGGCTTAACTATTACAGCCAAATATAAATGCAGAAGGTGTCTTTACTGAGGCTGTTGTGCTGTGTATTTTGCTGTTCATTTAAATTAATTGTATGCCTTCAACAGACCCAGAAAGGTTGACTATTTCATGTGAAAGTAGAGTTACACCTTGTAGAAATATACAGAATAGCAGAGACTTTTCCTGCTTTTTTCTTTTGATTGCTGCTTCATATCTTTTACACTTAATTGCCAAGGAACTGATAGCTTCCACCCAGCTGCTGTGGCTCTCACACTGCTATAATTATATCACTATCTCTGCTTCTTTTTAATCTTTCCTTATGGTCCTTTGCCAGGATGCTACTAAAGTTATGTAGTTAGTGATCCTTTGAGATTAAAAGATCCTACGGCATCTGTTCTTTTACTTAATTTCAGAGTGGATTTTTGCATGGAAAGATCAGATTTAACCAGCTGCAGACATTGCACCGATTTAAACTCCTTTACAGTTTTGGAGGGAAGGAAAGGGAGGTGACTTTTCTTGCTGGTGCTTATTACGTGCCTTTCCCAAACTGTTAAAATTAAACTTTCACTGCATAAATCTTCATGGGAAAAAAAAAAAATCATTGGTGTTTCTGCAGATTGAAAAGAAAAAGCTTTAATTTACACACTCCCATCACTTTCACTCTTGTGTAAAGGTAGGCATCGTGTGCAGTTCACCCTGGGAACTGTTGTCCAAACAAAAGGCCACACTAGTGGTTTGGATTTTCTAGTACAAAATAGATACTGAATGCATTTAAACTCATGCACAACCCATTATGCATTTAACCAACCAGTTTTAAGGAGAAGGAGATCTTCTGCCTGATGTATCTTTTTAGATGGTCCAGATCAAAAGAATGTAGTGCTAAAACAGAAATACCTTCTGCTCAGCTTTTTTTCTACTGTATGAAGCGTGAATGTGGACCAAGGCCAAAACTCTTCTGGCCTGGAGGTGGACTGTGAGGAATGATCACCTGTGAAAGTCATTTGATGAGTAACAAACCTAATAGCTTGCTTTATCTCCACTTAATCTCCATCCCACACGCCTACAGAGGATGCTCCAGACCCCTCAGAAATACGTAGTAATGATATAAATAGACCATTAAATTCTGTATGAAAAGACACAGAAGGTAAGAAACTAAAAGAGGGAGGGAAACACAACATTAATGGAAGTGAAGAACTGAATACTTCTTCTGCTGTCTCTTCTACAGAAAAAAAAAAAGACAGGTCTTAACTGGTTTTATTTGAAAATGGGATGGGATGGAGAAAAGCAGAGAATAGGTCACTCTCAGCCGCATTTGCTTATTATCCCATGATTTATTATGAGCACTCTGGAAGCTGAGCGGCATCAAGATACTTCTGGAAATACTAATCTAGAGAGAGCTGTACTTTCTTCTGATTAAACCCTATCATAAAAGGGTTACTTGACTCAAAATTTTTAGTTGTTCTTTAGAATGTATTTAATCTTGGTTAGGGTTTGGGGGTTTATTATGCCTTCAAATATTGAAAAAAAGTTAGCTAGTAACTTGGGAGATTTCTCTTCTTTTCTTGCTGCTTCTGAACAGCCGAGAGGCAGAATGTCGTGCAGGTAATGGCACTAGAATGGATTGCCCTCAGGTGCTGGAAAAGGTCTAAGTCTATTGCAGAGCAAGATGATGGTGATGAATAGGAAAAGAGAGGGCCTGTCAGAGGAGTGAATCAGTTAGTGAGTCCATGGAAATGGCTTTGGTAAATGAATTCATGTCAATATTAAATCAATTGGTGGGAAACATGCTCTGGGACAAGGATAAATGCTTCAATAAAATACAGGATTGCTGTTTCATTTGAGTTAAACTATGATTTTTCTAGTCGAGCAATCAGCTTCCCGTGGTGACTGTAGGTTTTGGTTCGTTGGCTTGCTTTTTGGCTTTACTTGAAGAAAAATACTGTTATCCCCATTTTACGTGCTTCAAATAGACTTAAATCTCTACTGGCAGATAATTTGGCATGATGTTTATTCTACAGTAATAACAGCACAGTGCCCCAGCATAGATACTAGTGCTGCAGCTTTGCTACTAAAAGCATTAGAGACAAGTAATGAATGTCATTTTCTTAGACTGCCTTCGTCCCATATAGTTCAGTTAAAATTACCAGGTTTAGAATGCTTTTTCTATTTGAATTATTTCTTGGTGTACCTTATCAGTCATTGTAAGGTAGAATATTCCTGGTTTAAATGAAGCTCTAGTTATTCTCCTTTCCCCTGCAGTTTTTGGTAGTTAAAAATTGCTACAGTAGAATTTTATTCTCTAGTTACAAGAGCAATTTAGTATTCATACATGATAATGAAAATTGCATGGCATATGGGGGTCCAAAATATCCAATAGTATAAGGATACTGTAATTTATACAGTTCTTAATAACGAAAATAAACTGTCTTCTACTCTGCTTTAAAAATAAATAAATAAATCAATCACGCACCCTCTAAATACTGAAATCAGTGAGATTTGTTTCAATCTGAGAGTAAAACTTGTCCCCAAGACAGTGAAGACATTTTCCCGGAAAGACAAACCTCCGTGCCATTGCGTTCCTGATGGCGAGGGCTTTCATCAGGTATGCAAATAAAGCGTGGGTCCATTTTCGGTTTTCCTTTGTCCCATCACAAGAGGATTTTTCTCCACCTGTTTGTAACATCATCTCATTGATCAAAATAGAAACTCTAGGAAGTTGTGGCTTTTTTTAATGCCATATTTATTTATTTACTGTGGTGTGCTGGATCGGCCCCATCCCAATGGAATTCCTGCTGCTATTCTAAAATTTAAATAGCGTTAAGTTTTTTTAAAAAATAAAATGGCTAAAGTGATTAAAGTATGTTTAAAAAATGTTCATGTGTTAACATGAGAACTGACATCTCTAAATACTTTTGAAGCACTTATTGAATATCCTGGGTTCCCCTTTGCTGGGGATCCTGCAAAGGGACGTGCAGCAGCCCTCCATCAGGGAACACCAGCTGCCCTGCCGGTGGCTTACAGTTGTCCCCTTGCTCTTACCATCTCAGCTGTGTTTCGGTGGCAGTATTATGGAGAAACGGAAATGCTGTTGCATTTCGTACTGCTCTTCCATGCTGTGGTGTCCCAATTTCCCATACATACCTGTTTGCTGCTCTTTGCGTGTGTATTTTTATCAAGGTTTCTGATATCAGTATTCCATTATCGATTTCCTGCTGCACGGGAGAACTCGATACACCATTATTTGCTGTAGCTTTTATTTTCCTTTTGTTTGCTGGTTATGTTTTCATCTTTCATGTGTTATCATTAAGTCAATGAGTTGGGCAAATTACCGCAAGTGATCCTTTTCAAAGTCCCTTTTCATATCCCCTGCTTATTTTTAGTGTTGCGAGATTAAATGGTTCTGTAACTATATTTGTTCAGAGGCTACTTCAGGGATGCTAATTATATTGATAACAGGTGGGAATTCCCACGGGATTTTTTCCAGATGCTATCTCTGTTTCTTGTTGCTTTATGAAAGTGGAAAGTGTTGCCTATAGAAAAACAGATACTGATCCAGAGCTGTGGAGAATACTAAAAAAAAAAAAAAAAAAGTGTTTTATATGATTGCCAGTTTCTACATAGTGTTTAGTGGAGAACTCATATTTTTCTTTTTGGTCTGATTTGGGGGACTGCAATGCAGCAGAACATTTATTACACAAAGCTCTTTTATGTCATATGAATAGACAGACACTTTGTCAAGAGATTATTTTTTTTTTCAGCCATTTAGATGTATATGGAAAGCACTTCAAATAACTAAGTAGAACCAGCTAAGGAAGCAATAAAAATGAATAATAGTCCAGTATAGTAAACACAAAATGGGCTAATTATAGTCTGAAATCAAATATTGAAGTTGGATTTCCAAATTTTTAGTGTGCAGCTGTTCATTCTGGCTCTAGAAGAGAACAGGAATTGCACTCTGCAGCAGAAGGAAGCTCGTTGTGCAGAGGATCCAATACTGTATCCTTTGTGATCCCAACTGGAAAGGACATTGTAGAGATAATGCGAGATGGACTCAGCCAGATTTACTGGCATACATTTATTGGGCTCATCAGCTTTTTCTCTGTAGCTCTCCTCTTTTCTTCTCCCATTTGCCTTAGTTCCTGGCTCCACGATATTTTGTGAATATATATTTTAGGTCATCTAGTTGGGTAATTGTCAGTGTGGTTAACCCTTTCGCTTTGTTACAGACTCTAAAGTGCCTTATCAAATCATTTAGAAACCTAAAGCATTCTGTAGTCTTCTGTGGAATCTTGTTATTTATTCAAATCTTTTAATGCTATAGAATGAAGTTAACCTTCGATTTTTGTGATTTTAGGTTCAAACCTGCCTCTAGAATAGAGCTTGGGACTTGCAATTCAGAAAAGTTTCAGTTATACTGGAATTGGTCGCTGTGTTTATAAGGTGCCACTGGCACGAGTGGCATCACTTCTCATCAGACTGATGGGGTCTGGGTGGTGCTTGAAGCAACACACCCCCCCTAGTTCTCAGTGCTCAGCAAGGAGACATCTGTCTTCTCAACGACACACAATACAGCGAGCTCATGGCTTACCCGTGTGAGGCTGAGGTTCTCGCTTAATTCTTCAAGAAACTTCCTGCGTCATTTTTATTAATTTATTTTTTCCATTCCTCAGCCCTCCATTAGGAAAATGTCTATAATAGTTTTCCCTGCTTGCAAGTATAAGGTTGGTCAGATTTTGATCATGAAGTATTTAGATATAAAAGGGTCCTTAGACCCTGTAAAGAGAAGAAACACCACAAGATCTGGACTTTTGTCTGTCCTTCCTTCGCCTCGTTCTCAGTTACTTTCTCTCTTTATCCTATTTGAAACAATCAACTGAAACCCAAAGGTTTCCCTGTTTTCATACTCCCTCATGGGGAGTATGAAAAATAGGAACTGCTTAATTTTCATGTACCTCAGTAAAGTTAAGACAAAGTTTTTTTTTTAAAAATAAATAACCAAACCAACTGCATTATTATATAATTTTGAAGCATTTTAAATCGGCAACGTTAATTCCACAATATGCATTAATTTCTTCTAAATTCCTTCTGCTTTCTGTGAAAATGACACTTATGAAGGACCTAAATAGATTCTGTTTGCTTTGTAGGTGGTGGACTGCGCTTGGGACGAGCTAGTGAAGATCTATACTCCATCGTGTCTGGCAGTTCCTGTCTAGAGAGAAAGCGAAGGAGATCTGAGACGCTGGGAACCGTTCTCTCTTCCCCCACAAGAGGACTTGTGTTAAAGTGTCAACTGTGTCACTAATCTCAGTGTCTCTTTTTCAGTTGAATGGCGTGTTGTGCGCTTCAGCACGTGGAGATTTTGGGGCTTGGTTTCCGGTACAGGTAATACTTGAGCCAGAAAAGGGTTCAACAGCTACTTAATGGCCAAAGAGTGACCATAGCAGATACGAACTGGTGACTTCAAAGCAGAATCATCAACACAATTTAGTGATCTCTCTGGCTCATGATGAGAGCAGAGGCCTGACTCCTCTTGATCCTTATAAAGAATAAAAGTGACTGGCAGTGTATTGTGGGATAACATCACTATAGAAAAGAAAAAAAGGAGCTTTTCCCTGTAAAATACTGTAACGTCAACCTGAGGTTTGTATCGCTCAGATGCATTTATATTTATATGTTTTACTGTGACTCACATTGCATTATTTTCTTGTGCAATATGATGAATACTCTTGATGGACAGTAAATGTCATCGTTTATAGCCAGCTGATTTGTTTGACCTTTTTGATTGCCGCTTCACAAAGATGGCAAAGATTATTTTCATACATTTTTTTCCCTTAGATCTCCTGGAGTAAACCAGTTGATGAAGTCATGCAGAAAGATACTCTGATGATAGAGAAAACACTTGGGAAAAAATGAAATATATGCAACACTAATTGGATCACAATCCTCAAGATTTAGAGATAGGACAACCATCTCTTTTATTAGGCATGTCTTCTATTTTCACTTGGAAAGTTTTTCCAGGAGATAGAAGAGGAATGTGGTTGTATATTCAGTGTTCCTGGACCTCTGACAACCTGGTCTAAGTGAGAGCTGATGTCCAGACCATCGTATGTGCAGATTATGGTGATGACATGCAGTTTGAGATCCAGCGTGGCCAAGCTTTTATACTTACAAGAATATGTCCAAAGTGTTATAGGTATGTTGAAGTACTTTGCATTCCCGTTTTGATTCCTCAGCTCACGTGCTGGCATTTTCACCTGAGTTTTTCTGGGGCAGGTAGAGATGTTCAGTTTTTATTCTTCTCCAGCCTCCTTTGAATACTCTTTCAGGATTTAACTGGGAGAGTCCTGCAGCTCTCATTGGTGTATGTTAGCCTTCTCTTGTGGTTTCCTGCTAGCTTATTTTATTTTAATGGTTTTTTACCTTCTTAAAGCTGTCTCCTTTCTTCTGTTACTCCATATCAACAAACTTCACCATCAAAAGACTCTGCAGGTCGGGTCTTTGCAGAGCTTTGGCTGGGTTTTCATAATCTCCCGTTAATGAATGCTGTGCACTTCTGGGTTGCACAACTTGTATATCAAGCAGTAGCAGATGCTGCCAGACCTGCTGGCTGCTTTGAAGAAATGAAAAAGAGAGGATTCTGCAGAGCCGAGACCCGCAAGTTGCAAGTAAAGAAAGATAGAATCATAGAATGGTTAGAGTTGGAAGGGACCCTAAAGATCATCCAGTTCCAACCCCCTGCCCTGGGCAGGGACACCTCCCACCAGACCAG
>JAOXJK010000023.1:61311528-61324238 GCA_025774025.1 Xenus cinereus | reverse complement strand
GGATACTGTGGGAGACTCTATCAAAGGCTTTGCTAAAGTCCAGGTAAACAACATCCACATTTTGTGTATCCAGATTAAATTTAAAATTTCACAACCACTTCAGGTGGATGGTCCTGTTTGCTGCCCTCTTTCCTTCAGGGGCAAATCTCTCCCCACCCGTGTATTTTTGGTGTCAAAGTCTAAACTGGCATTCACATTGCAGTATTGCCAGGGAAAAAAAAAAAAAAAAGGAGTAATTTTTGTTTCTGCTAACTTGCTTTCCTAAAGACTGGTGAGAGTTTGGGTGAACTGCTCTGTTCGCTTTTGGTCTGATACGTGAGATAAAGGTTAGATGAGCCACCAAAAGTAGCGTTTTTGTCACACCAGTTGTGACAGGAGTTGCTGTGTCCCAGGGCTGGTGCGTACATCTACATAAAGGCCATTAAGCTTGGACTGGAGCCAGGTCTTTCCTTGCTGGGCCCTTTTCAGTTGTAAAACATAATTGCACTCCCTCTGAAATTGTGCTGTCGCTGGCTTCTGCAAGAGGAGGCATGAGTATTGGGGAGTTTCATCCATCGATTCGTACTGTGGGTTAATTCTCTAGATTTGGTGGGATCAATGTGGTTCAGAAAAAAAAAAACAACTAAAGAGCCTTTTCTCTTCTGCTACACTGGCACGGCCCCATAACGCCAATGAAATTGATTGGGAAGAAGTGGGCTCAGGACAAATAGGTCCCCCACGAGCTATAACCATCTCTCCTGGTTGGGAAATGATGCACATAAAGCTGCAGATTTCTCTGCTGTGGCAGCAGAGAGGAGCGTAAAAAAAAGCTCCTGCGAGGGGAGTATGATTTGTTATATGTTTGTCACAGGGGCTGCTGAGGTGTTGCTCAGGATTTTTGCCTTGTTACAATTTCCCAGGTTGTGGAGCATTTTTCTGTGGGAATCGTTGCCTATCTGCACTTAGGGATGTTGAATGGAGACCCTTTTACTATTTTTTTCTCCTGGCGCTACACGGTTTGTTGTCATTTTGTCATTAGTTAAGGTTTTCACCCTGTTCCCTGTGCCCAACCACAAACTCCCTGTTGGGACATGCCTGCCTCTGGAGTTCAGATGGAGCCTACAAGTTGTGGATCTTGGCAAAATTCAGGGGGAGGAATGTCTGATGCAGGAAATGGGGAGCAGATGAACTCAGCGGGGGGTAAAAACTTCATCAATGGCAGATCCACTTGAGGAGATAACTGCCCTTCTCCTCCTTCCAACTGCCCATTGACAGGCTCCCCATCTGTTAGATCCCGGTTCTCAAACCATCTCAGTCTCAGGCTTCCTTGCAGCAGGTCCTGACGAAACAGTGTATGGGGCTGGGGGACTGAAACCTTCTCTGTGTGGTGGGGAGAGAAAAAACACAACTTCAAAAAAAATCAATTTCTGAAGCTTTAATTTCTTTTTTTTTTTAATTAAATATTTACTAAAATGAGCAATTAGGCAGTGAAGTCAGCTTCTCTATTTGTACTACAGTTATGCCTAGACATCCTGATGGATTGCTACTGTGCCGCATGTGAATTCCCGGACAGTGTTATACGCTGGTAGAAGCAAAGTGAGCAATAAACCCTGAGCTGCAACCAACCCTGGAGTGCTCAGCTTCCCACATTACCTGACACACAGTCTTAGCTACACATTTAACTGCTCGGTCTGTGACCACTCCTGCACGATTTTCAGCAACAAATAAACCACACATGGGTAAAAGTACCTAATGGGGGCTCCAGGAGAGATGGGGAGGGACTCTTGATCAGGGAGTGGAGTGATAGGACGAGTGCGAATAGCTTTAAACTGAAAGAGGGGAGATTTAGGTGAAATCTTAGGAAGAAATTCTTTCCTGTGAGGGTGGCGAGATGCTGGAAGAGGTTGCCCAGAGAAGCTGTGGCTGCCCCATCCCTGGAGGGGTTCAAGGCCAGGCTGGATGGGGCTTGGAGCAACCTGGTCTGGTGGGAGGTGTCCCTGCCCAGGGCAGGGGGGATGGAACTGGATGATCTTTAAGGCCCTGTCCAACCCAAATCATTCTATGATTCTATGAGAAGGATGCAGAAAGGACCTGTCCTGCATTGTCAGGAGGAAGATGATGATAATATTTCTGTAATTCTAGAATTGCTTGTGGTAACAGACGTTTCATAAATCTATAATTCCTGTTAGACCTTAGGTCAGTAAAGCATCCAGCAAGCTCAGCAGGCCATGGGTAGCATGGTTTTGTACAGCAGTGTTTTCTTTGGTTACCCAAATGCTCCTTAGGGTGACTGCATGTAGCTGTTACCCCTGTCTGAAACAGCAAAGGGGCTAAACCCACTCAATAATGCAATCCACGGGCTGACCTTAAAGACTTCTTCTTTTCCTTGCCTGATCCCTGCTAAGAAAGTCCAGTGGTACAGAACTGTCCATTGGTTGAATTAATTTTGACTTGGTGGTTTGGGACCTTCAAAGTGAAGGACAGGACACGGGAAAGCTAACAGACTCAAGTCAGAGCATTAATATTGGCATTGATTGGAATTAATTGGCTGTAAGTAGGAGCATCTCAAATTAAAATGACTGTTAGTTGAAGATCTGAAATGGTTAGTCTTCAGTTTAGCTAAAAGTTACATTATTCTATTCTTTACTGTTCTGCTGTGTTCCATGCCTTCAAATCTAGGGTCTATCTTGCACCATCAGCCCTTCTGGCCACATCCACACTGTGAGCGGAGTGATTGTGTCCATGTTCTATGACTATTCAGTGCTACCAAGGGCGGCCTGGTCTTGTCCACGTTTGGCCCTGAGTTTTCCTTGGGTCTCACTGCCCTCAGGTGCAACTACCATTTTCACTGTGGCTTTTTTCCCAAGTAGAATTAGCTGATATGACGTGATGACTGTGCTGCAGCTCTGGGTTCAAAACAGACAGAAATGCCCTTCACGCAGGAGGCAGCAGCCTGGTGGCACTTGCTGCCAAAGAATGCAGTGGAAGATAGAAGTTTACTTTACAACATGGGGACACAGAAGAGAACTCCACAGAGGGTTAATAAATGTAGAAAACCACACATGGATCAGGAAGTCCTTTGAGATGGAAATAAGTTGAGTCTGGGAGAATATTTGGAGGATGTACCATGCCCAGCCTCCTGTTCTCGTCCCGGGAACCTGCTTATGGCGCTGCTGAGGATGGAATACCAGGGAAGATGGACCTTTATTTTGACCCAGTATGATCATTTATATGTTTTCTCTAATGCCTTCTCTAGAAAGAAAATCTGTAAAGGTTTCCTCAAGATATCCTTCATCTTCAAAGGTCTTAGAAAACCTGTCCTTTAGCAATTTACTCACTCCCTTCTGCCCCTGATCCTTATTTTAACAACCGTTCTTACCTGCTCTTAATTCCTTTGTTGCACTCTCTGGCCTGGTTTTACCCTCTGCTGTGCCAAAACACTGACTCAGCGTGGTTAGAAGTAAAGAGAGATCCTTGGAAAGGCCATGGAGTTCAGGTGAAAAAGTTCACCTGCACCGACTGCTTTCGAGTGTATGCCCTGCTGGAACCCCTCACCTCTACAGCTATTAAACACCACAGTAATCACAAATAGACATATAACATTTATAATTATGATGGGCAGTGCCCATTTACACCGTGTTCCTAAGAGAATACCCTGTAAGTGAATGATGTACCTGCTCCAATCCCCTCAAGGAACTGCTAGACAATCCCCAGTTTACAAGTACAACATGTAGCTGTGTCAATAGATAGTCATCAAAACTCCATTTTACTACTCCCACCTATCATGCCTAGAAAACATTTAATAGGAATCAGGCTGAGGACTTGCTGTGCAGTGCTGAGCACTGGCTTGCAGCTGTAGGTCATAATTGTCTTCTATGCTTGCCCTTTGTGGTATCCACCATTTGTTTCCAGCTCCCACATCCTTTGCAGGCACCAGCTCTGTGCATTGCAGGATGGAAGAGATGTGCCAGGGCTTCGGGGTGTACTTTGTGACACAAGGAATACTCAAAAGTTGCTCAAAATCATGATCTGAATGATGGTTCTAGCTGGATCTTACATGTGGCAGCAGAGGACAGTCTTGAAAACAGCAAAATCCTATAGCAAGTTTTACACACTTAAGCTTTTAATGACAGTACAGCCCGGAGCCAGATGCCAGCCCAGTCTCAATGCTCAGGCTTTTGAAGGCCTAAAATCAACAAAGAAGAACCTCTATCTAGCCAGGCTTAAGGCTGTACTAAATCAAAACTTCCTTCATTGTTCTTCTGCCCTGGTTTTCCCTAGTGATGAGCTTATGCTTGATGACTCAGGGATGGTTTGGTCTCCAGTAAGACACACAGAGCCCAGTACCAGTGCACAAGTACTTCGTTTTCAGACACTTCCAAGCTGGTGAGGCCTGTTTGCTGACCCAGTAGCAGAAAACATGTAGGTGCCATAGAATCATAGAATTATCTAGGTTGGAAGGGACCTTTAAGATCATCTAGTCCAACCATCCACCTAACTCTGGTACTAAACCATGTCTCTAAGCACTATGTCAACCCGTCATTAAATACCTCCAGGGATGGTGCCTCAACCACTTCCCTGGGCAGCCCGTTCTAATGCTTAATGACCCTTTTGGTGAAGAAATTCTGAACCTCCCCTGGTGCAACTTGAGGCCATTACCTGTGACTTGGGAGAAGAGACCGACCCCCACCTCTCTACACCCTCCTTTCCGGGAGTTGTAGAGAACAATAAGAGAGAGATGTAGAGATGGATACAGCCATGGGCTGTAGATGAATGTTAAACATCTTTTTATGTTATGTTTCATGTTAAACATCAAATTTATGCTGTGTGTGCTTGGCACGGGAGTGTGTCATCCAGGTGAGCAATGGCCACGTGTATGAGCAGAAGGTAAGTGGAGACATGGCTCGAGCCTGAAAACACTCCTGGGCTCTGCAGTCAACCATAGCTGGCTGAAATCTCTAGCTGCATCTCTAAAACAATCCCAAGAGTACAATAGTAAAATGCTTCCATTGATTTTTATATTTAACATTTTAATTTGAAGACTAACACTTGATCTGATTTGAAATGACTGGACTCAATAACAATTTGATTCGCGTGGCTGGAAGATCTGTTTAAAGCACTAAAAGCTGAACACATGCAGGGCTGAACTTTCCAAAGGCACAAAAACCAAACAGTGGTGCAGAGACATGTGGCTACAGATAGCTAAACCTGATTTTAATTGCTCTTCCCCCTATGGAGTTCTCCACCCCTAGATTAAGGTGAGCAGCCCTTCCCAGGGGCCGAAGGTACCTATATGTGTTGAGTAGATGAGATGCAGGCTTTTCTGAGCTACAAGTCGTCAACAGGGCTGCAAAAAAGCAGGGTGGGGGCAGTCAGGTGTTGCACCTGAGGCTTGATCTCAGGAGCTGAACCCTCAGAGCTCAACGCTTGCCTCCTGTGCCTCAGAAAGAGCTGAAACAGTCACAGTGGTAATTTTCTAACTGCTGCAGCAAGAGGACCAGAGCCCACCCAAGAACATACCAAGGCATGTTCCTTTGGTGCAGGGGGCCAGAAGGACTGTAGATTGTTTCAGCAGCTGAGCAGGTACCTGTTCCCACTGGGACTCTTTGTTCTGGTCCCTTTCCTGGAGGATCCCAGCTGGTTGAGCTCCTCATCTCTCCGCGTCTGCCCAAAATAGATGTGCTACTAAAGTGGTCCCCAAAGGGTGAGGTGATGGGGGGATTTGGTCTGGGTCTTAGTGGCAATGGTTGTATGTAGAGGTGGAAACCACAGTAGGACTGAAGTGCTGTTGGTGGTCTGACTGAAGTGATTTTGTGCTTGGCTAGTGGCAGAAGAGTCAATGACTATGGACTTCAGAGACAGGCAGAAGCTGAGGAGTATTTCTGTAAACACCTAGATGTCTCTGTGTGTGTTTCTCCTTGGGTATGTAGCTTTTCCATATGCTTTTTGCAGTAAGTGCACAAAGGTTGAATTTTGTAAAGCAATTGCCACACCACCAAGAGGATTATACCAACTTTAGGCAGCGGAAGGACTCAGGAATGATTCAATCTCGTGAACTTGGATAAAATTTAGAATTTGCATCCCAGAGGTATCTGGAGGACAGAGACAAAACCAGGTCCCTGTTGTGTGTAGGCTCTGCTTATACAAGAGATGGTCTCTACCCAAAGACTTTGCAATCCAAATAAGACGTTGAGTGATTATCTGCAATTTTATGTGCTACTAGAAGATAAAACTGCAAGTGCATAATAAAATTGCTCACAGTTGACAAACCTGTCGGGGCAGATAGATAGGGTTGCCTCATATAATATGGATTTCCATCTGTGGGTAACCTCTTATTAGTAAAATACATTATGCAATATTCTTTAACAATTCATAATAGCTTGTATCTGAAGAGAGGAGGAAGAACTAATGAAGGGAGCTCACAGAAAGTTCAGCGAGTCCTCCTGTGGAGCAGCTGCCTGGATGCTCTTTTCCTGTGTACAGAGAGGTCCTCTGAGCACACGGCACATTGTGTTGTTGGCAGTGAAAGGCTCAGTCGAGCTGTGGCTGGGGATCGTACTGCCTGGTGTCCCATAGCAGTGAGCTGAGTGTATATATGGCAGATGGAAAATGTTCCTGCTGCCTCTGACAGTGATTTTCACTCTTCACAGAATGATATGGGGTTGGAAGGGACCTCTGGAGATCATCTAGTCCAACTCCCCTGCCAAAGCAGGTCCACCCAGAGCAGGTTGCACAGGAATGTTTCCAGGTGGGTTTGGAATGTCTCCAGAGACAGCGACTCCACTGCCTCTCTGGGCAGCCTGTTCCAGGGCTCTGCCACCCTCAAAGTGAAGAAGTTCCTCCTCATGTTGAGATGGAACTTCTTATATTCAGGTTTGTGCCCCTTTCCTCTTGTCCTATCCCTGAGCACCACTGTTCTACTTCAGTAGAAGAACAAAAAAATTCTGCCCATAAACCCAAGTAAGAGAGAGTAAAGGTGGTGGTGGGAGGGTTAACACTATTTCTTGCTTCAGGGAAATACTCCTGCCTGTGGAGTTACTTAGGCTTGGGCATGTATGAGCATCACTTACTTTAGAAGATAAATGGAGCGTGAGTAGTAAGCAGCTTTTCTTATGTGCTTCTTGTTTGGTTAATGGGAGCTTCGCAGATGACTCCAATGGGACCGAATGGACCAATAATGATTAGTCATTTGAAAAACTCCTGCTGAATTTTGTACATCTTGACAAAAGATGTTCAGTGCATTTCAGTAGCAAGTATAAATCTGTGCTACACTTTTGTGCTATGAATCCCTTGTGTTTTGGAGGCTCTCTACTAACTACGTTGTGGAGGTTATATTTCTATGGTGACGTAATGAAGAGGGAGCAGTTACAGGATGTAGGGGACTCGGGTTAGTCCTCATTAGCTATGCGAAAAATCACCGGATGGCAAACTTGAAGCTACTTGAAGGACAAATTAAGAAGGGCAAAAAGCGAACTGAAATGCCTTGTCAATGGTGCTTTTCAAACACACTGCCCTCTCGAGCATTTCCTAGGTTAGCAGGTCCCGGCTGGCACCATGAGGCTCCAACTCCCACGCCTTGGCACCCATCCCTGCCCAGAGCCACCTGCAGACCTGCGTCCCACCTCGGGGGCAGAGGACTCCACCAGGGAGCCGCGAAACCGGGCACTGCCATTGCCAAAGCCTTCTGTGGGGCTTTGAAGTTCTTGTTCCTCCTCTCTAAAGCGGGTTGTGACACTCCTGGGTTGGTCCGCTCCGGGGATTAGCGTATGAGTTACTCTCAATTACTCCTTATTGTTCCTGGGAAGATTATCTAAAGTAGGGATTGCCTCAGGTGCAGAGACACCCGAGGTAGCTCGCTGTGACAGCATGGGATTACTTGGACTGGTTTACATGGGTGTAGCACCACGTGAACAGGGCTGTGCTGCTCCTGAGCTGCCCGACTCACACACGTGCAAGCTTTCTGTGCCTCTGTGATGTGTTGTCTTTTTAAAAGTTTTTTTTAAACCAGGCTATCTACTATTCCTGATCACAGAGAGCATGCTATGGAACCTATAGAAGTAGCTACCCAGACATCTATGATGGTGTACCCGCTGTCCTTCTCACAGACAACTGCTTCTGCAGTGGGGAGCAAGGTACCCTCTAGAAGGAAGTGAAAATGAATGTGAGCACCATATGCTGTAGATGGAGAGTGACCGGGTAGGGAGCATCAGAAAGTTGCAAAAACAATATGGAAAACCAAGTTTGTCTTCCTCGGAGACTCATTATGTGGTTCTCAGTCCAGGGCTGTCCATGAGAGAGGAAAAAAGACCTGGTCTAGTGGGAGGTGTCCCTGCCCAGGGCAGGGAGGTTGGAACCAGATGATCCTTAAGGTCCCTTCCAACCCAAACCATTCTATGAAAAACCCCTCAGTGGGGTCAGGCTTCAGGCTTTGGGCTACTATTTCCCTCTCCTTAGAGCCCAGAGGGTTTGGGAATTTGAAGTTTGGAGCTGGAGCCCTCAAGGGAGGGCTTGCATTTTGTGAGAGGCAATGGATGGTTGCCCTGTGCCCGGGAAAGCAGCAGCAGCAGCAGAAGCATTGCTCTGTCATGGCCACTTAATCTGGAATTTGCTGTGATATATTGCATTGCATTCCAGTGCCGTGCTCCAGCCTCAGATTTTCCTACAGCTTCTACAGCTTTTCCAGTCTCTGATCCTTCCCAAGTGTTTATGTCAAACCACTTGTGATTTCTCGAACAATGTGTCTCTGCAAAAGAATAGGCTCCAACAAACCAAAAGAAGTTCTGCACTCTAAAAATAAAATGAAAATTTAAAAGGGCTATAAAAAACTGAGCCATTGACTGGATCCGGATGATCTACTTGAAAGAGAGAACAATATTTAATTTGTCTAAACCCCCAACTTCTTCTCAAAAGGCGCTATAGAAAACCGTTCAGAGGCATAATGTAAATTAGAAAGCCACCAACACAGTTCATACTTGAATGAAACTAATTCACACAGGATGCAGCAAATATGGCATAACTACAGCACCACTATTATTTTTTTTTATACCACCAAAGCCTTTCTTTTCTTTGAAGACGGGTAATTGTAAGGAATACAGTACTTTTGACTTCCTACGTAGGATTATTCTCCCCGGTCTCTGTGTTGCAGAGTGTATTAGCCACAAATGATTAAAGCTGGCCTCCTGCCCCTTTGGTTGTTTTTCAGAGGCTGTCAGTGTCTCCGATGGGCTGAAGTTAGGGAGCAGAAGACTCTGCCTATGAACATAAAAGCCCGCAATTTATCTTCAAAGAGAAAACCAATTGAGAAGTCTTGACAGATGTCTGGATTATTTGGGCTTGCTTTTATTTAAATAAATTTTGAAAAGGAAGTCAACTCAAAGCAAAATGTGAATTACTGGTATTATTATCTCTGCAGGATTGCTGCCATGTCCATATCCTCAGTCTACCTGTAGTGTTTATACCTTCTGAATAATTATGAATCTCGAGCCACTGTTTCAAAGTAAGATCAGGCTCTTTACCGTGATCTGAAATTGTTCCAGGGAGCCTGGGCAGCTTGATCTTCTAGGGTACTTGCTTGTATCTTGTCCTTCCAGGAACAGAACCCCCCATTTTCTGGCAGGTCTATGAGGAAAAAAGATGCAAGCACCATAATTCGGTCTTTCTGACGCATCAGCAGAGAAACTAAGAGGACTTTATTGTGGCTACGCTTTATTGGGGCTAGCGCAAGGTGAACGCTGGCTTTGGGCCTCAAATGCCCTTTTGTGCCTGTGTGTGGCCAGGCAGGTTATTAAGGAGATGGTCCAAAATTTGCATGAAAAATATTAATTATAGAGCACAGCCAAGAACAGGAATGTCACCCATATGTAATGGAAAAATCTGAAGAAGTGGAAGCAAAATTTGGCTTTGTCTGCGCTATTATTTCATCTGACTGAAATGTTATTTTATTCTAATAGTATTTTTGATCCTGCAGAAGGGTGATTGAGATTAGCTACTCAGGGACTTTATTGAGTCTCTCTTCCCTGGTTTATAAACATGATCATATAACTGCCAAGGATATCTAGGGTCATTTTTGTCCAGTATTTAGTATAATCCCCTTCACTGATTTTTGAAGCTCCCAAAAATGGCCAGGTTTGGGCCTTTTGCTCCTATGGAAAGGCCATTCCAGGGCTTTAACTCTCCATCAGTGAGAAACTTTGTTCTCAATTCTAACCTGTTTTTCCTTTCTGTAATTACATGCTCTGTTTCCAAATCATGGATCGCAATTTACAGTTTGGGACATCCACCCCCCTGAGCCACCCGCCCTGTGTCCTCCAACTTGTCATGTTCTACATCATCTTCACGAGTAACAACCAAAGCAAAGGTTTGCCACCATCCTTGGATTATCCCTGAGTTTATGCCTGTTTGTTCAAGTCCTTCCACTCCCTTGAACTATAAGAGTATGTGATTTTTTTCTTACACGGTTGCTATGAATTTTGCTTCTCTGAGACTACTTTTGCTGTGGAATGCCTCTGTCTTCTACAATTCCTATTGTTTGTTGAAAGGAAAACACACTTTGTTGAAAATATTTCTTCAACAGCTGGAGGTATGGGCTGTGTGGAACTTGGGTATTTAAATGGTGAAAAAGATAGATAGGTTCAGATTTGGCAACATCTGAGTCTTGGCAGGAGAGATAGTTAAATTATGTCTGAGCATGACTGGGATCCAGAAATAATTTTTTTTTTTTCCTGAATCTCCCTAAGGGCTTTATCAATTTGTCTGTTCTGAGAATGTCTCACACACACTGACAAGTCTGGTCTTCTCACAAATTGTGTGCTACCTGCTGTGTTCTCCTACAGGACATCCAGAGGAATTGTCATTCTTTCCATCATAGGTAACATTTACTTTTTAAAATAAAATAGGTAACAGAACAGATGATTTCCCATTACTAACAAGAAATGACACAGTTGCTTCCTCTTGTGTCCTTCAAGAGAGATGGAAAGTTTTCTTCCTTAAATTGCCATATAACCTCAAAAGTTCCTGGTGTAGGGACTGTTCAAATTAGTATGGATTTGGATCCCTCCTTGGGCAGGGGAAGAGCTTAAATTCTGCCACCCACTTCCTGGGTGAATGATCCAACCCTTCACATATAGTGGTGACCCCGTTCCCAGGGATCCTGCTTAAGCGAAGACTGAGCCCTTCTTGCTTTGAATACCTATTTTCAGAAGGAATTTCAGGGCTCAGGATACCAAGTGTCGGAGCTTCCTTCACACCCAGCACAAGATCCTGACATCCCAGAAAGGCCCGAGATTTCTCCTTGCACATTTCTGCTTGGTGACTTGGCTCGGTGACTTAAGATGGGCTCTCTGCCTTGAGCACTGCTTGCTCTGGTGCCTCCTGAGACATCTAACTGACCTTATTCCTTAAATAATAACTGTGGGCACCAAATCAGAGTTTGGAATCCAGTCTGGAGTGGGTTCCTGCACGCGAGATCTTTATTGGATTTTTGCTTTGCTCATGCATTTTCTTAGGAAATATAGAAATACAAATCTAAGAAATAATGAGAAAATAGTGAGAACTCACTGCATATGGAATTATTAAAAGTCTCGGGCAACATCTCTGCTATCTGGAAAGAGGAAGATAGTGTCAACCCTCAAAAAGGTGAGGAACCTCGTGGGGACCTTCTAGACAGATGGATAAAAGAGACTTCAATATGTGTTCCCCCCTGGGACCTGTTCTCACAGACCCATGCACAAACACGTCAGGGTCTTCTCTGGAGGGGGGAGACAAGCTGAGAGAGTTGGGGTGGTTCAGCCTGGAGAAGGCCCCAGGATGACCTTATTGCAGGCTTTAGATGCCTAAATGGGGCTTATAAGAAAGATGGGGGGAGACTTTTCAGCAGGGCCTGTTGCAATAGGACAAGAGGTAATGGTTTTAACCTGAAAGAGGGAAGATTTTAGACTAGATATAATAATATAATAAAATAGATATTTTTTTACAATGAGGGTGGTGAAACCCTGGAACAGGTTTCCCAGAGAGGTGGTGGATGCCCCATCCCTGGACACCTTCAGGGTCAGGTTGGATGGGGCTCTGAGCAGTCTGATCTAGTTTAGGATGGCCCTGCTCATTGCAGGGGAGTTGGACTAGATGATCTTTAAAGGTCCATCCCAACACAAACCCTTCTATGATTCCTGCCTTTCCATCTGTTCTTCAGCCAGCCTGTTGGTGACTATTTGGTGTGATTTAGGGCAGAGATGGTGGCGGGTAGAGGATGAGCTGCATTTAATCTACTTCCCTTTCCAAAATCCTGCTGATGTGTGTCCATTTGTCACAGAATCCTCTCTCTGAGAAGAATAAAGAGAAAAATAGCCCCCTCCAAGGCTATTTCAAATCTAGGCTCGCTCATGCAATTAGAATACCTGCCAAGAGGAGACTATACTTCATTTCACTTGGAGGATACACAGCAGGGCTGGCTCGAGCTGAATACTTTCTGAGCAGATGCTGGAGCTGTTGTCACCATTGGAGAGGGGCAGACTTAAGCAATCTGTGTGTTTCTCTGAGGTGTTGTAAAGTGGAAATCCTAAGTACAGATAGTCTTTTAAGAGAACTCAAAAATTTAAGGAATGGGGGTGAGGCACTGGAAGAGGTTGCCCAGAGAAGCTGTGGCTGCCCCATCCCTGCAGGGGTTCAAGGCCAGGCTGGATGGGGCTTTGAGCAACCTGGTCTGGTGGGAGGTGTCCCTGCCCAGGGCAGGGGGT
>JAOXJK010000023.1:61271998-61297197 GCA_025774025.1 Xenus cinereus | reverse complement strand
CAAAGTTCTTAGGTTCATTTACTTTTTTTTTCCCATGGCTTTTTTTTTTTTACCTGTGATTATCCTGAGAACATTTTGACAGTATACTTTATAAATATGAAAAAGGATTGTTTGCATAATCTAATGCAAATTTAATGCAAATTCAGATCAAAAGGAAGCAACGCTGAAAGTGCGGCAAATTTCTATTGTAAATATTTTGGTCCAAAAGTTAACTATTATTTCAATGCATAAATTTATGATGAAAATGCACCTTTGATTGCAAGAATCTCAGTATCTCGTACCCCGATCACAAGTAATGTTAACTAGGAAGGCGATGCTTTTTCAAGTACAAGAGAGGAAATAAATACTATACAACTTAACTGCGAGTGAAAAGTAAAAAAATGGGATAAAATGCAGAGAAAGGAGGTTACAAGGACCAAAGAACTGAATGAACCGAAATTCTAAGAAGCAATAGAGACCAGCAGTGTTTTCCAGGGGAAACACAAACCAAAAATAAGGGATACCTTCCTCTTCTAGGAAGTTTGGTTGGCAGCTGCACCAAACTGTTGAGGGAGCTGGAGCGTCCTCAGCCTTCCGTATGGAAGATATACACCAAACACAAGCGACTGGTCTTAGGGCAGCAACTGGATAAAAATTCAACGGACTACAGAAAAAAGTAAATAATTGTTTTCTACCTATGGGTTAGAGGCCCCACATTACAAAAAACAATTAAGAGATCATGCACAGAAAGGTTAGTTAAGAAATGTTTAGGAAATATTGGGAAAGATTTTTGCATGGCTTAAATGAGGCTGGTAGTAGGAGAAATTTTGACCTTTTCACAATTCCAACTATTTTCTTCTTTCACACTGAGCTATAAGAAACGCATTGGTGGAAGTATTTAGGTATAAGATTGCTACATGATCTATATCTTTATTATAAAAACAGTTGAGGACATACTTTACATCAGATAAGGAGTCATGAGTATGAACTATTTTAGTGTCATTTCTTGTTTTTTTATAGTCCATGACTACAATTCAAATATTTGAGAGGATGAATAGTCACAGAAAATGCCAAGGCCACGCAACAAAAGCGTTGCCCAAGAGAAAAGACATTGGTAAAGTTCTTCCTTCAAAAATACACCTAACCATCTACCTAATTTGGAGTATACAAGTTTCAAACACCATAGAAAAGTTTTTTCCCTTTTTTTCCTCTTGCTTCTCCTCTTCAAAACCAAGCAAATCATTATTGTTACTTGGGTATTTCTGGCATTCAAAAAAATGGTCCATTAAGTAGAGAAGTGACAGATAGGCTTTGAAAAGAAAAATATCACCTGCCCTTAGTAAGTATTTCTAGAACACCCTGTAATTTTACTATCCTGAATAAATATCACCTGACATGGACAAAAAGTGACCTTGTCTCGAAAGCCCCGGTCAGGAGATGAGATAATAAAAGAAAGCCCACAGGTATAATTTCTGGGTCTGCCATGGCAAGGAGGAGGTGCCTACAGAAGCCGTGGTGTGTCTGGGGCAGACTCCTCCATCCGAGCTAGTCATGCCAGCCTGCCACTGAAGTCATGGAAGAAGAACAACACCAGCCCCTTTCAGGACGTGAGTCACGCAGATGGGGTGCTGCGAACGTCTAAGGCTGAGCAAGACACGGTCCATCCAGTAAGATTATAGGTATTTCACTGAATCCCTCTAAGCCACATATTCCCCCAGTTTAACATACGTTTAACGCTCGCTTGCTTCTCCCTTACATCTCTTGAGCCTGTGGGCACCCCTGCCAGAAGATGTGCTGCTGGTTACGTATCTGCACGGCACCATACGTAGGGAACCCCGCACTTCACTCAAGTCTTCCAGGAGAAATACTAAGGCCTCAGTTAAGTAGAAGAATGTTTCTAAACCAGAAAAAAAAATATACTGGAATGCCCTTAACTTGCACAAAAGTCAGCTCAAACCATTACACATAGCAGGAGCAAGACCTAGAAAAGACTGCATTGTGTCAAGACACATGAAATAGCCCAGAAAAATGTCATATTGGTGCTTTTTATTTGCCAAAAATAACTGCTTTCAAATGCCGATCCTTTTTTTTTTTAATAGAAATTACAACATGAAAATCCTAACAGCACCCTCTGTAAAAATATATATATTTAAAAAAATTAGATCATAGAATTGTAGGATGGTTAGAGTTGAAAGGGACTTTAAAGATCATTGAGTTCCAGCCCCCCTGCCATCATATTTTAGCCGAGGGGTTTATGATGGGAGTTGAAATCACTTATATCATGTCTGGAAACTGTGATAAATAACATATCACAAATAAGTTGTTCAACTGTGATGGTACCAAAATCTTCAATACATTCAGATGTGTTTGCTCCACTGAGTCCATCACTCTCTTTGGCAAAGGTAACAAGATTTTTGCATTTTTGACCATTTTAGAAAATTACTGTTCAATCTTCCATTTCTACATGCAGTCCCCATTGCTCCTTGAATTGCAGGAGATACGTGTCTTGGTCCTCTGGTGATTTATCAGATACCTCTCTCTCATACAGTCTGGATAAAATGCCATCTTTGTCAGGACCATCGCACTTGAATGCTCTTTCACACACCTGATTTTCAATGCTGGACAAGGTAGGAATATACAGCCTTCCAGTGTGAGGATCCCAATCTACTAATATGGTCTGTCCACCCTCTTTCTCCATCAGGCCCTGTGCTATTTGTTCCAGCTGAGGGTAGGATGTCTGCCCAGACTTTTCGGTATCCAAGTCCACCAAGCTGATATGAGTCTCACCTGGCAGTTCATCTCCTGTGTCAGCCACCTTCAAATTAAGTTCCTCTAGTTTCTGTCCCACACAAGGGTCTGTTGCCCTCACCTCTAGCTGAGGGCAATATGGCTGTCCTGTTTTTGTGGTAATCAAGTCCTCCAAAGCAAACTGTGGCTCACCTAGTAGTCCCCTGGAGAGAGAGGTCTTCTCTTTCAAACTGAGGTCTTCTAGTTTCTGACCAGAACTGAAGTCTTCAGCCCTTACATCAAGTTCATACTCTACAGCCCCTGCATTTTTCTGTCTCAAAGTATTCTTTGTCCCAGTCTGGCCATAAGATGGCCAGTTCCCAGTTTGGTCCCCTTCTGCTAAAATAGCCTCTTTGCGTGAAATCTCTTTGTGTGAAATATCAAGCAAGTGTTTTGTTTCCAGCAATTCTTTTGAAGGCAAATCCTTCCCTTCGGTGTCACTGTAAACAGTGTAGTAATGGGGACTTTTTCCTTCTGGGAGATGACTGGATTCTTGAGATGGCTTGTACTCATCCACGTTAAGAGTGATAAGGTTGACCACTATTTTTTCACATGGCATGAAAACCTTTTCCTTGCACTTGTCAGTGTATTGCCATACCTGGAAAGCAAAAAATATTTTGAGTGAAATATAATAAAAATACCATCTTGCTGCTTCTTGTACTGTCACATATTTTTAAAATATAAGGCTAGCCTTGACCTTATTAGGAGGTTATTTCAATTTAGGGAAGAGGGAAGTTCATCACATAAACCTCCAGGAGTGTTAATATGCTCCACTTTTTTTACTCTATCCAAAGTAAAACTATATTATGATCAGCTCTAATATCCATTTTGTCATCTTCCCCACAGGAAAATAATGGTTAGAACAATTTTGTCAAATTCTAGTTTTGTTTCCACCAGCACAAAATGAAGTGACTTCGGAGAAAACATTGAAGTTGTCCTTGGGTCACAGATGACAGAACCTATTCCACTCTTTTTAACCAGTGAAGAAGAAGTTCAGTCACAACCACATTCCGCAAGCCCAGAGTCAGGTACCACGTTAAAGTATAGCTTACAGACAACTAAAATATACCAGGTAGTCTGAAAGCTCCCCTATGTCAGAAGTGCTGGACCAAACCAAACTGCTTATTCCATCTCCCCCTGACTACAGGGGGTGCCCAGGTGGAATGGTCTGTAGGTTGGGAAAGCCAGAGAACATCATTGAAACACCAGGTCTATATTAATTTGTCCTTAACATCAACTGAATCCAGAGGTGGAGAAATAAAATTGAAGCTTCAAGGTGGTCTTAAAAAAGTGCAGTGGACATCAACCACACCCCCCCACACCCCTACAGATTATATATATTATTTATTAGAGAAAAACTCGTGGAGTTGGAGTTTAGTCTGCTATTGAGCAGGAATTTTTCACTGAGCAGCTCTTTATGTTCTTGGACTGTAAAGAGCTCTGTCCTGCTACTTCTCCAAGGGAGACCAAGCTATTTCCCCCTTCTATGCCTTGTGTCCCAGGATAAAAGTGTAAAGAATAAGAGAGACGAAGGACGACTTTTTACTAGGGCCTGTAGTAACGAAGGGCAACAGTTTTAAACTGAAAGAGGGTAGATTTAGATTGGATAAAAGGAAGAAATTCTTTACTAGGAGGATGGTGAAACCCTGGAGCAGGTTGCCTAGAGAAGCTGTGGATGCGCCATCATTGCAAGTGTTCAAAGTCAGGTTAGTTGGGGTTTTGAGCAATCTGATCTAGTGACAGATGTCCCTGCCCACAGCAGGTGGTTGTACTAGATGATCTTTGAAGGTCCCTTCCATCCCAAACTCTGTGATTCCACAATTCTGTGACAAAGTTGGTGCCTCATCAGGTGCAGGCGGTATCTCCGTGCACATCTAAACACCCTGCAGCAGTAGCTGCTCTACTCCTTCTGAACCTATGGTCCCTCTGTGAACGTTCCTCCTATCACCTCTGGGCTGCTCTAGATTACTTCAGAAAGATCAGCATGTTGAAACCAATTGCCTTGTACCTCCCCATCCCACAGTGTCATGCCGATTGGATTAACATCAAAGTGTTCGTTTATTACTGTAATTGCATGTTTATGCTTGAGCAACTTGTTTAGAGATAACTGTGAGAAAGCTCTGCTGGGCTCACGAGCTGGAACCTAATAGCGTTTCTTAGACTTCATGTGTTCTTTCTAAACATTAACAAACTTCGCAGCTCTAAGAAACTTGCAAACATTTTCACATAGAAAGTATATCTTGTTTGTGTAAGTAACAAAATGCATTTGTTGGTACATTTTTGGCTGTTAGGAAGTGGTACAGTACTTGAAAGTATTCTTGAAAATCCAGATTATTTGTATGATGCACACGTGCTAAATCCTTCACAATCCCAATTAAATGGTAGAATGTGGTAGTCCAAGAAAACATCATGGGCTTTCTGCACTGCTTAATTATCTTCTCTTCCTTTTTTTTTTTTCTAATTTCAATCAATTAATAACTTTTGTTCCATGAGTGTCTGCTGTGTTTCTTCCTAGATCAATTTAGGGAGCACTGAGTTCCTAACAGGACTTGCCTCAGTGCACCTCAGACCTTGCTTATGGCAATGACTCTTCCCAAACCAACAGCTCTGTTCTCATCCTCATTAACTCTGGGTACCTTTTCAGACCTGGGCATCTTCTTAGATGCGGTTTCTAACTTGAGTTATTACTCTGTTTTTCTTGCATTTAATAAAGCTGAATGTGATGTTCTTTTCTTGATCTGAGTGGCAACTAGAGCTTTTACTTGCAACCACCACGGTTTCCTCCCAGGTGACTCGGAGCCCTGGAAAACGCACGGCTCTCCTGTGAGTGCCAAGGTTGGCAGCGACCTCCTGCAGCAGAGAACACTTACCAGGTTTGTTGGATGTTTCTGTTTGCTGACGTGAATATACCTGTGCACACAATAGCACGTCATTGAAATAGAAAGGACAACAAGCATGATGGGCAGAACGTACCCAAACACGATTGTTATAGTCTCATCTGTCGTTTTATCTGTTAACAAAACAAAAGATTTCATTGTCCTGAGCAACTTTTTAATGTATTCAGATAGTCATGTGAATTCACAACATTGTTTTTTGCATATGGGATGCAAATGCTTTAGATAAGGATTTTGCAAGAAAATTTTAAAAATGACATTTGAGTTACAGGAGAAAATTTTTACTATAAATTAAGTTCTAAAAAGAAGTAACGATCCCTCCCTCAGGTTCTCCTGTTGCTAACTTCTGTCTCAGCTCTGCCACTTCCAGACCCCATTCAAGGAGAAAACATATTCTCCATTCACTAAGACTCAAAGAACACAGATCCTTTTCTTCAGAGAGACAATTGTACCTTCCAGTCAGTAGACACCAGCTATGTTTTCTTAAAGGCAAAGGTTCTTTTCATCAGTACAAATGCGGGATGGATGCATAAAAACAAAATGACTTACAAACTCACTCACTGTGGATTCTTTTTTTTTTAATAATTTGCATCTTATTTTTTTAATTTGCCAGATTACACGTACCTTTCAAAGTAGCAATGCAATGTTCTTTAGAGAACCCACTGTGCAAAAGTGGTGTGGTGACATGTATCTGTGCACTGATGCAATAAGCTGTTCCAGGTTCTAACCAGGGCACAACCAAGGTGTTGTTGCTGACAGAGAACCACCACTGGAAGACATAAAAAAGGAAAATTGTTTTTCCCCCTTTTTCCCCTTTAACTCCTCACTTACAGAAAGGTAAAGATCTTATATCCACAATGTGTCACAAGCACAAAAATTTTCTGGAAAGAATAATAATACCATGCGAAATGCCAGTTCCTTTTTTTCACCCAATACAATTAGGTCACATCCTCTCTAAATACTTTATCTTCCATCCAATTATTCTTCTATCCCTACGGAACAATTTCATGCTTTATATGAAGCAGTACCACCACTAACACACATTCTCATGCTGATGTTGCAATAGAGCTAAAGCATCACTCCAGCCCTGTCCTGATGCCTGGGTCAAAATCTTTTAAATTGGGATGTTCTGGTAAAGATTAGCCTTACAATAATGGGCGTTAGGTAGACCTTGGTATCTAAGGTAAAGTGATTGATCTGTGTCTAGCACCATTATTAAAAAACAAAACCAAACCCCAAAACAAGCAAGCTGAACCTGAGCCAGCAACGTGCCCTCACACCAAAGGAAGCCAACAGCATCCTGGGCTGTGTTCACAGGAGAAGAGGGAGCAGATGGAGGGGAGGGATCATCCCCTTCCACTTCGTGCTCATCAGACTACATCTGTGACCAGTTTTGTTCCCCCCAGTACAGAAAAGTCTGACAATCTGGAGTGGGTGTAGTAGATGATCACCGAGATGGTTGGGGCTGGAGCAGCTGCCCTGTGTAGGGAGGCTGAGGGACTGGAGTTTGTTCCACTTGGGGAAGAAGGGATAGCTTCAAGGGAACCCAACAGCAGCCCCCAAGGATGACCCAGGGAGGTCATCAAGAAGATGGAGCCAGGCTCTTCACAGTGCTGAACAGTGGGAGGATGAGAGACAATGGACATAAGTTCAAAAAGAGAGTTCAGATAGGGAAAAAGTGTTTCTTTATATCCAAAAAGTCAAGCAATGGAAACAGGTTGTGCAGTCTCCATCCTTGGAGGTTCTCAGGATGCAACTGGACAAACCCTGAGCGACCTGGTCTGAGCTCACAGCTGACCCTGCTTTGAAGAGGACTTTGGACTAGAGACCTCCTGAGCTCTCTTCCGACCTGAATGATCCTAAAATTCCTACCAGGCTATTTCGATCCTTGCTGGGACAAAGTGCATTTTGGGAAGCACAGATTTAAAGGCCACAGTTCTACAGCCTTGTCAAATCTTACCCTCTTCTTTGTCTTTTTGTTGAGGACAGAGACGTTGTATTGTAGGCCAGGATACACCTGAAGCAGAGATACCGATTCTTCCTCAGGACTTCTCTTCCACTTCTCAGGAGCCGTCAGAATGATTGAAATAGACTTCTCAGTAGAAGACACATTTACCATGGGTGGGTCAATTTTAGCTGGAAACACGAAGATGCATAAAAAGCCGTCAAATGCAGCAGATACACGCTGATTTGCCCATGTAGTTTCTTAAAGTGGATGATATGAAATTTTTTTTTTTTTTTGTGGAGTCTCAGTAGGACTTTATATTGCTAGAAAATTATTTTATCAGATAAACTGAGAGGATCTTTACAGTGAGAAGGTGAACACTGACTTGGAGTTTTGCCTGGGAATTCCTGTGACTTCGCAGGATAAACAACCTTGAAACTCAATTTGCTAAAACAAGCTAAATTGCAAGTATGTTCTCAGATTATCTGGCACAGATAAGAGATATCATGCTCTAGAGTATGATTACTGCTTGATTTAATAGAGACTTTTCAAAATGAGAGCTCTGGATGTGCCATAGCTTTTATTTGCCTTGAGTAAAGCTTTACTATAGCATAAGACAGTATTCAGTATATATAAGACTGTACATATAGCACATATATCCAAATTCTTTTATGATTATCTCAATTTTATCTCAATTGCTTCTGCCAAAAGCATAAATGTGAGACAACTGCAAAAAAACCCCACCATAACCTCATGTTAAAATTAAAATATCATACGCTGTGAAGGCACATACAGTCTGAAAACACAGTATTAATCACAGAACCATAGAATGGTTCGGGTCGGAAGGGGCCTTCAAATCATTGAGTTCCAACCATGGGCAGGGACATAGGCAGGGACACCTCCCACCAGACCAGGTTGCTCAAAGCCCCATCCAGCCTGGCCTTGACCATCACCAGGAATGGGGCATCCTAAGGCCATTGAACATCTGGCTGTGTGATTAGCTTTCCTTACTGTCTGTGAGAGGGTTGAACCGCGTGGTCTCCATCCAGTCAGAGCACATCCCATTCAGGAAGGCTTTCACGCTCGCGTAGTATTGTTCTTCGTAGTCAGAGGTCTCATTGGAGAGGTCACACCATGTTCTGTTGATATTCCTGCATTCTGGCTTTCTAATCCATCTGCCAACACCATATCTATATTGAAAAATAAAGAGAAAGAAGCTGTACAAAAGACATTGCCATGATAGTAGTCACCTGATAATACAGCACAGAAACTGATATTACAGCTGGTAAAACAGTTTGCCTGTTTTGCAGAAATCTGCAATTTCAAGGAATTCCTAATGTCAGCTGAGAAAAACCACAAGATTTCCACAGGTTTTTAAATAAAAATAAATCAGAGTAGGCCCTATCCAGAAGAGGCCACATGGAACTAACTGAGATGTTACTGATACCAATCCAGGTCCAGTTTTGCTTACACAGACCAGAGATCTCTCAACTTCAGTCTCCACACCTTTAGTTAAACTCTAAACACAGGATAACAGAGTCAGGATAACTATTTCTGTAGAGACAAAGAGTGGTCAGTGGCTCCTGTCCACTCATCCTGGAGACGGATGATGCTTAGGGTCTCCAAGATGAGTGGACAGGAGACTACTCATCGCTGACAGTTACTTCTTTTTCTTATTTGAAAGAAAGACTCCACTGGAATGCAATGAACTTCAAAAGCTTTCTAGTTGCAAAAGGGGCATATACATGCCACCAACAATGCCTCAAAACTGACTAACTCTTATATGCTGGCAGAAGAAATCTAGGTTTCCTCAGAAAATTCCTGCCTGGATTTGCTCAGAAGCTCCTGCTCCTCAAATTCACATCATATGGAAAAGAGTTGCCCTTTGGCTGCTAATTAGTAAGGGCATGTGGCAGCTTCTACATGACTGCAGGACAGTATCATTCACCAGCGTTTTCCACCAAGCTCAAGGCCATGGTCTCCTGGGCAGGTAGAAGCACATAGGAATATTTTTATCTTCAGAGTGAGAGATGGCCGTACCCGTGACTAAAGACTCTTCCGTGGACCAGCCGACCCTGCAGAGTCAGTGTAGCTAGTGTTTTCTGAGCATTTTACCTTCTACGCAATTAGCATTAATTCCCTAATTACTGAGCCTTCTCCCCTTTTCTAGGAGGCGGACTATATCACTCCTCTGTGAGTGCATCAAGCAAGAATTGGGCAAAAAAAGGTTGCAGTCTGTGAGTATAGAAGTAAGTCCTTATTTTTAAGTAGCCGGTACAAGTTAAAGGAAAGTTATGGGGATCTATATTTGTTTTACTGTCATAAGAAAAATTACTAGACGGAGGGAAGTGTTCGTGTTAGAGGTAAAGATCGAGAGCATTACATCATCCATGACCACAGTGCTTTGCCTATTTATAAGCCAAACCTCCAGCACTGTCCTGCAGAATCATAGAATGGTTAGAGGTGGAAGGGACCTTAAAGATCATCCAGTTCCATCCCCCTGCCCTGGGCAGGGACACCTCCCAGTAGACCAGGTTGCTCCAAGCCCCATCCAGCCTGGCCCTCCAGGGATGGGGCAGCCACAGCTTCTCTGGGCAACCTCTTCCAGTGTCTCACTACCCATATGGTGGTTGAGAGAATGACCTAGCGAGGCTTTGCAGGATCAAAAGAAATCTGTGGGAGTTGGGTCTGTTAGAAAAGACCAACAAAACACTGGGTGCTGTTAATATTCTGTTAATATTATCTCCAGATCTGCTTGAATGTGTTCAAAAGGCTGATGTGCACAGATGTTAATCTATAGCACAGTCCTTCTTCATCCTTCTGTCTCATTTCTCAGGAATGCCCCTGAAAGCTTCTGTGTTGCATCCTACACGCCTTTAATAGGAAGAAAGTCGCCTTAGAAATTTTTTTAACTGGATCTGAAGTAAGCAGTACCAGAAGTAAAAGTTAAAAACCATATTACTTCAGTCTAACCCATACTTTAGTTCTCCTTTCTTTACTTTTTAGCAGCCTTATCCTGCATAAAATTTTTTAAAATTATTATTTAAAACACTAAAATAAAAGTCAGTAGGGGATAAAATAAACAAGTCGACTTACACTGAATACTTCACCTTGTAGAGTACTCCATCTCCTGTGCCTTCTGGTGCTGACCAGTGAAGAACATTCTTCATGTTTATAGATTCAAAATGGACATTCCTAGGGTTAGGCAAAGAACAATACAACTCTCCTGAGAAAGAAAATAAGAAAGGAACAACACACACTAAGAATCTGCAAATGCATATGCTTCCAAGTTAACCAAAAAAGATACTTATTTTTAAGTAAGCCATAAAATTTTACATACTGCCTTTCTTAGCATGAAAAGCACAAGGTTTTTGTCTATGGAAATTCTTTTTTTTTTTTTTTAAGAAAATGTCCCTTGCTAGTGCAGACCCAAATTCCAACTGTATGAATGTGCTTTTTCTCTAGCAAAAATGGCTTTGTCACTTGTGACAGGGATTGGCATGGAAATATCCAGGGACTGGAAGCTAAAGCCAGAAAAGTTCAGCCTAGAAGAGACACCCATTTTTAAAATTGTAAAGGTATTTTAATATCAGAAAAATTTAACACTGGAAACTGTAAAAATATCCTTGATGCTTCAGTAGAACTCTTGCTGTAGCTGAGCGGGCTTTTAAAAATCAAACCAGGTACTTTGACACAAAGAGAGGTATGACTTCTTCAGAAGAAAAGCAGAAGTGCGTTGATTCTCCAGAAAGTCAAAAGGGAACACCTACTGTTAGGCCACTTATCTAAATTGCTGTTCCTCAGGCCAGCTTTTGAAACCAATAAACAAGCAAGTCTGGGGGTTTCATTCACATCTTCCTAATACACACTCCTAATCCAATAAATTTAATGGAGATGCTCAGATTGCTAAATTGCTTGCAAAACGGAGGCCCCTGGGCCCAGGGGCAGAATCCCAAGCTCCAAGTTGTGACTCAATCCCCAGCACCTCCTGCCACGGGAGCTGCTCCCACGGGAGCAACCACGAGACCAACCCTGGAGCTGCAGCCGCTCTGAAAGAGCTTCTCATGGTGAGGGGCCACAGAGAGCAAAATGGGGCAAAGAAAAAGTCACCCTCGGGTTCTTCAGGCCTTTTCAGAACCCTTGAATCTCTTCCTCCAGGGATGGAACTCTAGATCTTAAGGTAACAAAAAAGAGACGAAGAAAGGGGGAAATAAAGTGGGAACCTGCCCGAATGAATAGTCCTTGACCTTTGCTACTTCTGTAAGCAGACCTTAAGGGGAATTTTTTAGTACATTTCACTGTTAGTGTTCATCCTCCTGTATAGGTAACGTATAGTTCATTTTGTAAGTAGAAGTCACCACCATTTTCCTCATTCACTTGCAGCTGTCTTTGAGCCAAACTGTAAAAGCTTTCCTCTTCAATACACTTATTAAAACAATCTTCTTGCAATTCTGTAGAGACCAATTACTTTAAACTGTCTCGTGGAAACTCTGGGTTTTGCAACCTCTAGCTGCATGTTAATGTTCAAAACAAACTCCAGTGTATCCTTGCATCTCTATCTTCAGATCATAAAGCTGTTTATGGAGGGTATTTCTAATGTTGCTCTCTTATCTCTAGTACTTAAGCTACTGTTAAGTGGCTTTCAGATTTTTTCTAGTGGGAGAACAAGTTTCATCCTGTATAGTCCTTAGGGCAATCTTATTTACTTACAAAAAGTATGTAGAAAGTCCCATTTCCTTGAACACTTGGACATAGAAATGCCCAATCTTGTAAGAGCTCAAACTAAAGACTCGACTATAATGAAATAAAAAAAGTCCGGATGCCAGGAGATGTGAAAGCAGCAGAAGTCGACCTCCAAGAATCTGCTTTGCTCTAACATTTGCTTCCAAGAGGGAGATACAGAACCTAGAAAATAAAAGGTTTTGATTTCCCCCAAAATAAACGTCCTCTGCAACTGCTTTAGGTGAAACTAATCCAAACGTAAACACGAAGCTGCCCAAGAGAGCCAAGAAAACAGCCTAAAATTTGCAACATCTGTTCAGTAAAATAGAGAAGCTCCGAAACCACTGATGTGCATGCTACTGAGAAGAACAACCCAAAACCAGCATTACATGGACTACGAGAAATCATCCATGCATCAAGTTTCATTCTTTGTACCACATCCCAGAACTGAAGTATGTGAGACTACGGGAAACCCAACAACTGCACAATCAATAACCGTGAATAAGAGATTAATAAAAATAAACATAAATTCCGAAGTCACACAATCCTGCCCAAACCCTGAGAAAGGCAACCAGGCAATCTGTGTAGAAAGGGAGGGAGGGCCTGAGGCACAAACAAACTTTCTGCTGCAATTCCCAAGTGGGAGGAAATACAATGCAGGTATTTTCTTAGATTGCTGGGAATCAAAGCCATAAAAGGCTTCTCATTAAACAATAATGAGGAAAAACTAAAAAACCCAACAAGAAGAGATTTAAGAAAAAAAAACCCTGAGTCTGAAGGAGAATACAGTATACACTGCACGGTCCAAAAACCTCCAGAAGAAAGATTTAAAAAATTCTAGCCCTTAAACAGCAGCAGATGAGGAAGAGACTTGTCTCTGGTAACTTGGTCTCTGAGCAAGGCATCTACTTTGCAGTGGTCATAAAGGGTAGAGGAAGATAAACCCTTCCATAGGTTGGTTTATCTCTCTATATAGGATGGACCAGTCTGGGTGCATCTCCCTCTCTCCAGTGCAGATGGTGGTCAAGCCCATCAGCCTTGACCTCTGCTTCCTCAGCAGTTGAACTTTTCAGAGATGCACTGCGCAGGGAGGAGCGGCAGGGAACAGTCTAAGTCTTCAAATGAGAAGGAGAATCTATTCTCCATGTCCACCACGAACAAGGAGGAAAAGGAATGGAGTTCAACAGGAAAGGAGGTATTGGGAGTAACCCCTTGTGGGAAAAGGAGCAACACGTGAGGACAGATCACCTCGGAAGGCTGCTGGATGTTTCAAAGGGTAGATTAGAAAAACATCTGCCAGAAATGACACTAATTTAGCTGATTCTGCTAAAAACATTCCTACTAGCTCACTTTTCACACCCTTTTTCTTTAATAGTTTTTAAAACGTGTAACGCTTATCGGGCTAATTCATAGTCACCAAATTGACCTGGCTGGAGGCAGCCAGCTCATCACGGACAAGGGAAATTGCTACCATTGGTCTTCTGAATAGTTTTTGTTTGCCTGTACCTTTTGACATTTCTATGTCATAGAAACACTCCATGATTTGTTCATCCTTGCCCAAAAGCATTTATATGCCTCCAGCACATTTTAAAGTAGCAAGACTCATGCATTTGTCTGTTACATGTTACATTAAAATATTTTTCAAATAGTGACATGTAAAATGCTTTCTATCTTTTTTTTTTTTTTTTTAAATTTCCCTCCTCCCAGTGTGGTTTCTGCTGTGGTAAATGAAGTTTCAAAACAGAAACACTGACTGCAGCAGATGAGCCAATCTCAGCACGCAGAACCCACAGACTGTATCTTTACAAGATCTGAAGCATTACAACCCTGCCTGTGAGCTCCCCCCTGCCCCCAGCTCAGCGTGATATGGAAGGCAGAGGGGTTGAGACCGTTAACTTTCCATTAGCTGCAAAAGCAGAGATTTGTTTTCTATTTCTGGTCTTGCCCCTTTAGTAAAGGCTTCTGTTTGCCCTTAAGACAAATCATGCCAGTTTTTTATTCCTCAAGTCTGCATATGTCAAACAAGAATAAAACTACCATAGAATAGAATCACAGAATGGTTTGGGTTGGAAGGGACCTTAAAGATCATCCAGTTCCAATCCCCCCTGCCATGGGCAGGGACACCTCCCAGTAGACCAGGTTGCTCAAAGCCCCATCCAACTTATCCAACTTGGCCTCGAACACTTCCAGAGATGGGACATCCGCAACTTCATTGGCGACCTGTTCCAGTGTCTCACCACCCTCAGCGTGAAAACTTTCTTACTAATATCCAATCTAAATCTACCCTCTTCCAGTTTGAAGCCATTGCCCCTCATCCTATCATTCATTCCATACTCCCCTGTTTCTCCAGGAAGAGTGAAGAATAGGCTCCTTCACGTCTATTTGACACTCAATAGTATCGTGAGGCTTGCGTAGAAAAAAGATCATACATAGAGCTTGTATGTTCCATGGTTATCAGTCAGGAAAGGACTCAAGCATGTGCATCAGCTGCTTATTTCAGTATCTTGCCTTTAAATATCTTGTTCTTTATAATGAGGGTGGTGAGACACTGGAACAGATTGCCCAGAGAGGTGGTGGAGGTGCCCATCCCTGGAGACATTCAAGGTCAGGTTTGGTGAGGCTCTGAGCAATCTGATCTAGTTAGAGATGTCCCTGCTGACTGCGGGGGGGTTGGACCAGATGACCTTTAAAGGTCTAGTCCAACCCAACACACTCTATGATTCTATTCCAAACACAATATATCCTGCTGTATTCTGATTTCATTTCCAATAACCGGGATTAATGGCATGGGTGTCACATGGAGTGTTTTCAGTTCTTACTGGCCTTCATGAGAGCAGAAATCAGTCATCCATGTTGCTTTGCTAGGTTTAGTCTGTCTCAACAACAGTCTGCAATGGCTGCCATCGCTTCCCAGTATAACAAAGTCACTTTATTTCTTGCATGCAAAAACCTGGAGCCCTTATTACTGTCTTTGGAAAGGCTGTAAATCAAACCTCGGGTAATATCCTTCGTTACATCTTCATGACTCTGCACACCTGGACTGGAAAGATAGTAATAACCTAGGCTTGCAAAATTCACCACCACAGCGAAGAGCCAAGTCCTGGTCTTACAATAAACTATTGTGAGACTCTCCAAAACAGTCATGGCTTAGCCCGAAAACACCTTCACGTGTGAGCGAAAAAACCCACTGACGTCAGTGAGATGATTATTCACATCAGTAACAGGCAGGTGCCTCATCTTCTCTTTATGAAAGTGTCTGTTGGGTTTAAAAAACTGGTCATTTTTAATCGCTCCGAGCTTCCTGCCAACCACGTGCCTTGCTCGAGTTGGTACTACTCACAACTTACTTTTCCATATCTGTCTATAAACACATGCATACATAAATATAAACATAAACACGCCTTTTCTGTGTTGCAACTATTACCCCTTCAGCACGTCTGCTTTTTATCTGCCTAACTGGGTGTTTAACCTCAAAGCTGCAGAACAAATAACAGCTGCGACTACCTGCGCCCCCTCGCTACAAACAGATTTGTTAACTTTTCACTTGAGCTAGAGAACCTACCAGCTGCAAAGCATAAAAATGCACAAATATCACAAATATTTAAAAAATACAGAGTCTTGGGCTATTTTTTTTCTTTTTTCCTGTATGCTGGCTATAGTTCTGGGTGGGGAGAAGACCCACTGGAAGCTGACCTCTTGGCATAGAAATTCCTCCTGCAAAAATATGGTTGTTGACTGCACTGCTCTCATGCAGGGCAATCATCTGCTGTGTTTTACTGTGGCACGGCTACAAGGGTGAAAACACCAAATTATCCAATGAAATAAAACGGCAAAGAAGGTCATCGTGCCTCTTCAGACAATTGTGAGATATAATTTAAGACGGTGAGCGATGTGAAAAGCATTAAGACAGAAAGGTGAGCCTTACTGCAACACAGCTTCTCCCATTAGCCACAGCAGTAAAACCAGGGACTCCTCCTCTACAGTCATCTCGGAATTTAAACGAGGAAATACTTTTCTGGGAATGACTGAGACTTTGGCTTCAATTGCTGCTGTATTTTCTTATGGGAAAGTGGCCTTTGGGACCACAGAATCACATGGGGTTGGAAGGGATCTCTGGAGATCATCTAGTCCAAACCCCCTGCCAAAGCAGGTCCACCCAGAGCAGGTTGCACAGAAACGTGTCCAGGTGGGTTTGGAATGTCTCCAGAGACGGAGACTCCACCACCTCTCTGAGCAGCCTCTTCCAGGGCTCTGCCACCTTCAAAGGAAAGAATTGTTTCCTTATGTTTAGATGGAACTTCTTATGTTCAAGTGTGTGCCCGTTTCCTCTTGTCCTGTCCCTGGGCACCACTGAAAAGAGACTGGCCCCATCCTCCTGACACCCACCCTTTCAGTATTTATAAGCATTGATCAGATCCTCCCTCAGCCTTCTCTTCTCCAGACTAAAAAGACCCAAGTCCCTCAGCCTCTCCTCATAAGAGAGATGTTCTAGTCCCCTCATCATCTTTGTAGCCCTCTGCTGTACCCTCTCCAGCAGTTGCCTGTCCTTCTTGAACCAGGGAGCCCAGAACTGGACATGGTACTCAAGATTTCACCTCCTTTTTGTTCCTTCTTTAGGTTCCAAGTGATTTTTAGGGTGTAAGCCTTCTCTTACTCGGAGTTTATTTGGGAACCCTAATATCCGCTACAGCCTTTGAGTGCTGTTCAAGTAGGAAGAATATATTTGTGTATTTAAAGCAGAAGGGTGGACGTCGCCTGGTGGGACAGTGTATGGGCTCAGATGCATAACTGGTAGGGGTGAAGCAAGAAGTCTGAACTGGTGTGCAGAAGACGTTCTACCAATCCCAGTACAGAAGGACGAAATGAATGCAGACCACCTCCTGCTGGCCAGGTGTTGCAGGTGTGTGCACGTGGTTGTTAGGACGTGGTATGAGTGGAAGACAGTTGATGTAGTTTTGCTATGCTAGGGTTAAGGTGTGTTTTGTCCTCTCCTTGCCAGCTTAGGAATGACAGAAGTTGATGGTTGTTTGCTGCATGCAGATAGATACATGGGTATAGTAGTGAGCTGTGCTGGGGAATCTTTCATTATGAATTTGAGAGAAAGGAACTGAAACTAATTTAAAGTCAAAACAAAGCACTGATAGGAGCAATAGCACTTTCTGTAGCGCTGCACAGAGTTTGAATGCAGCAGGTCTGAGTGCAGCGGTTTGTCCATCTTGGAAGGAGCCAGATAGATTCTTCGTCCTGTGGTCTGAGTTACAGGAATAGTTCTGGCTTTTGGGAAGGGAACAAGTAAGAAAAAAATAAAGTATTTGTTTTTACCTTTGTTAGCATCTCTATTTCTGTAGGATGTAGAGATACTGATATGGAAAGTACTTCTTAAAATGCAATGCCTTATTTTATAGATATGCCTTTCTAAATAGAGGTGGGGGGGGAGAGGCGGGAGAGAGGTATTATCCAAAGTAACACTGAAAACCACTTGAAGAATATGAACTCTTGTCTTAATTATTGGCCATGTTTTGTATCTGGTAGACAGCACTCCTCTCTGTCATGTCTTTAGAGCCAAGTTTGTAAGAATCTGCCTACACAGATTCTTAGGTGCTGGGACGATGAAGTGACAGAGACTCTAGAGGGCAGTGGAGCATCCCTGTGATGTGAGTACCTCCAGGGCTTTTTCACAACAGTGTTACTATGCCGAGTGATTGCTTAAAATAGTCAGAAATAATAGAGAATTAAATAAAAGTTTTGGTCATTATGGTCACAGAAAGTTCTCATTAAGGAAGGTTTATGTACCAAGAAGACTCAAACCCCTTTTCAGAGGAACTTTGAGCATTAGACTGGCTGTACTCATTTTGAAAAGGTTTTAAACTCTTGAAAAAGCTTGTAGGATAGTTGTATATGATTTAAGGAAACAAACAACAAACACTTACCCTTCTTGTGCATCTAGCAGAGTCCACAAAAGAATTTTCACATTGCTTTCCCTCTCCTCCAGGACAGTCTCCTAATGTAACATACCCTTTGACTGGAGGTGCTCTCTGTCTTCCATGTAGAGAAATAAATCAATAAATCATCGTGTCAGCAGAGAACAGCTTGGAGCCAGATTTGCTTGTGCTGGAAGGTTTCAAATTAATTTTAGGTGGGAGCTCAGATGCGCCATACACACATGACTACAGATAATACTACAAGGCTGCATTTAAACTGGCATGGTGTTGATTCAGTATGTCAAACTGTTCTTAAGGATGTTTAGGGCCATGCAGTGTCAAGAGTAAGTGGCCAGAGCAGAAGACAAATGATGATGTGGGCCCTCAGCTCTCGGTTGGGAAGCGCAGGAGTGTCCTGCCCTTCCTCTTGTAAGGAAGATGCCGTAGTTGGGAAGGATGGCTGCAGACGGATGATCAAACCACACAGTGATATCAAGGATATTGTTGTGCTGCAGAGAACATGATGAAGATGCCTGTGCTTTGTCAGTGTACGTGGAACGTGCTTACATTCTTGTTTGGGATGGGTTTTGCGGATGAGCCGTCAGTATGTGCTTGCAGCCCAGAAAGCCGACTGCATCCTGGGCTGCATCAAAAGAAGCGTGGCCAGCAGGTCGAGGGAGGTGATTCTGCCCTTCTATGCCACTCCACTCTGGTGAGACCGTACCTGGAGTCCTGCATCCAGCTTTGGAGTCCCCAGCATCAGAAAGGTGTAGACCTGTTGGAATGGGTCCAGCAGAGGCCATGACAATGCTCAGAGGGCTGGAGCACCTCTCTTATGAGGACAGGCTGAGAGAGTTGGGATTGTTCAGCCTGGAGAAGAGAAGGCTCCGGGGAGACCTTATAACGGACTTCCAATATCTGAAGGGGGCTACAGGAGAGCTGGGGATGGACTGTTTGCAAGGGCATGTAGCGATAAGACCAGGGGTAATGGTTTTAAACTGAAAGAGGGAAGATTTAGACTAGGTATAGGAAGAAATTCTTTCCTGTGAGGGTGGTGAGACACTGGAACAAGTTGCCCAGAGAAGCTGTGGCTGCCCCATCCCCTGAGGTGTTCAAGGCCAGGCTGGATGGGGCTTTGAGCAACCTGGTGTGGTGGGAGGTGTCCAAGGCCATGGCAGGGGGGTTGGAACTTAATAATCTTTAAGGTTCCTTCCAACCCAAACCGTTCTATGAATCTGTGATATGGTCTCTTCCAGACCACTGCAAATGCACTGCCTTCTTTCATTTCCTTCCCCTCCGATGTCCTTGGCCACCTCTGAGCCAGGTGGACTTTCCCCATTGGGTTTCCTTCCTTCAGATTCCAGGACTGCTGGAGTCTGAAGTCAGGGGCATGTATTGCAACGGAGCAGGTATGCATCAGGCTGGTTCCCACCCCCCTAGGAAGTGCAGAGCATTTTTCAGAGCTGGTGGTGGGGGTGGTTTGTTCAGGTGGCCAAGTGAATTGAGCAAACCCTCTGTCAGACCACTCTGTTTTTCAGATATTGAAATGTAGTGTTTGCATTAGGAGACCCGTTGATGAGGTTTTTTGACTCTGATTGACTACTGCATGGTGAATGTTGCAAAGGTATTACGTAGAGATCACTGTTCATTTGTGTTTGTACCAATTAATTTCCCTCTTTTCTAATTAACGAAGGTGTGACTCTAAAGTGGATTAACAGAATGATGCCAAATCCCTGTGTACACATTCTCCTCGTGAACGAAGGTTGTTATTTCCTCTATGGCTTAAAACTGAGCTACATGTGCTGTCTTGCTTTATTTGATTAGAGTATGAAATCAGCATAACTTTATACTGTTATTGTTTAAGATGGCTTGGATTTTTGAAGATGAGAGATAGCCAAGGGGCTCAATGCCATTGAGCTGATATGCTGCAAATTCTTGTCTTTTTTTATTTATTTTTTTTGTGCACATCTCTGTCGGCCCCTTCAAAGTAAGGCACCTCTTCTTCTGCCCTCAGTATCTGCTTGGCATTCTCACGCTGTTCCTTTGACTGCCTGATGCTCCAGGTGTTCAGAAGCTAATGAATAATGGGGTGGGGGGGGAAATCCATTTTTTTTCCTAAAGTTGGAGTGTTAACATGCAGTTGTCAGTTTTTAAACACAGTGGGGCTTTTTATCCCCGTTTTTTCCTATTAATGGGGGCGGATCTGCAGTGAACTTGGCTGAGTTCTGCCTGTTTTGACAACAAAAGCTGAAAATCCCAACTCCCTCTCATGTAAAGTCCAAAAACTTAAAATAGATTCAGTATAAGCAGTTTGGCTATGAATGAACAAATCTCCCATGCAATGCCTGGAACTTGTAGCTACCAGACACAAAAGAAATTAATCGTTCTACTAATGAGAGGTACTTCTGCCTCACTCAGCTGGGGCAGTCGGGATCTTAGAGAATTAAGCAGGATGACTCTGGGCCCTAAAGATTCTGCTGATGTCACTGTTTTTGTAATTTTTGCTCTTGCAACCAGCAGAGAGAATGATGACCATGGGGTGTTTAATGGTCTCTCTGTTTATATACTGTTATTAAAGTTGTGTTAGTGGCTTACGGGCTGGATCTGGTGTAATCATCACAGCTCCCTGACTTCACTGGCATTAGCCTTCTACACTGGAAGATCTTACCAAGGTTTTAAAATGAAATGCAGTTGTCTGGAGTTAGTTGGGAAGTCTGTTCCTCGCCTGCTGGGGCTACAGGCACGTGTCAGCTTCAGCTAAGATCCGGAAAAACACCTGGAGTGGAAGGACCAAGTGTATAGCAGCGCTAGGGAAGGTACAGCACTCTCCCACGTCTGCTTGTTCAATGCGCTTGTTCCTCAAATACTAGTGACTGATTTAGTGCTGGGTGAAATGCTTTCCTGTCTGACATGTGAGAAAGCAAGCATCAAGTCGTGTGATGGCGGGCCACATCCCTGTGTCACTCGCAGTGTGGCACTGCTTTTATCGCTGAGCTGGTGACATGGGAGAGAGAAGAGTGTGACGCTGAGCCTGGGGAGACTGTATCTCCTGGGTGGGGTCCTTTGGTGGTGGGTCCTTCCCAGGAAGCACAGACTCGTTGCTGCTTTGCTAGGAAGGTGTGAATTGCTGCTGGTAGAAGAAGAAAGTGCAAGACGGGGACTGGTGGGCAAGTCATGAACATAAATCACTCAGAGACTTGACAAGTGTGTTACAGTTCTGCCAAAAAAAAGAGCTGGTTCCTGGCTCATCCCGTGAACTTGACGTGCCAGTAGCATGGAGTGGGGGAGCCATCCAAGAGAGCTCTGTATTTCCGTGCCTGGTATCCTGATTGCATCCAGGAAGGATGCAGCATTATCCAAGAGAAGGAAACAAGGGTGGCCAGTGAAAAGGGACCGTGGTGTGCTCAAGACCATTCCTATAACAGGAGCTTGTAGGTGCTTCAGTGTGTGTCTGCCTTGGAGCCTGAATGTAGCTGTTGCTAGCCCCATGTGTAGGGTTGGGAAGAGACAGAAGGACCAACCTGGCACACTGGCAGAGGATGGATGCAGGGACCATCCGTGAAGCACTGGCAAACACGGAGAGGTGATGAAGATTCCCAGGCTGCCCCTGGGGCTGTGGAGGGAAGCATGGCTATAGCGGTTAGAAGAAAGATCTGTCTAGCCAGCATCTTGCCTCTGACAGCAAGCATTGTCTGGTTGGAGCACGGGAACGGGACTGAATGAGAGCTGTTTCTGCTTTCTTGATTTCTCCCAGCTTTCACGAATTGCAGTTCAGGTCTTCCCTGAGAAGCTTCTGCCGCCTCGTCTCACCAGGTTGCAGAGGTGCAAACTTCAGTCAGGCAAGGTCACTCTGCTTTCCTGTAAACGGCAGGCATGTGTGAAGTGTAGTGGATAATTCCATGATGTCAATGACCAAAAGTAAACGTCTTGCAGGGTGTAATTGGTTTTTCTATAGTGTCAAGAGCTTTTATGTGTTCAGCATAAATATCTTTGCATTGATTGGGAGAAGGAGATAAAAATCGATGATTTACAATGCAGAAGTGCTTAGAACATGACATTAAAATGACTCGGGAAGACTTAGCTCATAGGGGACATAGTAAATACTCAAGAAGTACAGGAAATGAAGAGATTCTTCCCAAGTCTTGAAACTAAGCAATAAATTTAATACAGTCTGTGTTTCTCTGCCTAATGGAATTTAATACTGACTTTCCTTTTGTATAATTATTCTCTTTTTCATTGCTTAGTTGTGGTTGCTTTTCACTCTTTCTTTTTGGGATGTTTAGGAGCCAAGGCTGTAAGGAAACGCTGTTGTTCTGTGATGAAACTCTCTAGCTTGAACAAAATGGAAACCAAATCCTATTTTGGATGGCTTTGTTTACTAATCAGCAGGAGGATGCCTTGAGCCATGAGTTCTGAGGAGCACAAATAATCATGGAAAATATAACTGGAAAGGACCACAGGTCCATTCTCTTGCCTCACGTCCAGGTGAACTGTATCTAACTCACTCTTGACAGATTTTTTATCTAATAGAGACAGAGATTATATAATCCCCTTTCTATTCATAGTGATTTTTTTATGTTTCTCTCCTCTTCTAATCTTCCTTCTTTTCAGCCTAAATGCTTCTCCTTTCTTTATATCTCCTTGTGTGTCAAGTTTCCCACAACCTATCTTTTTTTTTTTTGTCTTTTTTTAAGGGGCATTTAAATTGTTACTTACTTTGTTGGCAGTATGCTACTGGACACTAGATGCAGTATGCGGCAGTCGTGCCGAGAAAGGAGGAAGGACTGGTTCTTGTGCCCCGTCCAGAGATGGTCCCAGCTCCAGCCACATGGGCTGCCCCTGTGGAAGATTTCACCTCCATGGAAGAAGGTGCAGCCCTGTGGTGTCAGCTGGACGTGGCACTGGTGTCTCTTGGCTGTAAGTGCACTGTAGTGGTTTGAAAGTCTTTATAGATGAAAGGGCTAGATCCCAGAGCTTACAGGCTTTTCTGTTCTATTCCGCAAATAATCCTTGGCAAGATTTATTAGCTGTGTGTTTCTGCCAGGGCTAACCTGTCTCCATCACTTGTGCACGCTAGCTTGGAGCCAGCTGAAATCTCTGCTGCAGCGTCTCACGCAATGCCATGTACGAAGCAGATGGACAGAAAGCCAATCTCTTGATCCTCTTCTGCAGAGATCGTTCCTTGTCAGGCCAGGGGTGCCTTGCTTAAGCTCTACCATAGCTGAAGGCTTGTGCTGATAAGAGTGGTTGCCAGCACTTCCCCAAGGCCAATGTGTTCATTTAACACAAGAGTTTCCCAAACTTTTTGCAAGTATGATCATCTTGGGGATCATCTGGATTTTTTTGATGATCCTTTCACTTCCAACTTCTTTTCATACGAGAGAGTTTGATTTCTCTAGGGCTGGAAAATGGGACACAATTGTAATGGCTTTTGCTCAAGTATTTATATATACTATGTTTATATTAATCATGAAAATCCTAACTACCTTTCATTGCTGGCAGCAACTTGTGTCATGAGCTGTTCCCTGGAAAGGATAAATGCTTCCTGAGGACTTGCAACCCCTTGTCTGATAACCTCATTTTGAGTTTGGGCTTTAAAGTAGAAGAAAAATTCACAACTTGGGGATGAAGGATCCCAGATTTGACTGGTGCAGGAGGCCATGAGATGAAGCATGCAAGTGGACTGCTGGTCTGTTTAGCTGAAAGTCAGATGTTGTGAGCTTACAGTTATGTGAGGAGTACAAAGCAGGAGGTTCCTAAAGTACTCTGCTGGCCTTTTGCTAACGTTGTGCACCAACGTTAGCAAAAGACAGGATAAAGCTTTACTCCAGTCTTGAAATATCTCTACGTAACAGGGCAGAACATGATCTGAAGGGAATTGTCAACAATATTGAGGTTCAGATTGGATATTAGGAAAAATGTTTACACTGAAAGGGCTATTAAGCATTGGAATGTGCTGCCCAGGGAAGTGGTTTTGGCACCATCCCTGGAGGTATTTAAAAGACGGGTTGACATAGTGCTCAGAGACATGGTTTAGTGATGTTTTTTGTCAGTATTAGATTGATGGTTGGACTCGATGATCTAAAAGGTCCCCTCCAACCTAGGCAATTCTACAATTCTATGATTCTCTGGAGAGGAAGTAATAGGGGATATACTGGTTCCTTCTCCTCTGCCCCCCAAGGGAGCTGGAAGGCCCCGTTCCTGCTGGATACATTGACCATTTTATGGAGTGGTACATTATGTGTGTTGGGTTGGATTGTGTGTATTTGTTTGCCTCCAGAGAGAAGAAGAAATCCTTCTTTACGCTGTACCCTCTTTTTATTCTTGCCCAGCCATCATCACTTGCTGCTCACTTCTTCTGTCTTTTGCAAGCTGTGGGCGGCCAGGCTGGGACAAACCCTGGAGTGCTTTCCCTTCTCCCTCTCCTGTAAGAGCCCTAGAAAGGGTGGCTTGCTGTGCCAGCACACAGCAGCGACTGGGAACACCCGTTCAAGCCATAGAAGAAGCAGAAGTAGTAATATTTGTGAAGCTGCTGAGGGCTTTGGAGTAATGGGAGGGACAGATGAGGACCTTGCTGTCCAGTTCCCAGGGGTGGACTGTGTGTGATGGCATGCGTTGAGGTGTCCTGCTGCCAGGTGTCACTGCCCTGGACACAGAAGCCCAAGCAGCAGCAAGGCAGGGCAGGCAGCATTCCCTAATGGGGCAGCCCTCCTGGATGTTTTTGCAGACCTGATGGTGGGCGAGGGGAGGAGGCAAACAGAACCAGCATCTGCCCATGGCTGCCAAGGGCAGAGGTGGAACAGATGCTGCCGTTTGAGGGCATCTGCCTCAGAAGGGCACAGAGCTCCTGTGCAGGGAGTCAACAGCCACTAAGCCAATAGAGGTTAGGGGTGGACCTGCTGGAAAGCACTTCTGAGGAGAAGGATCTGGGGGTCCTGGTGGACAGTAAAC
>JAOXJK010000023.1:61245671-61262929 GCA_025774025.1 Xenus cinereus | reverse complement strand
GGGGAGGGAGGGAGGGAGGAGGAGCCGCCGGGAGGGGGTGCTCCCGCCGGGACCGGCGGAGGCGGCTGCGGGGCGGTGCGGAGGGTTGCGTGGGGTCGGGGGTGCTCCCACGGAGGCGGGCGGGGGGCTGCAGGGGTCCGTGGGGTGCTGGGAATATTCCCACGGAGGCGGGCGTGGGGCTGCGGGGCAGTACAAAGGGCTGCGCGGTGGCAGGGGTGCTCCCATGGAGGTGGTGAGGGGCTGCAGGGGTCTGCGGGGTGCTGGGGATGTTCCCACGGAGGTGGGCGGGGGTCTGCAGGGCTCCGTGGGGTGCTGGGGATGTTCCCACGGAGGCGGTGAGGGGCTACGGGGCGGTGCGGAGGGTTGCGTGGGGTCGGGGATGCTCCCACGGAGGTGGGCGGGGGGCTGCAGGGCGGTGTGGGGGTCTGCGGGGTGCCGGGGGTGCTCCCATGGAGGTTGGTGGGGGGCTGTGTGTGGGTGGGGGTGTCCTATCTTCCCACCGTGGCACCATCTCCAAGCAGAGGGATGTCTTCTGCTGCACCCCTCCGTGCTTTCGCTGATGAGTAACTCCCCCTCGAAGCCCCCACGAGGCGTGGGTGGGATGTCGTTAGACCCCTTGGTTGTTTTGCAGGAGAAGCTGAAGGCCAACGCGCTACAAGTGTTCAGGTGTTTGGTTTTTTCCCCGTTCCTTTGCATTAAATAGTCTGTTTGAACAAGGGAAGAGGCCGTGGAGTCTCCATCCTTGGAGATGTTAAGTATCTACCTGGTCACGGAGTTGAGCACCCCGCTCCACCTGACCCTGGTTGGCCGAGAGGGTCTGCAGAGGTGCGTTCCCACCTCAGCGGGCCTGGGATTATGAGAAACAACGTGTTTTGGTTGGGAACAGAGCTCTGAGTTTGTGTGGAGCTGCTCAGTGCAACCATCCGAGCAGAAGGAGGTGGTGAGGGAACCTGGAAGGGAGCATGCTGTACTCGTGGGGTGCTACCGACTGAATACTTGGGGAGGCTCTAGAAGTTGAAAGTGCCGTGACACGGGCCCTTCTCCTGCCCTCAGATGGACCCTTGCCAGTTCCTTTCCTGCCAAGTGGCCTTTTTGCTGTCCTCCCAGTTGTTTTGTCTCCCCCCCACTCTCCCATCCTGGGACCCATTTGCTGGTTTTCGGTTTCTCCATCCTTTCATTGCCTCCTTGCCGTTTCCCTCGGGATTTTTCTTGTAGAAAAGCAAGAGCCGATACCTGACCCCTGACCATCAATGCGCTCCGCAGCGATGGTCGGCACGGTCGGTACTGAAAAGGTACTTAGACGAAAGATCACCCTGTTTTTTCTAACTGGAAATGTTTCCACTTCCAGTTGAGACCTCCTGAACCCTTGTGGATAAACATCGTTGGCATTTTGAGCTGAAGTGGGAGGAGGAGGAGGGGGCCTTCTGGTGTTTTTTGATACCCTTGTTCTTGGAAATGTCTCAGCTGACTTGGCTTAAAGCCTGAGGAAGACTTCAGCCTGGCTTCTAGACTGGAATCCTTGTCAGAAGTGGTTGGAGTCTGTCAGTGTTATAAAGTGAAACTACCCCTTCAATTTCGGTGTCTCCTTTTCCATTATCTTTTTTTTTTTTTTTTTTTTTTTCTGTCTTGAAGGCAACCCACCATTTGTATATCTTTGCTTCTCACCAGAGTTTGGCACTGCCCATACGCTCTGCCCACACCTCTGGCTACCTGTGCCACCTGTGACAGTGGAGCTTTGTTCCCGTTTGTAATTTGGTCCTTTTCTTTTCCAACTCCATTTTTTCCCACCTTAATTAAAGGATATATGTAACAAATTAATGATGGAAAAATCTAATTTTAGCATAACAGCGTCTCTCTCATTTATGTCACGGCAAATTTGCATTAGCCCTTAACTTCTGTAGATTTACTCCAGATCAATTTTAGAAGAGAGTGGTTAAGAGCAGAATTTTAACTTCTGTCCAAAGTGGCTAAAAGATTGAAATGATTGAATAATTTTTTTCTTTATTATAAAGGAATAGTTCCAGAAGTGAAGCTATTTATAAAATGGAAAAAAGTGGGAAGTCCAATTAGGATTATATAACAGTTCATTTTGCAGGAAAAAAAATATCCAGTCCCTGATATGTTGATTTATACTCCTTTTTAGCTGTTGGGGCTATGAGATGGTGTAGGGATTAGCTCCTGCCTGTGTCAGGCAAGCACGGGAAAGAGCTGGTAATCACGGAATCACAGAATTGTCTAGGCTGGAAGGGACCTTTAAGATCATGAAGTCCAACCATCAACCTAACTCTGAGAAAAAAAAATAAATAAATCACTAAACCATGTCACTAAGCACCATGTCAACCCGTCTTTTGAATATCTCCAGGGATGGGGCCTCCACCACTTCCCCGGGCACCCCATTCCAAGGCTTCATAACCCTTTGAGTGTCAAAATTATTCCTAAGATCCGATCTGAACTTTTCAGCAATCTCCCTCTCTTTCCGAGTACTGCTCGTGTTTCCAAGAAATATGTTTATTTTATGGAACAGTGCACGTGTACATGAACACACACAGCTTTTGGTGACAACACCGTCTTTAATCCTACGCTCCTTTGGCTTGCGTTGGAAATTTGCCTGAGCGAGGCGTGCAGCGTCTGGCCGCCTGTTTCTGCCAGATGATGGTGATGTATTGACTACACTTGGGTGGTGGCTATTATTGGATGTGTTAATGGAGGAAAACCGAGGTAGGGGGACTGCACAGACATTCCTACAGACGATGTTTATTGTCCGCAAGCAATAAAAAACCCCCGTTAGGACAAAATAGGATTTGATTTTAGCCTAGAGCATCAGGCTGCTGGCGTAAACCCCCTGAATCTGTGCCCGCTATCAGTGAAGACAAAAACTTTTCCGAGACTTTTCCTCCCGCCAGCAAACAGGGAGATTGCCTCAGAAAACAAGAGCCCACGCTTTACTCTGTAAATATTTTAACTCGGGAGTGTAAACAGAAGGCTTGTTTCAATGCAGATAGCATCAGAGATTGCTGAATGTATTCATAAAGAACAACACGAACACTAGGAAGAAACTGGAAAGTTCAGAGACGTGGCCACGTTCCAACCTAGCCTTGCAAAACTGATCTTTCTATGGAAATATTTAAATTGTTGTAATTAAACATGGAGGGAGGCTGGCCCGGCCAATTTTTAAATTACATGGAAATATTATTACATGGAAAAGACAAGCTTACACTGTTACTCGGAGCACACTTCAGGGAATGTTTGCCTTTGCGTTAATCCAATGAGACAGTAGCAGCTTAGTATGCTTCAGCGAAGCTTAAATAAAAAGCGCTCGAAAATACTAAAAGACTCTATCAGCATTTTGAAATGCAGGTGCAGAACTGAGGGAGGCATTGTTTGTGTTTTGTGCTCGCTATAGGAACAGCCCCGTGTGCCTTGTGCATCCTGAACGCCCGCCGCCTTGACGTCATGACTAAGAGGGTGGTTGTTTTGGTTTTTTTTTTTTTTTGTTTAACCAATTGATTTAGGGTTAGATCGGGATGCTTTTGTTCTGATAACGTACAGTTTAATGCCTTTCATGTTTGCAACCCTCCTTCGCCTACTTGTGGGTTGTGTGCTGTTCAATCTTTATTCAGCCAGCCAGGTTAAAACTCAGGCACGGGCTACTGGGTTTTGCTGGTGCAATCAGGAGGCAATGGTCTTGCCGTTGGACTCAGCAGACGATAGATGGGAAAGTGTATCTCTTTTGCTAAACCCTGGTATTTATTGCTTTGCCATTAAATGCTTCGGATACTGCTCGCATCCACGGGAAGCCTGCCCGAGCGCTGGCTTTGCTGCCTTCCATGCTGTTATTTAAAAAAAACTGTAATAAGAATTGAAACAGAACTCATTTATTTGTGATTCTTCCTTTCTGACGATGAAGTTCAGTCACATTTTGACAATAAAATAAACACATACTTAGGAAACAATAAGTTAAACACCAATTTTTCCTTCCCTGGTACCCGAATCTATCAGAGATTTCAAAGAGAAAGCTGAGGAGGGCAAGATAAAATTGTTCTGGGTGTCATTGAAGAGAGGTTTGAGGGATGACTCATGTTCCTCCAGAGTTTATAGGTTATTCCTCATGCTACTAGTTTCAGTGTAACAACAGTTATTCATCTTCCCCCATAAAGTACTTCTTGTGAAAGAGATTCTTCGTCATCTCGTTTCCTAACATATTTTTGTCATTTACTATAAAAGATTATATAAAAGTTCATGATTTTCAAGGTATACAAAGCAGCACAGTGTTTTCAGTAACAGGGTTAGGAGAAGGATCACGTGTTTGTATTTCACAAAGAACCTGGGGAAGAAATCAACAGATCTTGTTTAAACAGTGTTCTCCAGGACTTTGGAAAAAGGACTCCGAAAGTCCTGCTATTGCTTCTGGTGAACAAAAACGCCTTAAACATTCCTTGTGGCATCTTCCTTTGCTCTTAGTAGATTGATTGACTGAATAAAACAAATATTCTTTGTTTTATTACTTCACTCGTAAGTGAAACAAATCAGCACCAATCAAAAAAATCATCGTTAGACACAGCTGTAATTAGAAATGCACCTTTACAGGGCACTCCCTGAAGCACAAGCTCAGGTGGAGGAGATTAGTTAATGTTCTAAACCCTGGAGATGATTAAACTGTGGAACTTCTGCAGGTGATTTGCCTCTTGCCTCTTACAAGCTGTTGCTAAAAAATGCGAGCTTGGCCAAGGAAAAAAGTTCTGGTCCTACCTGCAGCTGACCCCCATCTCCCCCATGCCATGGCTGAACTGAAGCAAGTCTTCCTCAGGAGAATCTGTTGACTCTTTGAGGTGAGTGCAGAGGTAGCTGTACATATACTCCATTCTGGATTTTATTGACAAGAAAATCCCAAAGTAAAAGGTTTTCTCCCACCAAAATGCCTCAGACTACTGAATCTACCATGCTGTCAATAATCTCTATAAACATAAATGGTGGATTGTAAGGACTAGCAGACCAGGAAAGCATGGTAAGCCTTCCAGTGACCACACTTGTTAATAACTTTACTGGAGTTGTTCCCTGTGTCTAATTCAACTAAGACTAGTTATGATTCACCGTCATATTACATCAGGTGTTATATGTAGGAGGATATGGCATGTGATCTTGATTTGACTCCATCTCTTGATATTACCAAAACCCATAAAGTTAAACCATTGCAACAAGGGAAGTGAAAAATCATTCTCCCACCCTCCAAAGTCACAGCTGCAGAGCTATTTTGAACGGTATATTTACAAATCCTCATTTGCATAGTCCAGACAGCAGGCCCAAGCACTGACCACAGCCAAGAACCCTCCTCCTGTTTTGTAGCACCAAATCCAAGGTGAGTTCACCGAGATGGAAAGATCTAACCTAGACAGAGAAGTAATAATCATAACAGCACTGTCCCCAGCTGAGCTTGACCCAGGATGCTCACTGAAGCACAAAAAGCTCTGAGAAAAGTTTGAGCCCAACTGTGTGCAATATGATGTGTGTCTCTGAGTTAAGATCCTCTGCTGGTGGAAATCCATTAATGCCTTCCTCAAGACATCCCTCCTGAAAAGACTTAATTTATCCTGTCCTCAGAAAACAATCCCCGGAATATCAGGAGGTTGCACCCAAGGATTAAGCGGGATCAAGAGCAGCCTGAATGGTTTGACCATGAATTGCATATTGCTCTGCTGTCTCTTGGGAAGAGGTTACTAGAGGAAAATAATGATTCGGTAACTCATTTGTATGCATAGGTCTCACTGAGCTGATCAAGACATTTATTTCTTTCATCCCCTTCTCTTTATTAATTTACTGGATAATTAAGCAGTACAGTGAGACATAGCAAGATAAATCCTGCTGTGCAAAGTAGAAAGGATCTAGTGTGATTTCCAGGAGGTCTCTCATGAACCTTCGGAAAACTAGGATCATGGTAAACTAAAAAATGTGCCTGTCCCGCAAACCAGACTTCTTAACTTGTTTATCAGAAACATTGATAACCTTAAGATACAGCCCTGTAGAACCGAATTAAGTCTAGGAAACACCTGAAACAAGAGGAAAACATATTCCTGTCTGGATCCTCAGACTATAACCAGCCCTTCATACTCTGGACCTGGCCTAGAAACTGCAGGCAGGTGTCTCAACTATGTCCCCTGCCACTGGATGTATCATCTCTGACCTGAGAAGTAGAAGAATGATGCAATCTCAGCTGGATTTAGGTCAGACACCGGTATTTGTGGGCTTACTCTATGTTCACAAATGGTTTTGGAGCAGCTGCAGGCTTTTTAAGGCTGGTTGGTTGGGTGGCTACCATGCCTGAGCTTTAAAAAGCCTGATTTTCAGTCACCTGTTCATGTTTTGACAAAAACACCTAATTTAGACGTCTTCCTGAAATGGAGGCCTCCGATTCACTTTGGAAGATCTTCTTGTGATGAGAAGACTCGAGAAACCGTGAGTAAAGAAGCCACACGTTTAAAGGTTTTGCCATATTGTAATCGGTGCAGATGTTATGTTGCTCCGTTACATCCCCTTGGGAAGAGAGTGGAAACCACCCTATTCAAAGTGATGCTGATGGGTTATGATAAAATAACAAAGAAAAAGGAAACCATTGCAAATACTTAATAAATCATAAGAGACGGTTGAAACAGTCATTCAAATGAATGGAAAAGGCTTAGTTCCATATAAATAATGAATGGCTTCTCTCGTATTAAACTCCTGAAAGAGACGGCGAGCATGCAAGAGGGAGTGTTGTCACTGCAGCAGAGTTTTGTTAAGGAAGGAGAACACTGGAGAGATGCCTGAAGGCAGGGTTTTGTCCTGAAGGGGAGGAAGAGTGGTTCCAAGTGGGGCAGGAGCAAGCTCATGGTATTTCCCATCAGCTGCTTTGAGCTACGGCACACACCTAAGGCACGGTTGTTGGCATTAAAGGGCAGCTGGATGCTGTTTGATACAGGAGGTGCCATGGCTGGCTGCTGTACAGCATCTCTTTTCAATCAGTGGGGTCTGCTGGTTTGTGGTAGAACTTTGAGAGTGCCTGAGACTCGGTAGAGGCAGAAGACCTTTGACACTGCAAAGCTGAGGACTGCCCTACGACAGAGAGCAATCCAGGAGGGTGGACTTCCCCCTCTGAATGAGTGGTAGTGTGGTGAGTACCCAAACTGAGGTTCAGATCAGTGGGAGAAGGCCGCAGGAGGTGGGATGATGGGTTTGTGGTGAGTGCTGAGTGCCTCTGCACCATGAGTCTGGCCTCTCTGAGGGTTACGGGTGAGCTGTGCATCTCCATTCTGCAGGTAGAGTGAGACCAGACCCTCTGGGATAACAGTCAGTAAAACATTGATCATTGAAACGTACACGTCCTGCTGAGAGCCTTTGGCACCTGCACAGACACTCCTTCCTGGGTAAAGGAATTTAAGTCCCCCACCCCATCCTTCCAGATTCGGGTGGTAAAGGTGGTTGTTGCCACCGTTTCCATGTTTACTTGAACTCAGCACGACGTGTCACAGAATCAGAAGTGTTGGTTGAAAGAGTCAGATCATAGAATCATGGAGTCATTTAGGTTGGAAAAGACCCTTAAGGTCATAGAGTCCAACTGTTAACCTAACACTACCAAGTCCACCACCAAACCATGTAATCCACCCTCCTGCCTTGGTATGGTCCAGCCTCCCAGGTCTGGCATGGTTTGAACACACTTTGTTCCCTGAGCACAGATTACCAATAATCTTGGGTGAGAAACGTGTGCATGAGCATCACCTGGCAGCAAAGCATGGACACAACTGGGCAGCTTCAAACGTCATCATCCTGTCCAAGTCAGCCTGACTTGTTTTCCCGAATCTGCACTGCTCCTTGGTCACCAGGTGGGAGGTTTGGACTAGATGATCTCCAGAGGTCTCTTCCAACCCCATATCATTCTGTGGTTCTGTTTGGCTGGCCCGTGGGCAGCTGTGGTTGGAAGTGACTATTAATGAACACATGCAAAGGAAATCGGGTAGGTCATTGATGAGGACAGCAGGAAAACAGGAAAGGTTGGAAAGTATGTTGGAGTATTGTCCTTGGCTGGAGCAGGGCTACCAGGAGGAGGGTTTCCTGCATTACCACAGCAAGAAGGAAACAGGGACACTCTGAGGTGTCCCAGCATCATTTAGAGGATGTAAAAGAAGAGGTAACAACATGTTTTGTGCCAGTTCCTGCAAAGTGTGGTATGAAGCCAAGTACCTTGATGTCTACCTCCCCGCGATGTAGAATTTCTGAGCTTACCAAGTCCAGCCTGAATTTGCTGTGTCTGGAGATAATAGGAGGGCAGCACATTTAAAATAAATGGGTAAGTTTTAATTGGTATAGAGTTTTAATAAAAGAATTTAATGGATTTTTCTTTCATGATTCATTTTCTTCACCATCAAACTACCCAACTGTAGTAAGGCTTTGCCTCCAATATTCCAGTAATGCTTTGGGTCCAGTTTAAGGAGGTGATTTGCCATCTTTTATCTGGTGAAATCCCTTGTGAAGCCCACAGCGGGATATCTCAGGACAGTCACACCCACGACCACGTTTCTTAGGAGCAAGGACCATGACACACCGCTTCTTGCTGCTAATTCACAAAGGTCTTGGCAACGATCACGGGCATCTTACTGTGGACAAACAAGGGAATTAGAACAAATTAATAGATGATGAATTAATAGTCTGCATTCTACTGCCACTGCCTGCAATAATTGTTACTGTGATGCAAGCAAGTCCCTTGAAACCCGTGGAAGTGACAGGTGACTTTAAAGCTCAGAGAATGTGCGCACACGGAGAAGTTTAACGCTGCAAGAGTTTAATGAGGCTGCCAATTAGAAATTAAGCATAGGAACCACAGCCTTGTCTTTCAGAGGAAGAGTTTGTATTTATAGTCGTAACAGCAATAACCTAAGTAGAAATTTTCCTTCCGTTATAGTTGTTCAGAAAATGACCAAATCGCATAGCTTTTGAATAAAGTTTCTGTTGATTTTATTTTCTCTGCTTAACTCCTGTATCGGACTCTTAATCCTTGAAATGAAGTTTTTGCAAGTATTTTTTTTGCTGTAGGAAATTGAAAGAAGAATCAAATAGCCTATGAAGAAGCCATAATGGTATAATTTTGAAAGTGCTAGCTGTAACTCAGACTGTCAACTTCTGAAGGAAACAAGCATTATTGCTACTTGATTTCCATGCAATGGTAAAGAAATCGATATGACCACAGAAATGCTTCATAGAATGAATACTTGAGAAATTGTAAATTCTATGAAATCTCTTTGTTAAAATGTCAACAGTTTGCTCTCTGCAGGAAACTGCAACTTTTGCATTACATTCATCAACATCAATGTCATATAAAGCACATTAGAGCATCCGAGCTTTAGAAAAATAAGTGCTAAATTTATATTTGCTACAAAAATCTCAAAGAGTTTAAAGATAAATTTTATTTCTGTCTGCTTACTATACCAGTTCTAATTAAAAAATGAATAGAAGTATATCTGTTTTCATTGCCCTAGAGCAGTGTTATTTAGGGAAGTTGTACTCAAAAGGCATCAGCTTATATTTAAAATTAAATACTAAGCAAAGAGGAAATATACAGTCAAAGTTGAAGTTGTAATTCTGAATAAGATTAGTCTCAAAATTAATGTCCAATTAGCCAATTGATGAGGATGTGCAAGTCCTTTGCAGGCCTCAGTAGTGTCCTGCCAATTAGATGGCAACATTCATCTCACCGAAAAGCAAGAATTAACTAAGTGTAGAGCATGGATTTGTGGTCTAAGCCAGCGTCTCTTCTTTGTGGTTACAGTGTGAAGAACTACCCTTTCATTTGTTTTTCTTTTTTGCCTTTACACCTAGAGGATCCTTTGGTTTGAGGATAACAAGCCTCCTGCTCCTACGAGCTTTCATGCCAATTTGAGAGTTATTCCTGATTTCTGATGGACTTGCTGACAGCCGGTGACTGTTGTTGAGTTCAATCTGCCCAACGATGTGCATTCAACAAAAACAAAGTGGTTTTTTCCTGTTACCCACTCTGCCGCCACAGGCTATTTCTAAACTTGCTTGGTGCTCAGGTCATCTGGAGTTTGCTCTTTCTCAATGCAAAGGTTCGCAGTAAACCAGTCCATGAAGAGGTGATGAAACTCCTCCTGATGATCCCCCCGCTATGATGTTTTATCAGTTACTTTCACCCCATACAGTATTTATTCAGCTGAAAGTGGAAATGTGGTTAAAAATCTTTTATAAGGACACAGCCGGACTCCACCATTTGCTTTTCCTCTAGAAGGGTCATGCCATGATGTTTCCTCCACCCATATTTTTTTCTTGGATGAAATCACTTTCTCAGCCAGGAGAAATATTAAGAGTAAAGGTTAGAGTGTCTCACCTTCCTCAGGGAGATATGTCTTCTAAGGATGGGCTTCTAGTACACAAGGTTTTTTCCTCTATCGGTACACTTTCTTCTTTCCCTCTCCTTCTGAAATGGCCAAAGTAGCTAAAAAAAATGACCAAAATTAGCAACTGGATGTCACCATTTTCTCAATATCTACCACACCTTCTTAGTGCAATGCTGTAACTCGTGGGCTGCCAACTACCCCAAAATGGGAGCTGAAGTCAGGGCAGACTGAGATGCAGCATCCCCAGCTATCAGGTCCTGGGGGACTCACTTTGAAATGAAACTAAGGTAATTTTCAACATGGAATTGTTTTATTGTGTGGGTACATCTGCACATAAACTTTACGTTGGGTTCGGAACAGCACATAAAGGCTTGCAAGAGATAAATTAGGCTAAGTATAGCACTCATCATTAATCAGGATACTAAACAAGCATGAGCGCTAGAAAATGAACACAGCTGCCCCTTCATTTATCTTGCTGTCAGAAGGTAACTCGCCTAGGGAGAGAAGCTCAGAAGTGGTGGGTTAGGGTCTTTTGTGTCTCTCAGCTTGCAGAGACTATGTGTGCTCATATATAATAACTACATATCCATGTTACATGCATATATGTTTGTATATACACAGAGAGATATCCTGGATACATACCAGTACCGTTTTTGTACTGGTGTGTGTATATTGATGTATGTGTCCTCAACAGTCCTCAACTGTAATTTTGAGCTGGAAAGTGAGAGATAGGCTTGTTTATTTAAAAGGAAAAATGTTTACTAGTTATTTCTGTTCACACTGAGTATTCTGACTCAATAATGGAAATTTTGGCTACAGCGTTACTGCAAGGTTATATTCTGTGATAACTTTCATCAATTCATCCCATATGAAGATGTGATATAAGTGTAGCTGATAATGGTAAATCATTAACTTTCATTCCAGAGTGAATATGTGATGCTGGAAGGTAATAAAACCCTTTATTTCTCATTTGCTTTGGGGAAAAAAACAGATAAGTGAAGCAGAAGTTACTGGAAGTCTCCAAGTGTTAATTTTATAGTGACTTCTCTGTGTCAAAGGATATTTGAAGACAAGCTCACCAATGGCTAGTCCGATACTCGGTGGCTGGTCTTCCTTAGTCTGACCTTTTGCATGAAAGCAATAAATCAGCTAGCCTTCCACGTCTCTCGTATTGTCCCGAGCTCTTGGGAAAAGGATGATTGAATAGGAAGAATTAGTGCTGCTGCACAGGATTTAGCATAATGGATAGATCATTAACCTTTTTAAGCCTGGTATCCTGGCTCCTGCACTGGCCTGCCATGGCTGCTTCAAGTGAGCAAAAAACTCCATCCACAGCAGGGACGGTTTGTGCAGGGAAGGGGAAAGATTTTTTTGGACCGGAGTCGTGAGAATGGGTTGTCCTATAGCAACGGGATACCTCTAGCACTGTGCCTATGGGAATATGGAGCTCCGTATGGGCTGCAGTACTCAGGTTGTTAGCTTTTTTTTGGTTGGCTTTTTCAGGACTGCCCTGTTGACAACATCCAAAACGGCTTGTTTGAAGGTCAGATTAGGAGTGGGCACCTAAACACTGATGCATTATTTTGACTGCATTGTTGACTGCAGTCTTTAGTTTATTTGGACAAGGACATGTGCTTCAGGTGTGCAAATTACTGCACCTCAGCCGAGAACTTGGAGGAGAAAAAAACCTCACCACTTAAAAGGACAGAAGTATTAACATGCAGCACTCTGGTAGCTGTTAATATTAGATACTCAGGTTACCATGCCCAGATAGATACGACACACATTACAGGGAGACGTGAAGTCTCATTTTACAGAGACTGCTGGAGGCCAGGCAGCTCCTAAAATGTTCTTGCTGCCCTGATTTAGGTAACTACATCCTGCCCCAGATATATGTTTTCATTGGAGTCCTATTAAAATTGGAATTAGATGTTGGAATTAAATGAAACTTCTTGTCTCCTGTGTGATGTTTAGTCTAAAAGAGGATGCTCAAAGGTACAATTTCTATTGCATTTGATTTGAACTCACCTCATAGGATGTGTGTCAACACTTGACAAAGTTTTTCAGAGTACTCAACTTGACAGGGCTTCCCACAAGAGAAAACAGCTAGATGTAGGCAAAGCTTGATGGGTGACACATAATCAGATCAACCCCAAAAGTACCCACCAGCTAAGCATGATCTTAACTTCTGGTAATTTTTGATGAGCCCACACTGAAAGTATGTGTCCATAATGTAGTTCATCTCTACAAAATCCTAGACTTTATGGCCCAGGAGCTTTAATTCATATCTTAACGACACCCCACACTGATCATTGCAGTGCTTTCTGTGTCATCTTGCCATCTTGCCTACAGAGAGAAATCACAGTCCCATTGCATTATACTGTTGGGACCATGTAAGAAAATACCTGAGGGCTTTTCTGCTTGGTTGATGCTGTGATGTGTTCTTAAATCATCACAGAATCACAGAATATTCATGGTTGGAAGGGACCTTTGAGATCATTGAGTCCAACCGTGATGACTTACACCTCACGTTCACCATCTCCTGGACGTATCACTGTTGCAACGTTTTGTACTTACTCCTTTCTTACTGTGTGTTACCGACAAGCAGCGACAGCACAAGAAATAGGAGGGACAGGCTGACTTTAAGGGAACTGAGAACAGACATAATCTCGTTTCCAGCTGGGGTGACACCTCCTTCTAGCAAATCACATGGCAAAGCGGGGAATTTTCAGAAGGACCAAAGCTGGAGACTGATCGGGCTGCCAAGACGCCTACTTCAGAGGGGATCAAGTACTCTGTCGGCTACTTGGCTGCTTGTTCACAAAACTCTGTAAAAAAACCCCAGGCATACACTAGATAGAGATTTCTCTTTTAAAAATTGGCTTATTCATGTCTAACCCTGCCCTCCCGGTGTTTTATTATTATTGCTTTTATATGGTCCCTGAGCTTTGTTATCATCAAACAGCAGGTATACTGTCACTTGCCCATCGCCTGACAAATCTGTCCCCAAGAAACCTTCAGTGATAGGTACTGTTTGTGTGCTACGCTCAGGTCATATCATCACTAGTTTGGTTTTACTGCTGTGGAAAATGTTTTATCAGTTTTACTAATAGTGTAAACCCAAATCATTTAAATAGCAGAGAGCATCATAAGCAGCCGAGTTTCTACCAGTTGTCTTCTGTCACTGGCATGTGTACTCATAGTGGGAGGGGTTTCACCTTTGGGAAATCAGATTTTCAGCTTCTGCATCTGCTTTGTGGACTGCTAATGTCAGCGTAGCTGAGAAGGAGTCGAGGACCGAAGTTTGTCACATAAATAAAACTGAAAAAGAAGTCAGAGTATAGACTTAGTTATACGGAGAAACTTGACAGGTTTGAAATTCACAGGTCACCCACTGAAACTTCCTCTTCTGGAGGAGGTGTGAGTATTAAGAAACGAGAGGACTGTCACATTGTCACACAGTTGGCCAGGCAGCGGGGATGTCTGCTGCGCTCCCCCTTCCGAGGAGATGCAGAAGTTCAAGAAGAAAGCGAGGGTTTCTGCCTCTTCAGGTTTCTTTGGCAAGATCGTTGATAGTGAATCTAATGGCCAGATTTGAAATACTCTTTTCAAATCTCAAAGCAAAGAATTAAAAAACAAGTTCTCATTTTCAAGCATTCAAGCAATATATTTTTGAAGGTAACACATACATATCCATATTGCAAATCACAGGACGGTAGAACCATGGAATCATAGAACGGTTCAGGTTGGAAGGGACCTTAAAGATCATCCAGTTCCAACCCCCTGCCATGGGCAGGGACACCTGCCACCAGACCAGGTGGTTAAAACTGTTGATCAACCATCCACTTTTTTTTGCTGACCTGAGAAGTAAAAGAGTGGGCATTTTCTGCTGAAGCAGAAAACATATTTTTTTTGTTCAGTCAGAATGTTTTGCTGCTTGTTTAGTGCTTTCTTCCAAGTTACAAAAAAAAAAAAAAAAAGGGGGATGCATCTTTAGATCTTTAGTCACTGAGGGTGGACTCGGAGAAGGGAGAGTCATCTCCGCAGCTGAGCCAGCTGTTTTGTAGCTTTCTGCATCTTTCGAAACGCAGCATGCTAGAATGGAGATTTCCCCTTAAAATGGAGATTTCCCCTTAAAATGAATTGGCACTTATGATTCAGGCTGACCTTTAACTGCTGAGTCTGATGACCGTGGTATAAATGCTGTCATTATCTTTACTGCAGAGGAGGACTTCTGTTCAAATTTGGCATTCATATATTACTTTGATAGTTATTTTTGAGTGACAGTGTCGCAGCAGTCTAGTATTTGAGATCCTCAGAGCAGAGGAAACAAGGTCCAGTTGCCTGCTCTGTCCAGAATCTTTCCATGTAATCTTAGCAAAGCCCTTATTTCAAAGGTGGTTGGGTATTTGTGTATCTTAACACCTCTGAATATCTTTATGGACCAGATTAGAGCCCTTCCCTATTTCACAGGAATACTGCAAAGATAAATACATTAAAGGTTTTAAGGCACTCTGAAACTAGGGGTATTTAGGTGAGTAATTCCCATTGAAGTCTGTGGTCTCTGAATAGTGTTCTTCAAGAGAACATATTTCTTTTTAGTTAGGATATATGGCTTGCTGTGGTCTCCATGGTCATACAAACAGGCTCCATGTTTGAAACTCTTCTCATAGCCCAGAAAGAAGCTTACAACCATTGCTGTTCACCGAGTAACTCTGCAGAAGTCTTCCAGCTTGTGCAACTGATGGCGTGGTGGAACTCTGGTTGGTCAACCTTGGTTCACATCACCCTTTACCCCCCTACCACAACTGCTCACTGGTTAGGATGAGTTGTAGCTCTCTGAAAGTGTCTGATTCTTGTGACTGCATGGACTGAAAGGCTTCTTAAGGCCATGCTAGAGGAAAAAAATAGTACCAGAAGTCATTAGAGGGAGGTGACAATATTTCATTATAACTGGCCTAGGGCATTTGCTGGGAAGACAAAGGGGAAATTCTACCCAGTGGTGAAATTACATTGGGAAAGAGAGGTACACAATGACCACGCTTAAAATATGTTTTCTTATTTGAAAAGGCTGAAGCTGCTAAAACTGCGATTCGGAGCTCTGCAGGCTGGGGAGGTGCTGCCTGACTGCCTGTCGCCACGGCCATGGGGACTTTCAGTCCAGACAGCTTATTCATTGCCACAGTTCTGGGAATTACTTTGTCCGCATGTCCTTTTTCCTCTGAAGATGTCGTGACTCAGGGCACAGTTTATGCCTGAACTTTATTCCCAAACCATCAACGATACGGGAAAAATTATTCAACTGAGTCATTCAGGGACAATTTTTTTGAGAACAAAGAGCTTGCTTTCTGGCTGAAAGCTCAGAGGTTGGAGGCCTCCAAACACACAACTACAGCTGTGTGGGGTGTAGACTTTTCAGGTCTGGGTTCACAGACAGGGACACAACCTACTCTGCCGCTCCATAACTCAGCAAGACTTCTCCCTATGCTAAGATGTGGAAACACCTCAGTTTTTCCGTATACCATGGCTGGAAGCATTGGAAGGATCCAATCTTGAGGTCTTGCTTATAAATTTTCTCAGGTTTCTTGTCCCTGTCCTCAGTCTGACACTGAGGACCCCCAACTTTTCTCTGCTCCTCAACCAGAGGGAGGAGGGTAGCGGGGTGGCTTATGGTCACCTAAGTGATTAAGGCGTTGCATTACTTGTGTCTTGCCACAATATGTCAGTATAATCCCATGTATGGTTCAGACAGACTCCTCTTACTAGTTCCCTGGTTTACTTAGAAAACGTTTCATTGGGATTTGGGATTTTGCTGTTGTTCTTTTCAGCTTTGTCTTTTTTTTCCATCTGTGGAGAAATAGCTGTGTGCAATGAGTAGAAATGTACATCTTCCGAGAAAATGAAAGCAGAACTGTTTCAGGAGCAAAAAACCTACTTGAATTTGTTTACTTCTTAGCTCTTAAATGCATTTCTTTAAACAAATAAAGGAATTGCAGACATTCATTAAAGTTTCGTTTCTGAAATGCACGTTTCCAGGCCCAGCTAATGCCAAGCTATATAACCTTATATAACCTTAGCAAATACAAAGAAATTATACCCAAGACTGGGTTTGATTTTTTTTTTCTTTGTATTTTTGAAATCAGAAAGCTCTTTACAAAGCAATTCTGGCTTTTCTGTGGCAGTGAAACATTCACATCTGGTTTTTTATGTGGACCATGGCTAAGACACTGTCTCTAAGCGAGTGAATGCAGATGGCCTGTGTCCTGGCATGAAGTCAGCCAGTGGATTGTGAAAGCTGGTTCAGATATTGCCACAGCAGAGGGCAAGAAAAGAGTCTGTGCCTACTTGTGCTCCACAGACTCTCTGCAACATCTGTGATACAATGCCAGAGCCATCCACACCCATTACGTCCAGTACCACTGACCAGTACCTGCTCAGTCTTTAGCTGGAAGCTGTTCTTGCCACATGAGTAAGTTGCTCGGGAGGGTGGAATATGCAGCCCCCTGAGTAATGACACCCAATGCAAGATGGCCAAGAGGGAAGAATTAACTCCTCACTCCTTTCTTCTACTTGGCCATTAAGAAACTGTTAATAACTCTGGTAAATTCTGTGTTCTCCATATCCCTAGGACTTGTACTCGCTGGACTGTCTGACCTTCTCCCAGTGAGCTTGTCCATGTTGTTCTGCAGCTAACTGAAGTGCTTGAAGGCTGGTAGGGACATAACCTCACACCCCATTTCTACTTAAGAAATATTACTATTAATATAGTATATTCATTAATACAAGCAGCTAGTTTCTGTGTTATAGAATCATAGAATGGTTAGAGTTGGAAGGGACCTTAAAGATCATCCAGTTCCAACCCCCTGCCATGGGCAGGGA
>JAOXJK010000023.1:61235336-61245571 GCA_025774025.1 Xenus cinereus | reverse complement strand
CCATCCAGCCTGGCCTTGAACCCCTCCAGGGATGGGGCAGCCGCAGCTTCTCTGGGCAACCTCTTCCAGTGTCTCACCACCGTCACAGGAAAGAAATTCTTTCTAGTATCTAATATGAATCTCCCCTCTTTCAATTTAAAACCATTACCCTTCATCCTGTCACTCCACTGCCTGATAAAGAATTCCTCTTCAGCTCTCCTGTTGGCTCCCTTTTGGTACTGGCAGGCTGTTATAAGGTCTCCCCAGAACCTTGTCTTCTCCAGGCTGAATAACCCCAACTCTTTCAGCCTGTCTTCATAGCGTTCTGTTGTGCTTGCTTGCAGGTTGCCAACTGGGTAACGTGGGTGTAATGTCTTCTGGTCCCTTCTTTTGGCCCGTTGGTTGGTCACACATCAGTCTTCAGTTTGCTCAAGTTTTGCAATTCATTAGGAATACTAACGGTGGCATTTGGCTTGCAGACATAAAGCAGGTGGCTTTAATCTTGATTGTTTATGGAGTTACACCCTGTTCTGCACTTTTCACCAGCCAAAATGAAGTGCACAGTGGGGAGTTCATACTCGGTTCATTCCATGCAAGCCTCAGTAAGATGCCTGGACCCCTGTGATTACATAGCAGAAATTTCTTGGGTGTTGTTTCTGTGGTTTTCTTCTTTTCTAGCCAGCACAGCAAGGAAATGAGGTGTTGGAAGGTGAAATTTGTGAAACTTGCACAAAGTGAATGGGGACAGAGCCACCAGAGCAGGAAAGACCTGAGGTGGGGGAAAGTCTTCGGTTTCATGTCAACGTAATGCTGATATGTCGGTCTCTGTTAGTGAAATCACAGGGGTGTCATTAATAAGAAGCTGAGGCTGATTGGAGCAACCTCATCTTCTGATGTGATCATTTCTCTGTGCAGAGCAATGTCCTCTTTCTTGCCTCCTGCGTCGGGTCACGGGTGTATTCCAGGAAGGGTTATTGCTTTCAGAGAAATAGTGCCTCATGGAAAGCCTTCCCAAAGGTTACTGATTGGAGTGTGAGCTCTGACTGGACATGTTAGGTAAAGATTGATCAGAGCTGTCGTGGAAAATTTGCATTCCAGTCCTACTCCAGGAAATTTAGACATGGCGTTGGGAAATCTTACAGCCTGGAAAATGAAGGACATGGGCTTTTGGCCACAGAAAAAAGAAACTAATTCTGTTTTTTTCACTTGAAAAACATAATTTTATGAAAGGTATTTTTAAAAGTGTTTTTTTCTTTCAGTAGAATTCCAGTTTTTCATTAGAAATATTTGTCTGGATGCATTTCCATTGATCCTATTCACATGCAGTGCAGGGGTTTATGGAAAATCAACTGAAGCTTCTCTGCTATTTAGTTTGCTCTCCCCTGTTTGTCTCATTTCCCCACCATATCCCTCAACATGACAGGCTATCATTTGACCTTGACAGGCCATGTTTCTGGCCACAGCTCACCAGGTCTTGGGTTCAGAGATGCTTGGCCCTTTCCTTTGATGGTGTTGATGGCCTGGCTCTAAAATGTCAATGTTCCAACTTTATCTGGAAGTAGCAGGATGTTTTTTGCTTAAATGATTAGTCGTGGTAAAATGAAGAACATAGTGTTCCTTTAAATGGCTGCTGGTTGTAAGAGTTGATGCTTTCAGCTGTCTTTAATATACAGCAGGTATAAACAATAGGGAAAAAAAAACCCTTTCCTAGTCTAAGCCATTTTGGCCAGCTTTACTCTAATGCATCACAGCTACTGCTTGCACACACTAAAGGAGTGCACAGCTGCAGTATCTCTTACTTTTTTGTGTCTTTTTGCTTCTTTTTTGATGTGGTTGCACAGCTTGATGACCAAGGAGGAGCACGCCTGGAACATATACAATAATAGATCTCCCTATGGCTCCCAGGCGGAATTCCTAGTCTTGGGGATGTCCTGCTGAGCTCCTCCCATTCCTTCTGCTTGACCCCAGACTCCTCTGTTTCAAAACTTGAGAACTCAAAAGTTCATTACTTTTTATGTCATTTTGTCTACTATTATTTCTAGAAGCCTATCTTTTTGAGGCAAACACCATTAAGGAGCAACTTAGCAAGAGATGGTGGCCTTGTGCGCTCAGGGATGGCATTATCATACATCTTGTGCAGCTGAAGGCTTTTAACTTATTCAGTCCTATTCTGTAACTTTTGGCATAATATTTCATGGTATTTATTGATGGGGAGCAGCATATCAGCAGGTGAGAAAACCAGCTTCAAGAAGATACTCAGAATGAACGTGCCATAAAGTTGTACCAAACCATGATCTCATTCAATTTCTGCAGTCTCTTCACATTCACTTTTCTGAGTATCATTCTTCATGGTCCACAAGACTTCCACCGTTCGAATGGTCTTGTGCAAGACTTTTTTTTCTTCTTTTTCACAAGACCATTCATCATTTGAATGTAAAGGGATGGCCCTGGGTGTTAGAAAGACTGAGGCACCCAAGGCGCTCTGCAACTCCAACGTACACACCAAGAATTTCTCAACTGTGTTCCACCCCCGTAAACAGATTTTCTCTTTGGATTTATGAATGTAGCCTATAAATCATATACATATGACTTCAGGGTCCAGCCTATACCTGGTAATTATCCCATTAGTATGTTACAGTAGCATTTCACTAACTAGGGTACAGTTTCAGTCACATAGATGTCTCATGCATGTCTGTGGGATGTCCCCTCATGACTTCAGCCGCTGCTCCGTGGAGGTGCGGGTCTCCTGCAGATCCCTCGCTGTATCTGCCAACCACGTGTGAATGCTGTGGAGACTCAGAGGTATCTTAAAGGCTGAGGCACCTTTGCTGAGGTGATTGAGTCCCAAAGACACACAGTGTCTATGCTTGTTTCATGAACAGCTGCAATGACTAAGCCTTTCCAGTAACTGGTGCTGTTTCTTCCACTGATAAATTTATCTCCAGCTTTTGAAATCCTCTTGGTAATGGCAGTTTGCTCTCTAAGATTTCTTCTGAAATAGCTGAAATGGTCTCTCTGAGCAGAACACATAAACATGTCCTTATAAATCTTTTCCTTAGCTATCTACATGTATAAAATAATTTTGCCCCATAGAAATACAGCAGTCCTTTTCTGAGGCACAAACTGTTCAGTGTCTGTGGCAGTAGCTATACTGTGTTGCTGGCCAAATCACTTTGCTCGTATTTTGTAAACTTGTTGAAATACACTTTTGTTTTCTCTGAGGCTGCAGGCTCTTTGCTTCCCAGCCCCTCTCTGTGCGTATTTTGTCCTCTCTCCTTGTTCTGGTTGCTCTAGTGCTCTTCAGACTCCCTCAAATTCTTCAGAGCTTAAATCAGCCTTTTCCAGCAGTTTCCTCCCCCGGGCTTGTCTCTCTGATTCTCATTCCACTCAGGGCTTGATTAGTAACTTTGCAGACCCTCTGAAAGTGTTTAAGTTTGATATAATAGAGGCAACCTTATTATTTTTCTTTTTACTGGTACCTTTTAGAAGATTTGTCCTTCCCAATATAAGAATTTATAGTGAGAATTTACCCTAGAACTAAGAGCTTAGCCCAGTCCTGTACCAATCAAGTGCTTATCAGCTGTTAAATAAACCCAGGGTCCCATAACAACCAACGTTTAAAAATACTCATCTGACGTTACAAAATGAAAACCAAGAGTTTATGGTTGTTTCTTGGAAATCGGTGTGATTTGTATAAGTTCTTTATGCCCCCCCAAATGACATTGCCTGAAGTGAATCAATTGAATGACAATTTTCCAATTGCTCTTCTGTAGGTATAGCAATTAGCACAATGGCTCTTCATTGTCACCCTCTTCCTGTGTTTAAAAGTAAGGACACCTCTGAAGAGCCTGGTCCTCGGAGCGTGATATTATTGGGCTGCATTTTGTCAGTATCGAAGGTATTTAGGCAACTCAGCATCAGGTCCCTGCTGCCTCAGAAAAAAGCACAGTATTAAAAAAATTAAAGTTTTTCGTGGGTCTTCAGTATTTACCTCAGAGGACGGAGCCCTTTTCAGGAATTCCCTTTTTGAACTTTTCTTGTGAGCTTTGGGGCTCGAGCTTCCCAGTTCTCCCCAACTTAAGCCAAAATTATGACAGCAATGAATGCTTGAGCTGGGGCCTTAGCGGACTTAACACATAAGACTTGCAATTAAGCTGCCAGTGATGTCATCATTTGGGGAATTAAGTTTTTTCTTTTTTCCTTGGAAGCACTTTATAAAAGATTCTGCAAGCAAGTTGCAAAGGAGACTGTAACTTTCCTGACAATGAACACTGATGTCCCCTCCAATTCTCTGCAGAAGTGCCCTTATTTTGTGTCCTGAGCCATTTGTGGCAAACTAAACCTCAGGAGTTTGGGTTTTACTTCTTTTTTTTTTTTTTTTCTTATTAGAACGTTTTGACAGATTAGTATTCTTGATCATTGTAGCAAACACTGAAAACATAGAAAATCCACACAAAACCCCACCTATTTATGATTAATTCCCTGACATTTGATATCCCTACTTGATAACGCCTGATGGATCTGTGGCAAAAGCCAGTGTCATTTCACAATAGCACCCCACCCCTGGGCCGTGAGAGCCATTCTCAGCTGAGATCAAGTCATAAACACCAAGTCCACATCTGATTAGAGCAGATATATGGGAGGTATGAACAGGACCGGCCAGATGCTAGACCATATGATAAACACCGAGGATCATGGCATCCTATAAAACTGGGCGTTTATAGGGTGCAGCTGGCTACGCATAATCTTCTCCTAATTTATAAGGCTGAAGCATCTGGTCCATTGCTGTTGATCTATCAGTTTTTCCGGAGCCTTGTTCCCGAATTTCTGGTAGTCGGGTACCGCTCTTCGGAGTGCCGGTGGAAGGGGAAGTTAAAGCTATTTACAGTGGGAGATAAGCTCTTACTCCATCCGACAGATAAGATAATGTTCAGCCATGGTCATGAAAGAAAGACAGGTGAGGACCTTGTAGGATGGGTTCTGCTTCACACAAAGATCAATAACTGCAAACTCTTAGAGTCATCTGTTTCTTGTTGGCAGGACCCTGAGTCGTGACACAAGGACTTGGCCATTGTGACAGGCCATGCCCGTGACTGCAGACATTCTCTGGTGACACCGCAGGCAAAGGTTGGGTTGACAGACTGGGTTGCTCAGGCCTGCTTTTGTGACACTGCTGAGTTTTCCCCACCCTATGCCATAGCTCCAGGAGCCAGCATTTATTTTTCTCTCTTTACTGAAACAGAAGCTGCCATTTGGCACGTTGCTAGAAAATGCCCGCTCTATCAGTGACTGAAAAAAAAACATGAGAAGGGTATTTTCAGCTGGGCCTTGCAAACTTATGGTCAGGAGGAGTCAGGCTGATGATGTGAAGATGCCCTGTGCTGAATGGTGTGCTCCACACTAACCAACGTGGAGCCACATGCCACCTCAGGCATCTTTGGAGAGGTGGCCCCACAGCAGATGTTCTCTTTGTGTCCAGAAGGAGGAAGGGGAAGGAAGGCCAGAGCTCGCTTTTCCAGATATTTCCAAGCTGCAAGAAAGCCCCAGATGTAGTTTAAAGCCTGGGAGATCTCTTCCTCCATTCCCCCCTCATGGAGACAAACAGCATAATGAACACAATGAAGCTGTTTTTTTAAAAATACAGCATTACCAATGGTATCCAGAAGCTGTGGGGTGCAGATGCCCCAGCTGGTGTATGCTACAGCAAAGTTCCTCTCCTTGCAGGACCCCCATCCTGCGAACCCAGTGGAGCACGTCTCGTGAACACGCTGCTACCACCGGCTGCGGAGAAAACACCCAGCCCCAGTCATTTTACCAAACCCTTCCCCCGTCAAACTGCACATCAGAGCAGAGCGGGAAGGAAATTTGCCTTTCAAACGGAAAGAGAAAATTGGCTTTTGCAGAACATCATGGGGTTGGCAATAATAAATCCTGGTGCTGTCAGAATGGAAGCGAGACGTTCCCGCAACTGGTGCGCTGCTTTCTGGAAACCTGTGCCGTTGCTGAGGAAGTGAAATCTGGTTAGCAAACCTAGCACAGCAAGACTCATTCAGACCTTTTATTGTTGGGTTTCCCCCCCCACACACTCTAGGAGCTGTAAATTTTGTATAATTTTATCCAATCGGAAAACTGTCTGGTTTCCAACATTTCCATAGACCCATGTCACGGCAGCTGCTGTATTTCTAGACAGATCTGAACGTTTCAGGCTCTGCTGCTTCTGTTTTCAAATGTCTTTAAGATTTGAGAGCCCTAAACAGTTCCATCCTCTGCGTCTGACATAAGTACAGTATCCCCTTGACGAGGGTTAATAGATGTCACCTTAATAAAGCTTCATCTTTGTGTGACAGCGGCAATTTGTGTTGACTTAAGGAATGAAGTGAGTTTGGGAAAGAACCTGAATTACTGCAGATATGGTTTTCAGGCTGTAATAACCCACGAGTGCATGAAGCCACCACTGCCGAATTGTAGGACGGGCTATTTCTTAATAGTTTGCCTGAATGGTTTCATTGTGGTTCTGCCCAGTGCGAGAGGGGTGGTGGGGCAATGCTGGATCTGAGACTTGTCACGGCGCTGGGTACTATACAGAGATTTAATAAGCCCCGTTTTCCAAAGAAATTTACCTAAATTGAGAAACTGTGTGATATGTGAAGGTAAAACAACCGGAAGGAATGGGACAGGAGCAACAAGGGAAGCGTGGTGAAGGAAATCTGGTTTTGTGGACTAGATATGTGGATGCAGCTAGATGCCTGCAAATCTAGTCATTAAATATATCATGTGTTAGAATCAGGTAGTGGAAATATTTAATCTGCAATGCTCTTTTTCATTCTGTGAAGGCGAGAGTGACCAGAATTCACTTACTCCACACATCCTCCTCCTGGATGCCTACTGCCAGAGATGAAGAGTTGTAGGAGTAAAATCGTTACAAATCACAGGTGATGGTCAGCATCCACTCATCATGTCCTGATAAACGGCTGGAACAGGAGATCTTTTCCATTTAACTGCCTGTCATTGACTAAAAGCGAGCATCTTTTCCGTTCCAGGTCAAATGAGCTCCTGCCTAATCACATACAGGTTTCGCTATCAGAAATGATATGTTGAGGGCACTATGAAGACAATGTGAGTGTGGGGTATGCTCCTGGACTATAGGGTTCTTACTGTAAAGAAAGGATGCTTTTTTTATCTTTGGTTGCAACCTTTGTTGTAGGAGAAATAAAGTATCTGCAACTTCTATTTTATCAATTGTATTTTAATTCCAAGGCTTAAAATAGAAAGCCCCTAGGAACAATCTTAAGGATATTTTCACAAAAGCTTCTTGCTTTCTTTTGTACTACAGTACATGACTATTTGCTTTCTAAATGCAAATACATACCATTTTAAATTGTAATATTGGACATACAAGGTATCCGTGGCCTTTGTATCCAAAAATAATTATGATGAATCAAATAATTGAATGCAGCAAAGTTTAATTTAAAAAGCATCGAAGTATATATTCCAGAAATAGACCACATATGTTGATTTATAGCTGGATCTGTGATGAGAGGCATCTTCTGCCATTATTCCTGTAACTGGGAAGAGAAAGAGAATTGCTGTCAGAGTGTGCACGTAGCTGGATGGTGTTTGATTTAACCTAAAATGCAACTCATGCCATTTGCCTGCAATCCTTCCTGTACCTCTGCAGGTTGTTCAGCAGCTCTAACCTGAGCTTCCAGCCTTTCACAGTACTGGAAAAGCAAGCAAAAATGCAGGAAAATCCCCAAGAAACTGGCTCCCTCCTCAGCCTAAACCCACTGACCAAGTCTCAAGAAAGACCAACGTTAGGCATCATATTATAAAGCAGAAGAAAGAAAAATTTTTATGGTTAGGGTACCAGGCTGAGAACCGAAGAACAGGTTCAAACTTTGATGCTTTTTCCAGTTTTCCCTTGTTACCCCTAGAAAGGACCCAAATCTGAGCTTGCTAAGGCCAATGACACTAAAATCAACTTTGGCTTAGATCTTTATACACGCCATGCCTTGCACCTGCAAGGCAGGATCAACGGTAAATCTCTCTGCTGGACCTATGGTATGTGAAGATATTCTAGTGATTAAAGTAAGTAAACAAACAGATGTTTCAGACCAGCTAATTGAGCTAACTCTTGCATTTTGGCCCATAGAAACTCATGAAATTTGATAACCGATTTATTTTTAAACTCGTTACACCTGAAGAATGGCCATGAAAGAAGGACAGACTCATTTCAGTTCAATACATCAGATAAATCCCTGAACGGAATTGCAGAGCTTGCAGCAGAATTGCATGTTAGTAAAGTTGGAGGCTACTCATGTTCCGAGTTAATTATTACTTGACAGCAATAAAAGCTGATGAAAGCAATACTATGTATAACTGTTTAAAGAAAGGGAAGGGGGAGGTGTGTCTGAGGACCGTGCCAGCATGCAAATAATTATCCACACCGTTCCTCTAATCTCCTTGGCCGTATCATTCTCAGCTGGCGTGAAACCGGCTGAGATGCTGTAAGAGCTCTGGGATGTCGTGTGGGGTGGCGGACTTCGCGCCACACCTGTTTTGGTTTGGTTTTTTTTTTCTCCTTTTGGAGGGCGTCTGCCTTTGGTGAGGGGACAGCCCTTGACTACCAGAGTCATCTCCAGCTTCAGGTGGTGACTTACCCCTCGGCAGAGGTGGCAGCCCGGTCACTGCAGCACGGTGCACTGCCGGCTGCTGTAGGCACTGCTGCGGTCCAGCGTCGGCACGTACGTTTTGGCCACGATGCAGTAGCTGACCCCGGGCCTCAAATCTTCTATTTTAATAACCTTGTCTTGTCCTTCGTACACCAGGACTCTGTGTCGCTTCGGAGTGGAGTAAAAAGAGCCAGTCAAGCACATTGCGTCTGTGACTCAACTTTGATAAGGCTGGAGGAGGCAGAGCAGCACGTGGGCTTGCACGAAGTCAACAACATTAGTAATTTATGATTTTAAAAAAAAATTCTCCCCGAAAGTCCTCTCTTATCCCAGCTTTTTTTTTTTTTTTAATCTAGGCCTTAAATTACTAAACGATGGGAAAGAACAAAGGGAGGAATTACAATTTGATTCAATCAAATTCAATTCCTGAAAAATAAGCCTACTTTGTTTTCAAACACACAGTTGCTCGATGCCCTCACAATCCCAGCAGACTGTTTCAACTGCAAAACAAGAATGGTGTGCCCATACTTTCCTGGCTTCTCAATGGCAAAGCATTTATACTTGAATATGCGCTTACCTCGTCTAGCAAGTTGTTAATGATGAAGACTTGATATAGCAGATCATAATAATTTGTCATTGGTATGTTGCTGCCTCTCCTCCTTTTATAAGGAGAACGTGGAGCCTGGAGCTTTATTATTATGGATTTGTTGCTATGAAGCAGCGTTACCATCGGAGGTCCTATCACAGCTGAGGAAAAACACCAAAGTGATGAGCAAAATTACAGCTTATTAATAACGTTTTCACGGACCACAATTTGAATTCTTTCAATGATTTGTTGTTCTTGCTACCAACATTGTATTATGCTGTATTTACTACTCAAGTGCCACTTTGTAAATCCTTACTTCTTAATGGTTACTGCTTGGAACATTTTGGGGCGACGTTTCCCATGTTTGTAAATCTATCTTTGAGCGAAAGTCTTTGAACTCTCTCAGAGCTACATGTTGCTGACTACAGGCTGGTCAAAAAAAGTGCTTTGGATTCTTTGCCCTGATTTTTTTTTCTTTATCTGAGTGCTGGGACTGCATAAAACAGCTATTTGAACCATTTCAGTTATGCCAAGCTTCAATCATTACTTCCAATTATTATTTTTTTTCCATTTTCTTGGTTAAATGCAGCTCTGGGTTCAAACTAGGGAGTGTCTGCCTCGTGTCTCTCCAGGAGGAGGAGGTGGCACAGGGCAAGATGGGCTGTTGCTGCTACAAGGTGCTGCTTTGTGGTGTCTTCTGTACAAGAGGCTGATGGTAGTTTGTACTTCATAGCTGTGAAGTGACCTGCATTGACATTCACAATTCAATTTTGCGTTGACCAGTAAAGGAAAACTAGTTAATCCACAGGGAACTTGCAGATAGGTACACTGGTACTGCTCAGTGGTTTGACAGTACTCCAATTTCATAGAATCATAGAACCATAGAATGGTTTGGGTTGGAAGGGACCTTAAAGATCATCCAGTTCCAACGCCCTGCCCTGGGCAGGGACACCTCCCACCAGACCAGGTTGCTCCAAGCCCCATCCAGCCTGGCCTTG
>JAOXJK010000023.1:61172540-61185868 GCA_025774025.1 Xenus cinereus | reverse complement strand
GAATCTTCTCTCTTTCAGTTTAAAAGCGTTACCCCTCGTCCTATGGCTCCACTCCCTGACCAAGAGTCCTTCCCCATCTCTCCTGTAGCCCCCTTTGTGGCCGGGGTGCTGGCGAGGAGCGTAGGATGCTCCGCTGGCTCCCATGCTGGGTGGAAGGGAGTGGTTAAAAACCTGAAAAATCAGAAGCGGGTCCCGGCCAGCCCCTTTGCGGGCAGCGAGGGGGAGAGAGCAGGCCCTATAGATCTCCATGAGAAGCGCCACTGGCTCGGCGGGGAGAGCGGAGCGGGCTACGCCTGGGGCTCACATCTCTTTGTCAATGGCATCCAGCCCCTGGCCTTGGGAACTGACTGGCGGCAGTTTGCAAATGTATGTGCTTGGCTGGGAGCCTGCAGTTCCCTTTGTCCCGGCGGCGCAGGGGGGCTAATAGGGAAGCCGGAGCGTGTCATCCCCGACTGCCAGAGCTTCCAAGCAGTAACATGACGGGCAACTTTTCAGACAATATCCAACATGAACATTCAAGGCTGAGCCTATTCTTCTTCTAGACACTGGTACTGACTGATTCCACATGCTGTTTTCCAGACTCCGTTGCCGTAACAAGCTCCGGTCCTGAATATGGACCCGTCCTCCCAGAGAAAAATCCCATCGAATTCGAAAGGGTCGAAACTATTTGGGTCCATTAGAAGCTGAATGCCTTTGTGAGCATTGTGTATAATGCTGTAGACATAAAGAAACGAAATACTTGCTCAGAGGTTTGTATAACACACACAAAATTATTTCTGTGTATTTTGCTTATATATTATATAAAAATTATTTGCTCCGCTCTGTTTTGCACGCCCTGCTCCTGGTGCTTACGTGCGACTTGCATGGGTGTGTATGCAATTAAACTGCGCTGTGCTGCACCCTGATTTAAGGTGAAATAATTACAAATTGGAGGATGTTTGAGACAGGAGTGATAACGGCAAAGGAAACATGCACCTTCTCTTCACTCACGGGAAAATCTGAATCAGGTGGCTGTAGTGAAAAATCCTTTGGAGCCTCCCTTGAACTTCCAGCTTAAGGTGAGAAATTTTGGTTTTCTGGAAGGGAATCTTCTGGGATTTGCTAATGCAGAAAGGAAATTAGTAGAGAGACCTTGTGCTTCCCAGATTTGATGCTGGATCTCACTGCTTCCAGGTGCTTAACCTTCAATGTGGCCCCTGCCTGCATTGTCGTTGTCCCTCTTCCAAACCATGGGCTGGTGGATCTCATGTCATGAAAGCAAGGCAAATGGAAAGACACAGGTGGATTGGAGACTTGTGGATGAGCTGTATGTAGACTTACATCTAGTCTTCTGATGAGGGCACAACCACCATGGCTGACCTGATCCAGTGTTGGTGGTGGAGACTGGACAACATCACCTCCAGGGATCCCTTCCAACCAGCATTGCTTCGGTCCGGGAGTCCATGATACTTGACCTGGTAGATGTATGTGCTGCCTACGTTTGCAATAAGGTGGAATCCCCTTAAAGCAGCAGATAGTGCTTGTAAATAGCTTGGAAGTCCTGCTGAGTTTGGTGCGTAGCACTTCTTGCCTTATTGCCAAAAGCTAAATATCAAAGCATCCCAGGACAAATTCTAGCTAAAAGGCTCGGTCAGCTTTCTCCAGCCACTGCCCCTCAGGCTCCTGAAAGGCTCCAGTGGAGACCAGCCTGAATTTCACCATCGCTTCTCTGGAAAAAAGGCTGCAATCTCATATCCTGGTCGGCAAACGCTGTCAGGTGACGGTGAAAGACAGACGTTTTTCAGTGCTGCAGTTACAGCTCTGATTTCTTCTGCCAGAAACACAGTAGTGGTAACATTTGATTTGCAAATCTGGCGTACAGGCATCAGCCTGGTTGAAAACAATCAACAGAAGCCATTTCCTCAGTGCAAGTAAATATATTGACATGTGTTGACAATAAACTGATTTTGCGCTCTTTTGGAAAGGCAGACGGCGGCTCACATGTTTTAACTGCTTAGTTCCTCTAAAGCAGAACGCAGAAAAATATCTTTCACAGGCTAGATAAGGCAGTTTGTCTTTCATATCTTTGGAGCAGTCATGATGTCCTCTAATTACAAGAATATGATTTTTACAGAGTGTTCATGCTGCACTGAGCATGAGAATAATATGTAAAAAAGTAGGTATAAAGCATATGTTTTAGGATATGTGATGGAGTTAGGGTTGTTAAATAATAATTTTTATCCTGTTACTTCCAGTGAAAATATATATAAGTATTAGTAAAGGCTTAGAAGCCATTTGCTGTCTTTGTTTTGACTCTAATGCGTTTGTTCCTTGCTGAATGATTAAACGGCGTAAATCCACTTCCACTATTGTCAATAATGAAGGAATACGTGACTTTGTAATAACTGAGGCCCTGATCCAGTGAGACCCTAAATCTTGTCTTTAATAAGACCAGCAGATAATAGCAGTAGTAATAATAATAATAAAAATAATAATAATAACAACTATTTTTATTCTTCTTATTATTTTTTTTTGTTATTATTATTCATTCTAGTCCTTCTCATCACTAGGTCTCAAACTGAGTCTGTCCACCCAAATGCCCATCTCCATCAGGGATTGCCTTGTTGCCTTGAGGAGTCAAAGGAAGAGCTCCCGACCTTTCTGGCAGGTTTAGGAAGCAGGCCCTGAGAGAGCGGCTCGTGCTCGGCGGGTTTTCTGGTAGAGAGACGGAGAAGAAAAGGCTGCTGGATCCTGCCCAGGTTCTCTGCTGGAGCTTCAGGGGCCGCTGTGGTCCTCCCAGGGGAAGCCGAGCTCCGCCGCTCTAATTGCAGGCTCTTCCACCAGCGTTCACCTGTCAGCCCAAGGTTGTGCCAGCACATCTATATTAAGCGGAAATTGGAACAAATCCCTAAAATAGCTCTTCTGTGTTGTAGGGACGCTGTGCCTGCACGCCTTCGGGTTCCCAGCTGCTGAGCTGGAGGGAGCGTAACAGTGATTTTTATGGTGAAACTTCTATTCTTTACGGACATAGAATTATTTTTGAAACCGAAGCCTGGGAGAAAGTTTGCTAGAAGGAGCCTTGATGTGGGGAAAAACGACATGCCACAACGATGGAGAGAAGCCAGAATCTGAGCCTTAGACTTCAAACAGCCCAAAATCTGGCTGCATCTCTCAGGCTTTGTGGACCTGAACATGTAGGAAACTGATGGGAAGAACTATAACGTTGCAACCGAAGCAGCCCCACCTCTGGTTTGGGGCAGCCTTTGAAGAGAAGGGAAGCGGACTGAGAATGCAGTCACGTGTTATCAGCAAAGAAGGTATGACCCTGTCTCCGAAGCCATCATCGTGCTGTTTGCTTCGGTGCGGATTTTCCCCAAAGTTCCATTTTCTCACTCTGGCTCCCATCAGGGCTCATAACTTTGGATCAGCAAGCGACTCTTATTTTATGGCAGCGTGGGAGTTTCTTCCCTGCTCCAAAGAGCGCAGGAATTCACTCACTAGAGTGAAACGGATTGGTTTTACCCACTTCCACAGTTCTGTTCTAAAATTTTCTTTATAACGCGGACATTATAGCCCTCTCGGTGAAACTCTCGCTTGCAAACAAGATTGCGATCCCACGACGGTCCTCTGCTGCAGCTGTTCCCGTGCCGGCAAAGAGCTCCCCGCGCCGTGGCCGCTGCACTTGAATGCACTTGCCGAGTCAAAGACCTAACGTCAGCCTCCGCTTTGGAAGTCAGGGATTTGGTGGCCGCCGTGTCACCGGGAGAGAGGCTTTTGCAATAAAAACAGCGCCTTAAACACAAGCTCTTTCCGCTCCTTCGTGAGACCGGTGCAATGGCGCTTCTGACACCACCCCACAGGAGGGTGGCATTAACTCATCGACGCCTTCATGAAGGTTTTTTGGGTTTTTTTCCCTCATCACTTAAATCAGTGCTGACGCAGGCGGTCAAATCTGCACCCGTTGTGATTGTATTTACTCCTCTAGCTGCTAATATCGCCTGGAGAGATCTGCGGAGGAAACAGACACCCAGCGTGCAGACAGGCTATTTGCTGGAGGCATTAATTTACTAATTAATGAAGTGCCAGCGCAGCTATTTAGCATTGCACTTAGGCTGTATTTAACTTTAAGCGGGGGCTTCAGCCCTTTGATGGCAAGGATGCTGCTAGGGGCTGAGCTGCCACCTGAATCTGTAGCCAGGAATTCTGCATTATGTCCTCAGGGTGCTGGCTTTGGAGAGCAAGAAGCATTTTCTATAACACCAGGATAAAAAAAGGGCATCCCATTTTTGAAAACTTGGACCCAGATTATGTTGGGTTTTATTTTACAAATGAGTTAAGGTAGATATTGGTCAACAGAGCGGAAAATGTCCCCCAATGTCACTTATTTTCCCATGTGTTTGTATTTTGTTTATTTTTTCTTTCTCATGTCTGTCAAAATTTGCAGTCTTTTCCATTTTTCGCAGTCACTACAGAACTAAAACTGAAAGAGTAAATGCTTCAGTTTTCAAAAAAGCAGTTCAAGGTAAACATTTTGACTGTGGATTAAAAAGAAAATCAGTTGATCAAAAAAAAAGAGAGAATCTTAGAGAAATTATGTCTATTTGAGCGGTTTGCATTTTCTTCTATTAAAAGCAATGCTGAAAAGGAGATTTTTCTGCAGTAACTTTATGCCTGAGAATCACTTCTCATTTGAATTACTTTTTGAAAAGGAAAAATTCAGCCAGCTCTCATTTCAAGCTGCCTGAGAACAAGTTCCTCACAGAAGGGAAAAAAAAAGAAAAAAAAAAAGTGCCTTTGAAGCACCAAGCTGAGGGGAATAATGGCACTTCCAGTCATCTCTAAAGGTCTTCCCCAGAGATTATGCTTTAATTTAGGAGAATTTCACAGGGTGCATTCCCTCTCGTCTTCTTGGGCATCTCCTTGAAACTGCCCAGTTTATTTTATCTGAAAAGTTGCTCTGAAAAACGTAAGGAACTCACCAACGGCATCTCTTCGTTAGTACAACCCTGGCCAGCTCAGGAGAAGTACACAGCAGCCTGGTTACACACAGGGCTGGCCTGTAGCAAACAGTTAAAAAATGATGAACAGCACACTTTCCCCTCATGTTTTAATGGAAAATAAATTGATGAAATGCTTAATTTGCCCAGACATATCCCAAGCATTTGTGCACTATCTTAGCTTATATCTGCCATTGAAATAATTGGCTTAAACGTTGTGTCACTCACAGAAAAAAAAGCCCCAGCTAAAAACATTTAAATATTAGAATCATAGATTCATAGAATTGTCTAGGCTGGAAGGGACCTTTAAGATCATCTAGTCCAACCATCAACGTAACTTTGATAAAAAAAAACAAACAAAAAAAACCCCACATTACTAAACTATGTCTATATTTCCCCATGACTCTGCTTTGTTGTGGAACTAAGGGACAAAAATCTCTCCCAGGTTGATGAACTTGGTGTGATAAACCCAGAGCTCAGCAACCCTTGCAGTCAAAGGGAAACCCCAGTATTTTTATAAAAAAGGACCGTGGCTTTTAAGATAAATTCAGTTCTGTTATCGTTTCCTCGGAGCTCATATTAAACAAAAACCCCTGCTAATAGCATTAGGCTGAGTCAGAACTGAGTCAGAATGTAGCACGGCCTTGTTTTTATAAACGAAAGGGAGGAAGAAAAAAAAAAAAAAAGTCCTGAATTTTCTTTTTTTTTTTATAAGCTCTTAGCTCCCCCAGATGAGAGCGGTGGCTGTTTTGTTCCAGTCCCCTCGGCAGACACATTTAGTGTTGCCCACGCTCCGTCTCCAACGATGCAAAGGGCTTTCCCCGGCTCTTTGCAAAGAGCGTGGAAGGTTGCGAGCGACGGGGTTTTAACCGTCGGCGTGATTGAATTCCTTTTGCGAGCGCAAGAAAAGCAACTAGTTATTTTACCGTGCCAGAAGATTGGTAACTATTTATTTACACATTTATTATCCGCTCCACTCTGGGAATAAAGAATGAGCCTGAATTACAAAAGCTGAGCCTGCATGAAGGCCCATCAGTCTCTCCACACTTCTGCTGTCAACCCTATTATGGAGGAAACATTATTCAAACTGCAGGCTCCAAACTCCCAGGTAACTAGAGACAGCAGGAAGCTCTGTTTGATATCAAGTATATTCTTTATCAACCTTTTTGTTGCGATGGGAAGAAATGATCGAACTTTACTTTCATCTTGCTCTGTCCTCACATCACCCAGTAGGTGAATTGCTTTATTGGTGAGCCTTGGCCAAAAGCTCTTTGATATACGCTGCCCTTTGCAGCCATAAATTTTCCATCTTTCAGACAAGGTTTGAGACTTGCCCTGTCCTGCTATTCTGCCCCTAAGTGATTAGATGCTCTTTTCAAAATGAAAGATGAGCTCTCGGGGAAACTCTTGGCCCTCTCCTAGGTACCATAAAATAGCCATAATTTGATTTTCCTAGCCCTGATAAAAGTTGCGGGTTTCAGACCAAGGCTCATCACGTGGGGACGGGTTGGTGCTCAGCCTCACGCCAGCACAGCTGCGGCATGGAAGGACGGTGACATCCTCCCTGGTGGCATGGCCAAGCCAAGAAACCAGCGTGTTCTGGCCACCGTCTACTGGTGGTGCCGCGCTCGTGGCTGAGCACAGTGTCCCGTGGCCGAACTCTGCCTGTGCTCCCAGCTCCCATGGGAGCCCCTCTGACCCACACCAACCCTCCCACCCTGCCTCTTGTCTGGAACCGACTGGGAGACCTGGATGAACAATTTTGCTGCGTGATCATTGGTGGCTTTTGAAGTGACCCCAGGCAAGGGTCTGCACCCAGCTCCTGCTGCTGACCCATGGGATGCAGACAGAGGAGGGCTGGTGGTCCCTGCCGTGGGGAGCAGCCACCGTGTGATGCACACAAGGCTTCGAGGAGCAAGTCACTTAAAACTCCTCATGCTCCAGCAGCAGCCTCCAGGTCTACCTCTGTGACATGGAGAATATGGCGATCACTTCCTCTTCTGCTGTCTGGAGGTGTCAACTACTGCTCCTCTAGTCAGTTCAGGAGCAGTCCCTGCTCATACAGGGTTTTGGACATATGAGTGCCGGGGATTACTGAGGGTTATTTTCCAGGAACAGCAAGGGAAGAACCAGTGAAGAGCTGGCAGCATCCTGCCTTCGCAATCAGATGTCTGTGATTTAATAAGGACAGCTGGGGAATTCTTTATTTATTTCTCTCCTGGAAAAGACCAACGAAAACGATTTTTCTCTGTCTTGCCAAAATATTTCTTTGACAGCTTTTGAGTTTTCATTAAAAATGAAAACATAAAGTGTTGTTGCCGGAAAACTAAGCTTAAAAGCCTTTCAGATGACAATAATACTAATGTATGAACGTTTCTGCTCAGACAGGAGTTTTGAAAGAAAGTGGTAGGCCAGGCACCAACAGCATTATGCCCCAGTCTCTCATGGGCTGGTGAACCCAACGTTTTGGCTTGACATCCAGGCTGTCATCTCTTTGGGGTTTCACCCTCAGATGCTCGGTGGTGGCTGGGGACCATAAACACCAGTAAGCAAGTGGGGAGGTCCCAGGTTAGGCTGCTCAGGACTTCTCTGCTCCAGGACTGGCTGGAGTCCCACCTAAAGGACTGGATCCCACTGGAGGATCCCACCTAAAGCAGCCCAAAAATGTCCACGCAGTTGCAATGATTGCTAGTCCTCCTTGAGGATCTAAAGATGGGCAGGAATCAGTGAGCCAGAAATAAACATGTTCACACCGTCTTTCGGCGATGACACTGAAGAACTAGATGGAGTGGTTCTCAGATGGAGACTAACTAGATGGAGAGGTTTCAGCCTCTGTGTTGCTGAAAGGTCCTCCTGGCATGGGGATGGCGGAGACGAGCAATCAGCTTTTATCTGGTGGTGGTGAGGATGCTAGACCTTTATGGCTGAGCACCTCCTTAAGTGGTAGAATTCAAGCCGGGATCTGAAATGGTGTAAATTTGCTGAAATACAAACCCCACGTGCTCAGTTATTTGAAAAAAAAAAAAAAAAAAAAAAAAGAATTAACTAACCGTGCCCTGACTGCCTGTGCTCGAGATGGATATTGCTTTTAAAAAGAGGGCCGGATTTTCACCCTGCGCAGCCCCCGACAGCTGAAATGCCTGGACAAGTTGCTCGGCGAACGCCCGGACTCTCACTCCCTGCCCCTTCGGCCCCTTCTTTCCCCAGCTCCCGAGCGCTGCTTCGGCTTCCCTGGAAATGCGGACTGTGCCCTCTGTCCCCATGAGATGCCAGTGTCCTGTCAGAATTAACCTATTAGTTGATTATTCGCTTTTGAATGGGAAACCAATAGGAATGTCATTCAGAGTTTCCAAGCCGGAGCGGCAGAAAGGACCCTTTCCGGATGAATGGAGGTCATTGTGCACCATCTCTGGGCTGAGCATACAACGGTGGGGACTTCAAACCAACGTCCCTTGCTGTAAGAATAAGGGCCAGCCCCTCTGCTCAGGGGCGATGGTGGAGACCGTCGTACTTACAGCATCTGTTTTTCCTAAAGGACATGGGTTCCGATCATCAAATTTTGGCAATTTGATGTCGGGATTAGTTGCGGTGAAGCTGTGCGCTGATGGTGGAGCGGAGCAGGGGCGGAGGGGATCGGAGGGAGCCCACCGGTTGCCCACCCCAAACCCTGGCTCTTTCGGCTGGCTCTCAGGTGGCCGGGCTGACCCCAGGCTCGCTGCGAGGACCGGGGGGGGCCAGCAGGCTACTCGGTGCCAGCGGCACCCGGGATAAGTGGCTCCGGCCAGAGCCCTCAAGAATGGAGTGGGTCCTTCAAAAGGAGACCAACCTTCGACCCGCAGTCATCATTTTGGCCATCAGGTCAACAGTTGTTCCACAGAACATCGGCAATTGTCTTTCTCCTTGTGTCAGGAGGCTCTTGAAACATTATACGAGGATAATTAAGTGGTGAATAAGGGTCAGCGTGGACAAATAAATCAAACTGATAGTTTGAACACAGACTGATTGAGCAAAAACAAGGAATTGTGCCATGCCTGTTAGCGCTGCTCTTGATGTTAACTGACTTTGTTAACATTACATCCAAAGGCAGCAAGTGGGAAAGCTTTGTGAGGAATCAAAAGCTGAGCAAAGAGACATGGGCTTTAATTGTTCAGCTTTATTTTTGAAATAAAGACATGCAGTGCATCAATTTAGCTGACTTTAATGGACCACAAAACTGAACCTATTCTTTAAAATGCTAATTGAGTTTGAAGATTCTCGCCCCTCGCAGAAGAGGGACGCAAGAAATGCCAGCGCCGCATTCAGACGTGTCGGGAGCTGTCGCGCGGTTTCATTCAAAGCGAGTGGGCGAAGCGCATACCGTCGGGCGAGAGGAATGTGTGCCTGTAACGGGGTGATCTACCCACAGAGGGGATAGCATCCAGGCAAATAGCGTGTCTGGATGCACAGTCTCATCCAGAGGAATATGCCTTTATAGCTGTACGGTAATACGAAACGGATGCACGGGTCTTTAATGCAAACACTGAATTACAAACCTGCAAAATGCACGAAAGCTTTCACTCCCAAACCCCCCCAAAAATAAAGGTCATTAACTTATTTTAAGGAGCAAAAAAAAAAAGTGGCAGTCAGTCCTTAAAATAGTTTTTTAAAGGGAAAAAAAAAAAAGTGTCTGCAAATTCAGGTGTCTCTAAGGAAAAACCGCAGTTGGACGCGGGGATATAGAATATACATTTCACTCTGTCGTCACTAAAAATGAGCGCTGGGTACAAACCAGTTCTGACTTCCAGGATCAAGGTGATGCATTTAAAGAAGGAAACTCAAATTTCCACACACGCTAGTAATGTTCTATCAAAAATTAATCAGTGTCTTGCCACCCTGCTATCTCTCTTTATCTACACAAGTAGCAATTATTTAAGTAAACTATTGAAAGTGGTAAAAATAAATTTGAAAATAAAGATGAAGCCTGAAAGAAGACAATTTTGTTCTCCTTTGTTTATGTGACATTGATCCTCTCTAAAGCAGAGTTTGCAGCCAACATTAATAACGTCATAATTATTTTCTTTCTTCCTTGTAAGGTACTGTGCGTGGCAACTCACAGACACATAAAATGCATCTGCCCCAAATACTTTACAGTCGAGTTCAGACAAATTTAAAATATGAACGCAGTGTAATAAAGTTCACAGCTTTCCTGTGGCTGGGGTCTGTTATTTTTTTTCCACTGCAGGTCCTTATATTATATCTTTGCGCAGAAGCTTTCCCTCTGACAGGGTTCCTACAAATTTATTATTGCTGGGCTTTTTCACGCTGCCAGGCGCAGACTTAACTTTGGAGGCAGGAGGCTGTGAATGCTTCAACATGGGGAGCTGACACTCCGCGTCGCAACTGGACCCTACAAAGGCAAGTAAGTTATAAGAGATAAATTTAATGATAAGCATGTACAAAAAATTCTATGGGAAATGTATCTGCGCGGCTACATGAATTACGAGGGTTTGCCAAGAAAGGTGTAATGGATTATGGTGGAAGATGAAGGGGAGCTCCCACCATATCCAATCAGCCTTTTACTTAAAGGTCAGGACATTCTGTCTGGGTCCACTTGCGTTTTTGATTCTGCCGTTTCACTATTCAGTGGCACAATGTAACTGTCAGTCTCAACAACGGTTCCTCGAGCCACTGGCTCCACTGCTCGCAGGGCAACACACAATATTTCACAGCCACAAAACAATTCACTGTCTGCATAGGCAAACCATATGATTTCCATGGGGAGCAATATTGACACACCCTACTGAGCGCTCTTAAGGGGACTCTTAAAAGAGTTACATCTTTTAAAGAAAAAAAAAAAGAAAGAAAAAAAAAAGAAAAAAGGCCTATGGCTCTACTATTCTTCTCTATGACTAAGTTACCAAATAGCATTTTAATGTTCTGTCTCCATGAGATGAAGTTAAATGCAAATATTCTCCGTGCCTTCTGCCCCCTTTCTCATTTTACCAGAGGGAGACAGTTTTACTGCGGTGCAAAGCCTTTCTGGCCAGTAAGTAGTAGCACGATGGATACTAGGAAAGAATTTAGGGCATGAGTGATGGTCTGTTTGGATTTTCCCCCAGTGAGTATTTACTGTGTTATATTATTCATTTCCATCTCTAAGATAAATCCATAGGCCGGTACAAATTTATAAATGCGGAGGGCCCTGCCGATGGCACGTGAAGCGCTGCAGGGCTGGGGCTCTGGTCTGGTCTGCTCCTCACCTCCTCTGAGGGGAGTTACTGGGGGACATTTGCTGTTACACAGCAGATTTGTTGTCCTAGAAGTCGAGAGGGAAGAACCCAATATGGAAGTGAAGAGTAGAGAGGTGAAGAGTCACTGGAGAAACCTGAAGATCCCTCTGCCCTTCGGAAGCCCTTTAACTAGACTTTTCTTGAAGTTTTAAAGTCACTTTGCTTATGACAGGGTACCAGCAGACCACTACCCGGGGCAGGTTTTCCACCCTACGCCGCTGACGCTGCCATATCTTTTTTTTTCAGAAATGAATTTTCGCTCATTGTCCCCGCAGCCCTCTCCAGCTCTATTCAGATTATGCAGCCAACTGCAAAATGAAAACGGCGTCAGACCATTGTCGGTGCCTCACTCCAGCCCCCTCATTTCAGGGGGGAAGCAACATCCCGACGCCGCAGAGAAAGGAGTGAGGCGCAGAGGGCTGCGTGGTCGCGGGGTGTGACGCTGGACACCATGCAGGCTGTGGCCCAACGGCTGCCAAAGCAGCTCGAGGGGTACAAGCTCAGCTCAACACCAGATCTGCTGCCCCTGGGCCACCTTCATAGAATCACAGAATCGCATGGGGTTGGAAGGGACCTCCCGAGATCATCTAGTCCAACCCAACTTCATCCAATCCAACCCAACCCATCATCTAGTCCAACTTCTTGGTTCCTCTGTGGGCTATGGTGCTCATGGGCACTACAGAGAGATGTTTCTTGCAGGAATTGCGCTTGGGGGTGCAATTGCCTGTCTTCGCAGGCACCTTTCCAACACATTCCTGAGGAGCCTCCACCAGGTTGCTCCCCTCTCAATGCTGGGGAGGCACCTTGCCCGAAGTGCAGGTAACCCAGAGGAACTGGGACTGCTTTGGTGCCCAGTCCTGGGTGATTTCCCCACTGCCAGCTGCCTCCCGGGTAGCTGAAACATCACCTCTGCTACCTGGAGAGGGCACTTTGTGCCGCACCACTCCATGAGCGGTGGCAACCCACAGCTCCTCTGAGGACATTGCGGCAGCGTGGGCTGAGCCTTCAGCAGAGCCCCGACCCGCTCGAGTACCCCTCGCTGCCAGCACTGTCTGAAAAGCTTCCCACTGTTAAAAGAGGGGATGAAACAGTCTGGCAGCTGCTAAGAGCCCAAGGGAGCCCCATTTGTTTTATAAACATCATATTCTGATGCTTCCAGAACAAAATACTGCAGGGTTGTGGTTTTTTTTCTTTTCCCCTTGCTATTAAAGCTCTATACAGAGTTTTAGGATTTCCTGGGTTTGGGTTGCCTTTTATTTTTATTTATTTTTTTTTTCTTTTTTTGTCTGGAAAATTATTATAAAGCAGAATTTTTTTCTCCTGATGAGCTTCGCTTACATTTCAGCCATCTGTTGCCCGGGCAGCCCCAGCCAGGGCTGGTGACGGCGTGATATAATGGTCCCTTCTGGCCTTCAAAGCTCTGAAACCGGGGCGGCAGGATTCTGCTCAGCGGTGAGAGCAGGACAAACATATGGACCGAGCTCCACTGCTGCTTCTTTGGTCATGCTGGACTGCTGCTGGCCAGCACACGCTGGCCTTGCTTGGCATCTCTATTCAAGCTATATATCGTGATAATTTTGCTCTGTCAAGCAGCATCTTGATCCCTTAATGTTTGCACCAAAAAAGGGATCGCAGCCACTAGTGCAACAAATCTGATTAAATCGTCTGCAGACATATCTTTTTTAGTGTTCCCCCACATGCAGGGGATGCTGAGGTGCACCATGGTACCTCCTTTCCTTCCCATCAGAAAGGGTTTGGCATGTGGGATGAGAATTCTGCACTTGTCTTGCATTGATTTCCGGGTGAGATGTACTCAGTTTATCAGAAAAAAATTAATGTTCATTTTCCTTTGCAAGCTATGAAGGAATGTGAAAGCCAGGCTGACTTCACAGTTGCCCATAGGTTTCTCCCAGTGCAATAAAAATGTCCCTCCAAGCCACCTTTGCTGAGCAGCTTTGTTGGATGCACAGGATCCTACCAATATCTGAAGGAAGCCTACAGGAGACATGGGGAAGGACTCTTGGTCAGGGAGTGGAGCCATAGGACGAGGGGTAACGCTTTTAAACTGAAAGAGAGAAGATTC
>JAOXJK010000023.1:61146942-61162139 GCA_025774025.1 Xenus cinereus | reverse complement strand
ACAGGTTGCCCAGAGAAGCTGTGGCTGCCCCATCCCTGGAGGGGTTCAAGGCCAGGCCGGATGGGGCTTGGAGCAACGTGGTCTGGTGGGAGGTGTCCCTGCCCAGGGCAGGGGGTTGGAACTCAATTATCTTTAAGGTCCCTTTCTATTCTATTCTATTCTATTCTATTCTATTCTATTCTATTCTATTCTATTCTATTGCATCAAGTCTTGTTGGCTGTCACCTCAAGCCGGAGGGTCAAGTGCCTGCTGCAAACCCATCGCCGGGCTCCTTGTCTCAAGTAAAGTCATTCACCCCTCTCTCTGTTGGCAGGCAGGTAAAAATAGCAATAAAAGTTGTCCATCTGGCATGTGCTTGCCTTTCTGTAGCCATCGTTATGGCTGTAACTCGTAGGTTCTGAATTGAAACTTAGAATTATGACTGCGCTGTGTGGCAGCACCCAGAAGCAGCAGTGCCAACCGAAGCCATCAGAGCAAGGCAGGCTGTCTCTGACTGGGCTGGCTTCTGATTCACAAAGAAATTCAGCTGGAAACTTTGGCATTCTCACTTTTGTTTTGGTGAATCCCAGAGACCCATCAAGTTATGAAATCCGTGGCTCTTAATTCCAAATACATGTGCTTTATATGCAGAAACCCTAGACCCAAGTTGGGCTCCTGTACCTTTGGGAGACTTGTAGGCAACACAGTGTAGCAGTAAGTGGGCTCATGGGACTCTTTGAAACCCAATAATATTTGCCCCCCTTTCTAGTTTCATTGCAAACCCCTGACCATGATGGCCCTAAGGCCATCAGTGGCAAGGTTTTCTGTGGGACCAGAGGGGGACTAACAGATTTCCCTCAAAGCAAAGCATCCCAGCACTAGGCAAGTGGTTGTTCTTCAGGTGTTTGCACCAAGGGGAACGTGGACCACTTCCCTAAAAGCGGGGTCGGTCGCTTGCTGTGCTCTGCGGAAGGAAGCCTGCAGAGCCATGGTGGCACCAACTCTGTTCTGTTCAAGAAGGAGAAAAAAAAAAGAGATCTGAGTCAAAAAGATCTACTCTTTCTGAAAGCTCTCCTCATATTTTACCATTTCATTTGAGCCTTCTCCGTTCCTTTCTTTCTACGGTTATTTCTTTCTCCACACATAAACCAAGATATGGGACAATAGCAGAGCTGGAATGGTGCTGTGTCCCAATACTCTTTCTTCTGCAGTCTGTGATAGAGTCTTGGCCATAAAAGCTGTCAGTTAGGGTATCTCATGCGAGTTTAGTTTATCTGCACCTCAGCACCTCTGTTATGGGAGGAACATTTGTTGTTGGGCTTTTATGTGAGAAGAGTTAGACTTTATGTGGATTTAAAACACGTATTTTGACACTGTTCTTAAATCTTTTTGCATTCAAGATGTAGCTTCCTGGTATGAGGACTCACCTACGTATTATAGTCAAAGATGGGGAAGTTATTATCCCGAGACAAATATACCCCTCTATAACAGACAAACTGGGCTTCCAAATCTGCTTTGTGGATTTTCACATGTAAATATCTCCTGCTGCTCAGATTGCTCTTTGAACGGTATCAATACAAAGTAGTTTGTGACAGCCTTTCGATTCCTGGGTAGCCTTTTATTCCACAGTCTCACATCGACTTCACCAGGCTGAGACACTGGATGCTGTACCATACTCCGTGAGGAGACTACAGTGTGACCAGATGGTCACCAGGCTCCCCATTTTTTGTAATAGTCCTGGTTATTAACTGCACTAGTTGAAGGTAGTTGGCTGATCTGGGTGAAGTTTATTGAATTGCAGCTTCCCAGGGCACAGGGCAGCCAACCCACAATGAACTGGGAGGATGAGCAAGCTGGAGCAAGAGGAGAGCTTTCACCAGGGCTGTTTTGAGGAGGCACAAATGCAATATCTTGGCTTGAAGCTCACTGAGATGCTCGGACATGTTTGGGGGTTGTGTTACACCATACAGCATCACTGCCCTCGACTCTCCCATGCTCTCAGCAGTAGCCTGCTAGCTGGAAAATAATCCAGTTCCCTTTTATGGCCCTGTAATATTTTTAAAGCTCCTCCAAGGGCCTTAAAAGAGTAAGAAAGTCCCAGGAAATCTTGTTTTGCTGACAAGCTATACTGCTGTATTCTTTTGGTCCTGCCAGCAAGTCTCAAAAATCAGTCACTGAAGAGACACAACAAAGACCATTGAAAGTGGATTAGAGAGCTCCGTGATGAAGCGTATTTGGGTTATTTTTCTGTCTTGGAGCTCTGGGAAATGAGATATGGTTTAGTGATGGTTTTTTGTCAGTGTCAGGTTGATGGTTGGACTAGGTGATCTTGAAGGTCCCTTCCAACCTCGCCAATTCTATGACTTTATGATTCTATGATCTAAATGGAGCCGTTGCACCCAAGCACAGCGTTTGTTTCCCAGGGCCATTAGGTGCTTTAGAGATTTCATCACGGGGGTTTAACCACCTGCAGAACTGCAGAGACAGCTGGGCTGGAGGGCAGAGCCCGGAGGGCTGAGAGCTGCCTGTGGATCCCTGCTCACCGTGGCCACCACTCAGTTGCTCCTCACACTGAGTCAGGGTCCCCAGCCAGCCTCTGAAAGCACACAGTTTGAGAGAGAAAGGTTTTAAACTCCATCATCTGGCTGCGCCCCTGGCGGGTTCGCACCCTCTGCTCCAGCCATCCCCCTCTGGCTGGTGCGGATGGAAAACCAGCAGCCAGCTTGCGCTTTCTCGGAACGTTTGTGGCACCCGCAGCTCCCCGTGCCCCCGCAGAGGGGTGAGGTTGCCCCCTCTCCCTCGGTTCACAAGACCTGGCCGTGAGGATGGGGACCGCTCCGAGGCGCCCCGCGCCCTTCAAAGGGAGGCGGATCGCAGGGGAGCCGACTTTCTTTCTCTTGCACCGCGGCCATTGTGCGAGTGTCAAAGGAGCATCCCTCTCATCTCCCAGATTGATGGCATCGTCTAGGACTTCCAGCCTAGACAAGATAAACTAAAGGCTTCTGCAGACAGGTATGTAACTGTGGAGACAGCAGCGCTGCAGAAGAGGCCTCCGCTCAGGGGAATGTTGGTCCCACAGTCGACTCTCTGGCATAGCGGTCACCTTTGACATGACTTGCTGAATAGGAGTTTGTTTTCTAATTTCCATGGTTCAGCCGTAGGCCACGCAAAGTAAATACAAGTAAACGGGCAACAGTGGGTTCAAAGGAACATAAGACAAGTGTTTGCCCCCTTGGAAGACAGTTTGGGTAGTGTTCACATGTGAATCAATCTGGTTTGGGTCTTTGAAGTGATTTTGATTAAGAAGAGTGGGGCAGAGGACTGAAAATTGACGGGGTCAACAAAAGACTGCCCATCTTTTGGGGTATTCTCCAGAGGTGAACTGCTGGCATGGCAGTGGTGCCATCAGTGAGGATGGGAACTCCTGAATCGTTTTATAAGAGAGGCAAGAGGCCTCCCTTGGCACCAGCACCGAGCCCAGGCAGCCCAGAAGAAGGATGCTGCCACTTCAGTGCTTGCTTCGTGTCCTTTTCAGGGCTCTTCCCTGACCCTGACTGGCCTTGCGGGCACATCTCTGAACGTGACAGTGCCATATCCTCAGGCACAGATTTAATCTGTGGGTTTAAGTGACCTCAGGCTGTACTTAATACAATTAAGAGCTTCACTCCCTGCTTGGATGCACCGCTACGAGTTGTCAATCTCTTCTGCACAATCCGGGAAACAAACTTAATGGGGCAGAAACTGAGACCTGTGGTTTTGGAAGATGTCCTTTTACAGGTTGCTTGAGATGCAAAGGGAAGCTTTTGCCAGGGCCTCTAGGCTGTTTCTAGCTCAACACAGCCCCCAGACTGACTGTCCTTGAAGGGCTGCATTTCTTTGTTTGGTTGTTGTTATTTTGGTTTTAAATAAGTGCCTTATCTTCCTGCTGTTAGCTTTGAAGGAAAAAGATATCAAGTACCATAATTAATGGAAAGGTTATTAAGCGTTGGAATGGGCTGCCCAGGGAGGTGGTTGAGGCACCATCCCTGGAGGTATTTAAAAGATGGGTTGACACAGTGCTCAGAGACATGGTTTAGTAACGTGGGTGTGTTTGGGGGTTTTTTGGGTGGGTTTTTCTTTTTTTTGTTTCCCCAGAGTTAGATTGATGGTTGGAGTAGATGATCTTAAAGGTGCCTTCCAACCTAGACAATTCTATGATTCTATAATTCTAATGCTTCTTTAAGTGTTATAGAAATACCACCATGCATGCCTGGCTGGGAAGCCCATCTTGTGGAGGCTCTCCCTCCCTGGGAAGCCCATCTTGTGGAGGCTCTCCCTCCCTGACACCTTAATGTTTTTACCATTATACACAACTTTCTTTCTGCTAATGCACAGCACATGCACTTCAGGGAGATAATGTGATCTGATTGATCTGGTCACTGTCACTCTTCTGAAATTAAGCGTGCTAATTCTATACATCGGTAAAGACTTTTGGTCAACACGAGTGACCCATTTGGGATGAAACAAAAATGTGGCAGGTCAGTGATCATTCCACAACAGATTTCACCACGTAACATGTAAAGTGACTCGAGCAGAGACAATTAGACTGATTTCTAACTTGTTTGTCTGTAGTAATTATTTCTTTCCTGTGTTTGTTAGCAGTAATAGCTATGTAGAGACTATGTATATTGTTACAGATTTTAAAAGGACTTTCCTGTCTTTTAAGATAACAACAATCACCTGAACAATATAAATCCTTCTGAAAAGTTGCCAGTGAGAGAAGTTTCCATAGCTGTTCACCTTTGTACAGACTCATGAGGAAAAGTAGAGGCTGTTGAAGGAGAGGGCGCGCTGGTTTTGCAATGCAAGGGAACTAAATGCACAAATCGAGCTGTCACGGAGCAGGCAGGTGCAGGAAATTTCATAGTGGATCTCCTGAAATCCTGCTGAAAAACGCCTGATGTAGCCATTTGCTTATACACAGTTAGCCCCACTCCCCTCCAGTAGCTCTGCGAACACAGCAGGACTGAAAAGCCAAATTCTGAGATGAGGGAAAGGCATCCCTCATCCCTCAAGGTTGATGTCTTGGCCAATTTAAAGATTAACGTAAAGTTAGTGAGGCCTGTCCTGAAACTCTGTTGCCATCTCAAAAGATGGAAGTGCCTGTGAAGTGACCTTTCAGATCATCTAGTCCAACCACCCACCCAACACTGACAAAACCATCAATAAACCATGTCCCTCAGCACAACGACTACCCATCTTTTACATACCTCCAGGGATGCTGACTCCACCACTTCCCTGCTCAGCCTGTTCCAATGCTTCATAACCCTTTCAGTGTAAAATTTTTTCCTAATATCCAATTTAAATGTCCCCTGTCACATCCTCATAGGTTTCAGGGTCGGAGCCCTGATCTCCTCATGTATGAGCCTGGCCTTCAATGTATGAGAGAAAAACCAGGTGGGGATAACAGGGGGAGAGGGGAGCTTCTGTTTGGCTTATTCTGGTGAAAATACAGAGCTTTCTCCAAGAGTGTTGCACCCTCCAAACCTCCTGGGAAGGCCGTCTCTTAAGTTTGAGCTTAATGAAAGTATGCACACACACCTGTATTCACACACACGCTGCTCCCCAAGGCTGCACAGTAAGCAGGGGTGTGGGATAACGTATGGAAAAAAGCAGCAGCAACCAGGGGAAAAAGACAAGCAGGATCAAACCACGTTTCCTTGCGCTGCCTTCTCGGTGGCCAGGGCACAGATGTGCTCCGTCTGCTGTCTCGTCCTTTGTTAACTCCATCTCCCACCCCTTTGAACCTCATTAACTGGTTACGGAAAAGAGGGCACTGGTCATTACCCCAAGTGATAATCCAATTACTTGGGATAATAAAGTGCCTGAGTCTTTGTACAACAGAGTTCAGAACAACCCTGGTTGGTTGGAAAAGGAGTGGAAAAAAAAATAAATCACAAAAACACGCCCAAAACTTTTTCCTTCCCCTGATCCATGACACCAGGAAGGGCCCAGGGAAGGAAAACGATGGCGAGGGGTACATCACTTAGACCTGGGGGAGAGGGCAGCAGAAGCGACCCTGGGGTTATTGGCAAGAAGCTCACCTGAGCAATAACCCCAGGGTCTTTGTACAACAGAGTTCAGAGCAACCCTGGTTGGTTGGAAAAGGAGTGGGAAAAAAAAAATCACAAAAACACGCCCAAAACTTAATGCTATAAATGTAATTTCTTGCCCAACATGTACAGAAATAATTTTAATTCCGAATGGTGAGGGAACTTCTCACACGGCTAATGTCACTAACCGTATGGCCAGGCTTTGAAGGTGCCCCTGGGAAAAGCCTTGCCTCTTTTGGTAAAAACAAGCAGTGATGCACTGCTAAATAAGGCTCCATTTCAGCTGCTGGCACCATAGCAGAACACCAAAACGGTTTCTGTTCTACAGCGACAATTATTTCCCATGTCTCTGGATAGGAAGTCATATGAAGATGAGAAAAAAAAAAAACAAAGCAAAGCTGATGTATCCATTCCAAAACAACTTTTGCAGAGACATTGCTGTGGTGCAGCAGTGCCAAAAAAAAGTCTATAGGAAGTCCCGGGCTTTCCCAGGTGAAGAAATCCAGTTCCTAAGAAAGATGAGCGGTGCCTATTTATTTTGCTTTTTGCTTTTCCCTTGAGGAAGGGAAATTGCCAGGAGGGTGAGATTTTGGTGGAAGCTTGGGGTTGGAGGAGTAATGGGAGGGCACAAAGGGTTCATTGTTGGGCCAGCAATCTGTCACGGGGAGGGCTGTCACAGGAGTCGCCAAGGGGCCGGCAATGAAACGCCGCCGCTACCTCCGTGGTGGCAGAAGGAGACTTTACCCCACCTTAGGCTGCCCAGCTCTGCTCCCCGTGAGGGACCACCCCCCAGCAGCGGTGAGGAGCTCACCCCAGAGGTGACCCACCACCCCAAATCCCTGGGCGAGGTAGAGCGGCAGGCAGGGTGAGCGGGCTGAGATTTATAACTCTACTGTATTTCTCTCCCTTTTGAAAATTAAATGGCATGTTAGAGAAAATAAAGGAGGGTTGACGGGAGGGGGTGAGCCCGTGCATGGCCAGTTCAACCTTCAGGGCTGAGGGGACGGATGGTTTAAGTACAACAGTTGAGTTACTGAGGTGGAGGGAGAGAGAGATGAACCATGAAGCACATGCTTGGTTCTTGCAGGTCTCCAGTGGACATACCCATCCCAAACCCAGAGTCACCTATAGGGCACCATGTCAGGGCTATTAGTGACGCCCCTGTCCCCCGGGTGCCCCGGTGCGTGGGCAGGGATGGCAACCTGCACCCATGGATGCTCCAGCCCTTGGAGTAGCTTCACTGGGCTCAGCTGCCAGCGGGGACACCGGCCCTTGGGCTTCGCCAGTGAAAGAAGCTGAATCAGGTTTTGTGTCTGCAAAACCAACGCAAGCTTTGAGTTTTTCATCAATACCTGCACAACTGGCATTTTGGTGGCTTGTGAGGAAGCACCTGGTGATGGTAAATCACATTTGTCCCCTAGGACGGGAAAGGAAGGCAGCCAGTGGGTTCAGAAGTGCCGGGCAAGAAGATCCTGCTGCACCTTGGAGCCCTCCCTGAATGTCCCAGGCCACCGACAACTGGTGTAAAGCAGCACAGCTTGGCTGAGAGCAATCCTGCAATGGCCAATTTCCATCAGCTGAAGATCCAGGCTTTTGTGTCATTAAAGACATAGTAGAAAAAAATCTGTTGTGAATGAAGGAAGCTCTGGCTAAAAAGTCCCAACAAGTTAGCTCTTTATTCTTTATCAGTGAAGTCTGCACACAATGAAAACATGGACAAGGGAAATTTGCACAGCATTTAACTTAGGTCAAAAAAACAAGTAATTTGTTAAGTGGCAAGGGCACCAACGCGTGCCATGTCACGCTGGATTTTCTTTAAAAATAAAAAAAATAACAAAGTTAAACTTTCAGTCAACCTGAAAATATTTGCTTTTTATGGGGGCAGTGCGGAACGAATGGGACAGCAAATCTTTCTTCGGTCGCTCGTTTTCAGAGACTGAAAAGCTCTATAGAGACAGTGGGAAAAGAAGGAAAAAGGAGGGGTTGCAGGGAGGGAGGGAGAGAGAGAAAGGAAGAAAAAGAAAGAGAAAGAAAGAAAGAAAGAAAGAAAGAGAGAAAGAGAGAAAGAAAGAAAGAAAGAAAGAAAGAAAGAAAGAGAGAAAGAAAGAAAGAGAGAAAGAAAGAAAGAGAGAAAAAGAAAAGCTAAGGGAAGGAAGGGAGGAAAAGACGGTGAGTGGAAAGGAAGGAGAGAGGCAGAGTGGAAGAAAAGAGTGCACATGAGCAATGAAATTCTCTGATAATACAATATTATCAAAAGCACTTGTTAAAAAACATACCAGCCTGAAAAACCAAACTCCTCAGACTACTTGATGCATTTCTCACTGATGACTAGAGGGGTCTTTCGCAGAAACAGAGACTGCAGGAAAAGACTCTGATTGGGAACTCAGAGGAAATCTGAAATCTCCCCAGGAAGGAAAGCAGGAGCTGCCCAGAGGGAAGAGGGAAACCCTGATGCTCGTGTCGTAGCATGAAAACTCAGAGGTATAAAGTCCAGCTCTTAAATACCAGGCATTCATTCTTTCTAATTTTTCTGGTTTAGATGATTTGCCTATGTTTGGAAAATATTGCAAATGAACGAGTTGTGAATTCTCAGAGGGACAGGTGACCGGTCATTGGAAACTCGTTGTTTTACTGAACTCATCTAAACTCATGTAAAAGGGGGAACTACCAAAAGAGATATGCTCATGTTTTGCTGTTAGTTTTTTCCCCTTCTGGTATTATCCCACAGAAGTGAAAATTTTCCCTTCCTCTTTCAAAGATGCATTTCCTGATCCTTATCATTAATAATCTTGTTCCTGTGCTTACTTTGGATTTCTTCTCCAGTTTCTCAGAATTATTTCCTCCCTTACTGACAGCAGGACCGTGTTCACCCAGCAGACATTTCTATTTATTTATGTGTTAAATTTCATTCTTCCCTTCCTGAACGCAAGTTCATCGAGCCAGACAGCTCTTACTGCCTACCTATCAGAACGTGAAAGCCCATTTAATCTGCACTTGCCATCCAGAATCACTGTATTTTAAAGTATTTTAAGATAGGTATGCCTCTGTCTTTAGTACTATCTCTATTTCAATCTCTGTAGCCATTTATCTCTATCTCTATCATCTCTATCTCTATCATCTCTATCTCTATCTCTATCTCTATCATCTCTATCTCTATCATCTCTCTCTATCTCTCTATCATCTCTATCATCTCTATCTCTTTATCTCTATCTCTATCATCTCTATCTCTATCTCTATCTCTCTATCTCTATCTCTATCTCTATCTATCATCTCTATCTCTATCATCTCTATCTCTTTCTCTATCGCTGTCTGTACATGTAATATACATATGCACATCCCCAGTGCTCTTGAAATATCTTTCATCCTATGAATTACTCCCCAAAACGATCAAGGAAAAACAACACCGGTGGTGGTGTGAGCTTGCGCTGCCTTCTGCTCACACTTTGACACACACACAGGAGCGCACACACACACACACACACACACACAGACACAACCGCGTGGGGAAAGGAGGAATGGGGGGCGAGTTTTGACCTCCGGTGTCCGCACAATGAGCTGCGGACGATGCAGAAGGTTGGCTGCTTCTATACAGACCTGCTTTTGTGCTCTGGCCCAGGGCTTGATCCTTGGAGCCCCGCGTGCTCAGTAGACGCCAGAGAGATAGATGTGATCTGTTAGCCTCATCCAGCGCCGGCAGCTGAGCCGTTTTCACACAGGCAGGCAGGTATGGCAAAGCCCGGGTAACAGATGAGAACCCATGGGGAGCTCTTGACTATGGAGAATGAAAAATCAAAAGAAACCATATTGGACACAGATACAAAAGGAGTCCCCCTGTTCCTTTTCTAACCCCCCCTCGTTTCTTTTCTCTTCTTCCTTACCAGGCTGTAATGAATGTGGAAAACTGCTCCCCCCCTCAAAGTATTTGAGGACGTATAGATTCCAGATGCTATTCTATGCAAATACTTCCACCCTTCCCTGCCCAGCAGCATCCTGAGTTAACCCTTCTGCCTGGCGATTTGCTGCCTTTCACTTTCCCTGCTGCCATAGGAAAGAAAAAAAAAAATCTACCTTTAAAAAACCCTGTAATCATTTTTCTTAAAGGACAAATTTACACCCTACATAGTGCATTTGGGCTCAGCACAGCTGGGGGCACAAAGCAGCAGTTAACACATTTCTGGCACTGATGTTAGTTTGTTGTTCTAATCACGTAACATCATGAAAAAAAGAGGTTAATTCCTATAAGTGTTAACACTCTGAGCTCTCCCTTGAAGTCGCTGTTTGTAGCATGCCCAGTCAGAGACATTTGTCTCAGTGAAAACAGTCTGTAGAAGACTTTTAACATAAATGCATGCAATTTAAAAGGAATTAAAGGAACATACGTAAAGCCTAGGAACCTTAAGGATCTGTTCCTTGGACAGCTGTGAGTCTTTTGTCTCCCACTGGCAGTTTTGTGAGCCTTGCTTCACACCAGCCATAACCCAAAATGGTTTTCCTTGGTAGCAAACACAGGAATGCTTGCCTTACTCCTAGTCACTGCCGTTTACATATGAGCCTTCCAAAAGCCTTTTCCATACCCCAAAAAAAAAAAAAAAGAGAGAGAGAGATGTGGAGAGCAACAGGAATAACTAATCTAACTGGAATTACTTTCCTTTGAGAAGAAAAAGAAATACCTTTCCTGAGATTTTATCTCCTGAGACTCTTCTACCACCTAAAATTGCTTTCATGGGCTTCCTGTTTATAATTCCTTAGCTCATGAGCATGTCTGTCTGAATGCACGTACCCCGGGATCACCCCAATGACAGCGGCAATGCGGCTTTAGGGGTTTGATCAGTATGAACTACGATTTGATTTAATCCCTCCCTGAACTGAAAAAGTAGATCACTTAGTTTTGTTGTGACAGATTGATGGTAAGATTTGAGAGAGTACAGTAAGAGAGAGAGGTCTCAGGCGTGAGCATCAAAGGCTCAAACATTCAGACATTTATTGATAGAGAGATGGATACATTCTCCTCAACCAAATAAATACGCTTTTTTGTATGGCTCTCACAGGCTATGATTCCCAGCAACAGCCCTCTCCGCATCTGGTTGTGTGGGAACGAGATACTTATGAGGCTGTTTTGTTAGTATTTCATTAGGCTTTCCCGGGTTTCCCTAAGTTGTAGGGTATATTCTGCTCTGTGAAATGTGTTTTATCTAATTTGCATTGGAGGTCCTGCGTAGAGGTGACATGGACTCTCTGTACTGATTTGCACTAGACGTCAAGAGCACACAACCATTCTTTATGAACCCTACTTCGGTCACACAATGCAACCATCTTAAAAATCAGGGGTTCTTAGCACTTTGGTTGTAACTTTTTTTTTTTTTACAATCTTTCTCAAAGAAACCACTGAATCAAGGAAATGTGCTGAGCAATTGAATGAGTCTTGCATTGAAATGGTTTCCCCCGTTTCCTAAGTGACTACTGGAAGAGGACTAAGGATGCTCATCAGATTTTCCAAACAAGTTTCCTCCCTCCTGTTTCAAGCAATCATCTGAACAACAGTGAAGACCATTATTTCTATTTATTTACATATTTGTTTCAGCTTGCATGGTTAAAGAAGAATTGTTAGTCTATTGCAGCTCTCAAGTTCCTTAAAGTGGAGCTCTGGCATTTACTTACCTCACCTGGATGGTGTGACACTAGATTAAGAACTTTATGTAGCTGTGAGAGGTGATAACCATTTTCTTTGTTCCCAGTTGTGCTGTGTTTTTTTTAAGAAGCTACCGATAAGAATCCCCTGAAGGATGGTAAACTCGAAGATAAACCTGAAGGGGGATTAAAAAACCCCACAATTTGGCTACATGTCTATGCCTAGCAACTTTCAGTCTGTGCTGGACTTACTCCAAACCCAGAATTTTGCTGATTTTCCTGGTTTACAACTTCTGCTAACCTGATCTGTGACTTAGAGCCCATGGGAGTCTTGTCTTTGTGTTGACTCCAGCAAAACTTTCTGAGAATGTCACCTCCTTTCTCTGAGACACCTGTTCTTGCTGATCTTTATTTCTGTGGTGACCTACCAGGCTCCAGTCTTGCTGGTCTTCCCAATGCAAACTTACAAACAGAAGCATCAAAGCAGGAGAGAGGTTGCAATGGTCCCTGAATGCCTCTTCTCAGCCACAGAGCTTTGCCAGTCTTGCTTTGGATTTGCTCCACTGGCCACAAAAAGGGCAACAGCAACAGACTGTGAAGACCAGTAGAAGTATCATTTGTGATCAGAATTGGGTTGTGAGCTATGAAAAAGGTGAGAGTTCTCCCATAATTCCTCATGAAACAACCATTTAAAATTTAAATTTCCTCTAGGAAGCATGTTTCAACGCAGAGGAGGTGTTTCTCCGTGTACCCTGAGTATTTTTTTCTCATCTCCACTTTAAATGCTTCAATGAGACCTTATTCTGCCCCGCAGCAATCTCAGTGCTTGCTGTGCTAAGGCTTTTGTATCTCAAAGCAGCCTCCATGCACCCTCTATACCTTCATTTTGTGTCCAGCCTCCCTGCCATGGGATATCTGTGTCCTTCCAAGCTGCAACTCTTTTCCCTTCGGAGACACTATGCTACTTTCTTTTTGATCTGGATTTGGGATTTAGTTTGTGATGGTTCTTGAACTTCTGGAAATAGCCTAAACTCAGAAGCAATACAACCCTTACTGCCTTTATTACCCAAACTGATAGGAAAGGTCTCCTTCCAACAAGCTTCACTGCTGAAGTTGTCGCAGCAAGGTCTTCCCTGGCCATGTTGTTTCCTAGTGACAAAGATGAGAAATCTCAGAGATTGCGAGCTTGGTAGAAGAAATGGAGATAGCTCATCATTAAAAAAAAATGTTGCTCAGCAGGCTCAGCTAATAAACAGGGAGACCCCCAAATACTGTGGCATGTAGGTTGGGTGTTCTAGATGTTGCTGCTCTGGTGATTGTTTGCAGCAGATGGGTGGGTCAGTAAGTGGAACTTAAGTAGGACGTATGAAAAGCATTGAAAACAGTCACTGATCCAAAATCCAGAGGACAGCAGATGCTAGACCTAGGAGATGGCAGAGCTAGTCTACCTTACATCTGCATGTGGCAAACTGGTGGAAACGATGTGAAGGATTTTGACATTTGTAAAGGTGGTTTCACGCATATGAGAATTTTTCTGTTGTCTTTGGAAACAGATGTGGAAATTCATGGATGAAAATAGAGCTTCACAGCTTTCCCTAAGCGCAAGAACTAGAGGTCCCCAGCCTGGGAGTCGTCCAGCTCACAGATATTCAATGTGCCTAAGAGGCAGTGTGTTCTACCGAAACAAAATCCACTGACCATAAATACAAAGTAGTACGTATGAGGAGCTTTATTGGAAACGTGACCGCTTATAGAAGAAGCTTGTTGAAACCTTCTACTTGTCAGAATGTTTCGGGTTTTATGTGATGGCAATTCACAGATCCAAAACCGGTCCAGCACATATCATCGTTTGAATGTGTCAACATCATAAAAGATAATGGAGAGCTCCTTGATCTAATATAGTTGGACCTTCCATATGGCCTGGCATAAAATGTTATGAAAGACTCTGAGAATTAGGAATGAAAAATATTGCTGAGAGACAGGAAAGAAAGAGTAAATGGCATTTTGTCATTGTGACACAAGCTAATGATAGTCTCTCCCGAGCTTACACATATTATGTTTGATGTTGTGAACCTAGTTGGAGAAACACTGGTACTGGGACTAAGTAGTTCCCCACAAACTAAAATGTCACACAAAATCTGATCAATTCAATTTGGAAAAAATCTGGAGAAAGTTCTGCCAATGTTCATTCAAATGACTGGGAAATAAAATATCCCACTTGCATTCGAATAGATTTTCTTTCAAAAAAATAAAGATTTGACTTCAAATGCTATGTTGTGCCATATTATGTCTTACAGTGAGAAAAAACAAATCTGAAACTGAAACTTGGTCATATTTGTGTGGATGAAGTATTTTAGGTAAACCCAATGATTCTTCTTCTATACTTTTCTTTTGTAGGTAATTTCAATCTAAAGACCCACGAAAGACCACACACAGCACATTGGCAAAAGGACTGTGGTGCCAAGAATTGAAAATTTATGGAAGAAAAAAATATTATACGTATTAGAGGAAAAATACCCATGTACAACTGCAGTCAAAGAAGCAATATTAAAGTGAATGAAAAATTGACAGAAAGAGTATCAAGGCCGGTGCTGGGACCTGTTTTTATGACAATACAAATGACAAGGACATGAAAAAGTCTGGGTCTGCATGTCTCGGAAAGATAACTGATAAAGGAAAAGGAAAAGTAGGATATCCCAGTCATCACCAACAGAATAGATAGGGCTGGTGTGAGACCTGGCATGGTATTTCCAGAGTGGCAAAGCCCAAGCGAGTAGTTCTGGTAAGACCTGCCTTAGCGAGACACCATGACTTCGAACCACAGCTGGAGTTTGAGGATTTGTGTGTCAGAAACCTCTGGTGCTATTTCTGCAAGCTGCTGGGAGGGAAGTGAGGTTGGCTCCCCAGTGAAAAGCAAATCAGATGACGGGGGAGGACAATGATGAGTTTTTTGGATGCTGAGTTGGTCACCCATGTGTCCCAGCTCCTTCCATCCCTGAAGCACCATCACAGGCTCTGCCTGCCAGTGCTGCCACCCTGCTGGCTTTGATGAATGCTAACTGCACTCCAAAACAAAAAGAAGCACTGGTAGATTTAAAACAGGAGAATGATTGCCAATATATTTTATTATTGGAAGGAAGGACATGGACCTGTTGGAATGGGTCCAGAGGAGGGCCATGAAGATGATGAGAGGGCTGGACCACCTCTGCTATGAAGACAGGCTGAGAGAATTGGGGTTGTTCAGCCTGAAGAAGGCTCCAGCGAGACCTTAGAGCCCCTTCCAGTACTTAACAGAGCTACAGGAGAGAAGGGGAAGGACTCTTGATCAGGGAGTAGAACAATAGGATGAGGGATAATGGTTTTAAACTGAAAGAGGGGAGATTTAGATTAGATATAAGGAAGAAATTATTTTCTGTAAGGATGGTGAGACACTGGAAGAGGTTGCCCAGAGAAGCTGTGGCTGCCCCATCCCTGGAGGGGTTCAAGGCCAGGCTGGAT
>JAOXJK010000023.1:61112426-61127008 GCA_025774025.1 Xenus cinereus | reverse complement strand
AGAGCTACTTTTCCACTTTCACTGCACAAACAAACAGAGAGGAGGGAATTAGACCGCCATCACTCTTCGCTTTCGGAGGCTTTCCACCCTCCAAGCCGGCTCCGCTTGCCTGGAAACACGGATTCCAGAAATGATGCTCACAAGCTTTGCCGGGGAAGGGGGGGAAGGGGAGGGGGTGTCGTTTTGATTTGCCCGCTGCTTCCGCGGGGCAGGAGACAACAAAACGCCGGGAGAAGCGAGGAGCGGGGGCCGGGTGAATGGGTTTCCCGGAGGCTGGCTGGCCCCAGGGTGCAGTAGGTGTATAAAATGCCATTCAAGCGATTCAGGCCGAGAGAGGGTGCGGCGGACGGGCAAGGCTGCTCCCTTTGAAGATGCTTCTGTTCGGGCTGGAAATACGGGAGAAAAGCACAGCTTCTTTCAGCTGTCCCCTTTTGTGTGCTTTCCCATACGAAACTATGTCGCCACCGCTGCTCTGCACTTTGTTATTATGACAGGAAAAAATGAATTTCTAATGAGGTATCTGTGCCAGCTGCAAGCACCTTGTGGATCTCCGTGGCCCAGGAGCTTTGTCAGCCGCTCCTCGCTAAATGCGAACCAGCCCGGGGGAGGACGGGACTGTCAAAGCACGGCCCCCGTGAAAAACCCTTTTCTGTACAAATCCAAACAAACGGAAACACCCCAGTTCCCCTAATAAGCTATGCTGTGGCATGTCCTCATTTCACAGTGATCGACTCTGGGGACAGAAAGGGCTCGGGGAGGCTTTGACAATGCGCGAGGAGCTCGGATTTTTAAAGGCGAGGAATGGTACATTTAAAATTGATTAATACCCTCTGATTCCCAGAAGGCTTTTCATATGCAACGCAGGAAATGTTTTGCTCAGCCCCTAAAATGCAGCTGCATCTCCCAAGGCCCCACGTTAGCTCTCGGGAAAGCCACAGTAACACAAACTGCTTTGGAAAAGTCATAGAGAGAAGGTACCAGGTCCACCATCTGCTTGAAGCAAGTCCTTCAGGCTGAGGGAGCTCGGGGCTGTTCCGAAAGAGGATTTCAGCAGCCAGTTGAGAGGCTGAAGTTTTAAAAGTTGTTTGGATGTTAGCAAGGGCTTAGCCAAGCAGCACAGAAATGAATTTGCTCCTTCATGGGTTGGCCCACACAAATGAGAGACGTAGGAGTTGGTCTCTTCTCCCAAGGAACAGGTGATAAGACAAGAGGAAACGGCCTCAAGTTGCACCAGGGGAGGTTCAGATTGGGTATTAGGAAATATTTTTACACTGAAAGGTTTATTAAGCGTTGGAACATTGAGTCACCATCCCTGGAGCTATTTAAAAGATGGGCAGACGTCGTGCTTAGTGATATGGTTTATTGATGGTTTTTGTCAGTGTTGGGTTGATTGTTGGACTAGATGATCTGAAAGGTCCCTTCCAACCCAGGCAATTCTATGATTCTAAATGGCTCTCCTATCCCTGCTCTTCAGCATACTTTTGCCAGCCCAGGGCCACTGTGATAGGCACTGCCCTCTCCAGTGGGGCTGCAGGCTGAGGGGCTGCTGGGACAGCACTACCCACTGGTTTTGCTGAGGGTCCCACCCATGTCCACTGGTCAGACTCTTTTGGTTGGTGAGATAGTGAGTAATTCACTCCAGGGAGGGGAAACTGAGGTGTTCTGAGTTAATGAGTTTGAGCCAGGTCTTCTAAAGAAACCTCAGTGTTTCTCTTCTCACAATGAGCTAAAGAAACACAAAAGTGGGTGACAAGACTCTGCTGAAACAACAGCTTTTCTGTCTTTCCCCGGCCAAAGGCACTGTATTTTTTACATGGATTAATCAGCAATAGCCTTGAGCATTTGCACGGTGAGTATCGACACCATACCTGACCTCCAGAGGGCTTCTTTGTGCTGAGAAACTAAGCTCAAAGTGCAACTTCTCTAAGTCATTGAATGCTCTTCAATATCTCAACTGTCTTAAACAAGCCTTAGGAATCTCACCAGCTTTAATAGTGACTGCTCCTATCCCCTCCTTCTGCTTGTGTTGATGGACAGAAATAGATGATCGAGTGAGTGACTGACTGGGGGTAATGCCTCTGCAGGTGGTGGTGACATTGATGGAGAATGATGGATGAGGGTGACAGGGCTCCACCCCACCCACTTGCCCATGTGCATGACAGAAGGTCCTGCCAGCCAGCCCCCTGCTCTCCGAACAATGCCTCCAAGTAGGTATTTGGAAGTGTAAAAACAATGGGTTTGGCTCCAGCAGTGATTGTGCTACAAGTTTGGGGCCATTTAATGAGTTGCTAATGTGAAAATAATTTTCTTTTCTGACTTCAGAATGGAAGGAGTAAAGACAGATGGCCCCAAATGCGGGGAAATGCAGCCATAGAATTGGTAATGGCCCTGCCAAGGCTTGAAAGGCAGCTCGTCAGGAAAATGGGACATTCCTGTCACTGTCAGGAGTTGACAGAAACCCTCTGACTTTTTCCCTTCCACCTCTCTGTTTGGGTTGTTCCTGCTACGTCCACCAGACTTGGTGGGGCTTGAGATTGCTGTCGCAAAGGCTGAGCTGCTGTTTCAAGTTGAAATGCGCCCTGTAGAGGGGAGGGGAAGACGTTCCTGGCATATGCTGGAGGATGGCAACTGATGGCTAATCCAGATACAGGGGGAAGTATCTGGTGATTGATCGTCTGATCCCAAGTGTCAAAAGAAGAAAACTACAACTCTTGGGAGACCACAGGAATAGCATCAATGACTGCAAGGAATGTCCGTGTCTTGCAGAGTTTTTTTGTTTTAGATGCGGATTGAAGTTAGAAGAGACATTTGGTATTTAAATGGGACCTGTCAGTTCTGTCTCCACGAATTCAGCTTTTCTAAGCTCTCTCACACACAAATATTTCTAAAAAAAAATCCTGATAAAAATCTCATCTTTTTTATAAATATGAAATATTAATGCAGGGAAAAAGAAAGGGAAGTGAATGTAGTTTAGTATTAAAGGTGGTGGTAAAAAGTAAGTGCATTATTCAGGACCAGTCAGCTGGTCCTAATGATTGCGTTAACAAATCTGGTAACATCCGATGTCTATGAGATGCCAGGTGCTCACCAGCTATGGAGGAGTGGAGCTGCATGACCAATAATTTCTACTGTCAGTGTCCCGTTCAGGAGAGTAGCTCTTTTTGGGCTGCCACTCCCTTTAAAACCCAGGGATTTCACAAGTAAGAAATGGTTTCCTGTGCCCAGCATGTCCTGGCCTCCTTAGTAAACAAAATGTGTATTTCTCTTTGTTTTCAAAAAGGAAGTACTCAGTTTTTTTCTGAAACTCGGGTGCCTTCATGGTGCCTAAAAGGGAGGTGCCCAGAAGAGCTGAAGTTCTGGCAGACCCTGCTGATGCCAAGGAGCGCTGAATAAGCAAAGAAAGAAGCTCATAAATCCCACTTCGAAGTCGAAGGAGAGTTAATGGTCACCATTGATCGCCAAATGCTGCTTATAAGCTCCAAGCTTCACCCTCTCACTTTTGCTTACAAAAGCTCCCAGAGAAGAGATGACTGGTCCTTTCTGTAGGGATGGGCCAGTGGCACTTCCATTCTCTCCTGCTGCAGTCAAGCCCACTCTGACCCAAAATCCCTCAGTCCTACTCACTCTGAGCACACAAATGCCATGATGTCTCTCGAACCACGTAGTATATATTTCTCTTAAAAATATCTAAAGTTGTTCCTACAATTCTGTAATTATTATATAATTTATGAGCATATAAGTTACGATTATAGGCCTTCCTCATCAGAGCACCTTTCTTCTCAGCCAAGGAGGACACAAGTAAGCAGGTGCAGGACTACCTGCTCCTCTGGTTTTGGACAGGGGGGGTCAGGACCTGTAAGATGCTTTGGCTGAAGGTTCTTAAACTGTGGGAAACAGCTTCTGTTATTTGCTCAGTATCCTAAAAAGCCTAGGAGGCCTTGTGCTAGGAGATGGACAGATCATGTAGGAGAGAGAGCTCCCATCTCTCAGCTTGAGACCAATCCATCAGCACTGGCCCACCAGAGGGGAAGGAAAAAAAAGGAAGGGAGAAAGAGTTAAGCTGGTTTGGCAGTGCTGGATCCAGAGGAGGAGATGGAGGAGCTCCCCTCTGTGTCCTGCGCTGGCAGAGATGGGGCTCACGCCACAGACGTGGCTCCCTTAGACCAAATCACAGCGAATGTGGCTTACAGATATGCTCAACTTATGGCCTCAAGTTGCTCCAGGAGAGGTTCAGATTGGATATTAGGAAAAATTTTTACACTGAAAGGGTTATCAAGTTTTGGAATGGGCTGCCCAGGGAAGTGGTGGGATCACCATCCCTGGAGGGATTTAAAAGGTGGGGAGACATAGTGCTTAGAAATATGGTTTAGTGCTGGTGGTTTTCAGTGTTAGGTTGATGGTTGGACTAGATGATCTGAAAGGTCCCTTCCAACCTGGGCGATTCTATGATTCTATGATCCTTTTTTCATGTATCTAACTCTGTGGCTGCCTTCTGTGCCGCCTCCGCTTTAGGCAAGTTCCCCGCCTCTCTTTTCCCATCCACCAGGTTGACTACCTTGCCAGGTTTGACATCCTCTAGGCAAACCCAAACCCACGCCTGCATTGTCCCCTCCGAGATGTGGCACGGCGTGGTGTGCAGCCCTCCTAGCAGAGGCTTAGCTGCAAATCTCCCTCTCGTCAAGCAAGCTTAGTACAAATAATTAGAGAGGCGTAAACTAATCCTATAAGGCCAGATCGTGGCCAGTCCTGATCCAGGAGCATGGCAGGGAAGAGCGAGAGAGGAGTCTGCTTTGCTCCCTGCCTGGATTTGCAGCTCCTGGGCTCTGGGGAGCATTTTAGGGCTTTCTCTGCAAAGCTCCTGGGGGAAACGCGTTCCCACCCCATTCCCTCCTACCCTCTGTGCCAGTAAAATCTCTGCAGCTGCAGAAGACTGCGGGGGCATATTCAGCACTCTGCGAAGAAGCATCCCTTATTGAAGACCTCTGAGGAGGCAAGCACTAATGATTCCATCTATTGCATGACTAGTTTTCGCTCACTCGCTCAGGAGAATCTCCGTTAACAAAACAAAGTGCCATGAGTCTAAGGCACGCAAGCTATGGAAATGCTCCTCGTGAATGCAAATATTCCTTAAGCTGGGGAAAGGGGCCGTGGCGTTACCAATTAGATACGTGGAACAGGCACTGACCAGCAGCTCCCTGTCCTGTGAACAGATGAGAGAGCCATCCATGCTCCTGCTCCTGGGGAGCTTGCTTGGCGGAGCCGGTCTCCAGAGAGCCAACGTCTACAAAGCGCTAACATCTGGTGCCCATTATTTCACCAGCTCTGTTGTGATTAGTCCATATGATAAGTCTGGCCAATTGCTTCTGGTAAGGGATTGCTCCACTCCCTCCACCAGCCTCCTTGAGCTGTCACTTCTGGTTTGTGGCCCCTGCTAATTTGCCACTGCAATTTCCAATATTTGCTCAAATCCCATAAGGAAATCTCCCTGCCTTTCAGACAGAAGGGTAGCACTGATAATAAAAAGGGAAGGTTTATCAATTAACTCAAACCGCTCTATTGAAGCAGGCTCAAACCCCCTCCTATTTCAATTATGTGAGACTCATGAAATGCTCTGGAAAAACTTTTGCTCAGGCAAGCGTTTCGTGAGGGAGCTGGTGGGATTTACCCAGGCTTTAACAAGTTGGAGAAGAGGTTAAAAAAAGAAATCCTCCTCCTTCCCAAAGGCTTTTTCAGCCACTGTGATAGCTGGATTGTGTCCACCTGACAGAAAGGCTGCTCCTCAGAGGTGTAGAAGAGGGATTTGGGGCCTTTAGACAGAAGCTTCCCCATAATTTTTCTATTCCTTTCTCTTTTGTTCCTTTGCCTGTTCATTCCTTCATTCTCTCGTTCATCCTTTCCTTCTTTCTTTTGTTCTCCAAGAGCACGCTCAAACACTTGTATTTCTGTAGGAAATTTCCATTCCCCCCATTTCACATTAGTGGAGGTAGGCTAAGATCAGTAAGTCACTAGGGACCAGAAGGGGAATTCCTGGTTTACACAGACTCTGTCTGAACATGTGAAACTATTCAATAAATGAATTGGACGGCTTTACATATTATGAAAGTTCCTTGGGAAGTTATGAAGGAAAAAACCTAGCACAAACAGGCCAAAATAACCCTCAACTATACAAGGATCAAATCTTAAGTTCTGTAAGTGGCATGTAATATTGGTTTGATTAAATAATTTCCAGTCTTTCCCACCTTTTAATTAGTTTCTCTGTAATTTCTGTATTAAGGAATTTCCTTGCAAGGACAGAACTCCACAAGGACAGAGCTCCAGAAGCACATTCAGCCAGAGCATTAGCTCCAGGCCGTGCCTCGTCTTTGCAGCTTTATTACACATATAATACACTTCACTCCTGAAACGTTCCGTTCAGGGCATGCGTTTACCATCTTTATGTTCCATCATAAACTCACGCCTTTCAACAGTGGATGATGTTTAAGCATAAGTCAGATGTCAAATGTGACAACACTCCACGCTGTCGTGGAGATGACGGCACTCAATTTTCCTTCTGCTGAAGGCCCCGCAGCGCTGAGGTGATAAGCGCCACTCGGCTGGAAGGGGAGGAAGCTAATGTGCTTCCCAAGTGGGTCACAAAAGCAGAAGCCACAAATTCCCTGAGCTTTGCACTTTTCCTTCAACTTTCTGGGCACTTTCAACACACGATTTTGGCTGCACTATGCCATTTCCTTTAGCTAAGAATTTGAGCTATGCCAGATCCTGTTCTTCACCACCGGGGATTGTGGTGAAGATGGCATTTCTTTCTAACAGTGCACTGAAGATAATCCTATTTTGCAGACGGAGGTTCAGAAAAGTCAAGTGAAACGGCCAACATCAAGTGGAAGGTCACTGCTTACATTATAGCCTCAGACTTTTCACTCTCTAAGCATTACAATATGCTGATTTTATGATCAAAATGTATAGCTTGTCTGAGTGAACATAGCATGTGTGTGAGCACAGATGTGCACACCCATGGATACTCATACACGTTCATGGTACTCATACACGTTCACCGAATTCTTGGGATGTTTGTTTACTGGCCAGTGAAACTAAAAAAGAAGCTTAACCACAGAAGGTGCCACATCCCATACAACAACTCCCAGCGAAACTTCTATTATCCTTAGCTGGTCCTGCAGGGATATCAGGTCTACTCCCCTTGCTCCTGATGACACGCAGCGCGAGGCAGAGTAGTCTTTGGAGCAGAATCAACACAAAGAGATCTGCTCAAAATCTCTGGTTAAACCTCTCCCAAGTCTCTCCCATTTAACATGCTAGAAATTACAACCTATAAACAGATGCAGATGTAAAACCAGAGAAGAAGCCTGAATATAGTTTCACAAATTTAAAGCATATTTAGCTGTTCTCCCTTTACCAGCAAGGCACTTTGCTTTCCTATGTCAATGCAACAGCAACTGCTGAGGAAAGATGTGGTGAAGGCCACTGAGATCTAACCAGGGTTGGCCACTTGTCTCACTTTCCTGAAGGGCTCAATCTCCAATTCATGTTTATAAAGTCTCTCGTTAGACTTTGCAACATATCTAAACATCTTCATCTTCCTCTGGAAGACACCTAGCCATGTGGGTATCTGGGACACATAAGGAGGGGCAATGAAGGGATATGGATATTTTGGAGAAGGATGGGAGGCAGATGCAGAGGAAAGGGTCATCAGAAAATGTAGAAAAGCTTGACATCTGTGTTACTCAGGGCTTAAGAAACTGGAGACCTGTATTTGTTAAGAGAGTCACTCCACAGTGTCACGGAGAGCCTCCTGCACCAGAAGTTGAGCCGTGGCCCCAGGTTTGGCCAACTCCTCAGTCCTTGGCCTGGCACTGGTGTTGGTCCATATTGCAGCACTCAGCCGATGGCTTTGCACTGTCATTTTCTTCATATGTAAAACACTGCCAGTAATTCATATTTACATACCTCCCAGTAAGCTGCAAAAGTGACTTTGTTTTTACAAACCAGAAAATTACAATAAGCTAAGGTGACATAGTCTGAATTTTGTATCTGCCTTCTTGGCTATAAGAGCGGTCCTTTCTGGTGTCGTAATGATCCTTTACGTTTCTTCAGAAATGTTCCTTGCCGCCTTGCACAAAAGCAGCTAGGTCCCTTTAAGAAGTCAGGAGCAGAGCCTACAAAAGGTCCATTTTACCATTTTACTAGAGTTTGGGCAGCTCTCACCTACTCGGAGCTCAGCTGCACCAGGCTAATTTCCATAAGCATCATGTGGTGTTACAGAAACCACATTTTGCCAAGCTGTCAACTGTACAGCCTTCTCTTTGCTAAACAGACTCCCATTAAAACTGTCTGCACAATTTGTCAGTTAAATGAGGTACAAGAGGGACGCTCTATTTGCCCCTAATTAGCTGTGCAGACTACCTTTGTCTGTTTGATTAAGTATTCACATTATCAATTTTGTTTAATCTGATTCATTTCACACACCTCCCCGGGGACTCAGCCCATACGGTTAACTAATCTCTGATATCATCTCTCATATCAGCCCCCGGTCGTCTCCCACGGCACGCTCTACCCACACACACGCTGCTCACCAAAACCTTTTGCTGGGGAAGATACTTCGTGACTGACAAAACCTGGAGCTGAGGCTTGCTACCTTTAAGGGAAACCAGAAAAAGCCAGGCTCCTGCTTGTTATCCTTCCCGAGCACCTCTACAATGATTTTTTTGAAGTCTCAGAAGCTTTCCAGCTGCAACCAGCTGATTCTGGTGAGATGGGATACGTGTCCTGCACCAGCATGTCTCTCCCTGCTCCCCATGGCTGCCCGTGGGATGACCTGCTCTGCTCTTCAGATCATAACAGGAGACACCACCAGTGTCCCAATCACACAGTGAAAAAAATGTGTGAAAAAATGGGGGATGGACTTTAACCAGGAGGATCTGCCCAGTCCAACTTTCTTTAAGGAGAAAAGTGACAGCAGATACTCAAAGATGATCCCTTTGTGAAGTCCATGAGGTCCCGACTAACCGTGCCTTTCAGAGAACATAGCCAGTTTTAAGAGGCAGAAAGATTCACCTGCAAAGATACCAACCAAAAAGATCCCTCTCAAAGGCCCTTTTGTGGTTTTGCCTGAGGAACCACTGGCAAATCCCTGGGGAGAAGCGGCCGGTCCTGGGCAGGGACCAGGCACCGGCTAGGGATGAAGAAGTATTGCCTCATCTTCAACAGATGGGTTGTTTCACCACAAAATTTGATGTCCATCTGCATGGGAACTGAGTGCATTCCCATGCACGTGCCTGACTACACACATATATACGCCTGCCTGCGTATTAGCATGAGTGTCGTAGAAAATATTCCCAGAAACAATATTCAAGCCTCTGAAATCTGAGATTTTGTTACCATTGGCTTCTGTTGGAACTTTTCTTAGAAGATATTGGTCACAGCATTATTACCAGTCACACTTTTGACGGAAAATAAGGCTTGCATAATTTTGCAATGACAATTTTTTACCCAAACATGCTTTTTGTGTGTTTCAGTGTGGAAGCCTTTGACTTCCAATATTTTTCAGCGGAACTGCAATTTCCCATTTCTCTGTTTTAAAGGAAGTGTGGGATGTGACTTGGATTTATTTCGGCAGGCCTACACTCCCCACATTAATATTCCTGTGCTACTAATATTGCATACATGGCAAGAGCAAAAAAAAATATAAAAATTAAGCGATTGACTCAACAGTCAGTGAGAGTCGTCTTTGGGTCTGGTTTTCTCACAGAAATATATGGAAAAGGCCTTTGGAACCTCTGGTCTGGCTTCTGCCCCATGGCAAACACCATCAGACAATACAGGTAGACAAGGGTTACTGTCTTCATTATGCTGCCCAGAGCTCCCAAGGCTCTAAATACTGGCGTTGGTGTTTGGAAAACAATTTTGAATGGTAGGTTGCAACATGAAAATGTGTAAAATAGCATAGATTGGAAAAGCAATTTAGTTTCATTTAGTCGTATAATTCAAAGAAGTTTATTTTAGTAATCCCCGGTTGCCTTTGTGAGAGTGGGTTATAGCTGAAGAACTCCTCGAAATGCCTCGCAAAATGTCTTTCCCTTTATTGATTCTAACCACTGCACAAATTGTTATTTTCAAGAGAGCAAACTGGTTTATGGTTAATGCAAAAAAATTAACACCAAGATCAAACCTTGTGAATTACTTCACTGCTCTTCCCAGCATTAAGCTTTAGTGAACAGATACAACTCAGGGTACTTAAAACCAGCAACGAACATCTGGCTTTTGGTGCTAATAAAATGAGACTTAACTTTTTTTTTTTAATTTGGAAAGAAAAAAGGTTCACAAAATCTTTTTCCTGTGTTTTTTTTTTAATTCCCATTTATAGAGGTCTTTAAAGAGAGAAAACAGTTTTTGAGCAATAAACTTACGAAAAAAATTCCGTGAAATATAAATTAAAAACCCAATTTGAGAAAACATCCATATTTAGAAGAGTACTTTGGTATATACTTGAAGTTAAATGCAGGCATAAATACTGTCCTAAACTGCAATGATAATAAACAAGTATTTAGGTGAGTACGTAAATAGGCCCAAGGCAGAAAGCTGAAGAAATTATATGGTGAAGGAGTCATAGTTAATCTTTTAATTAATACTTATGCTAATAAGTCCCCAGCATCCAAGCCAATAAACTGAGTAAGTAACTATTTCTGTTGTATGTTAGGATTTCCCCGTACTCATTAACTTCTCTTCTGTGATGCCATTAAGTATCAATACTTTCATTGGTATTGTCATAAATTTGATACTGGTCTAATGAGTCATTCTGCACAGACAGAGCATTAATTAAATGTGGCAGTGAGCATGAGAGAGTGTGGTTTCACCCCCAGTTGTACCAGTCACCTCAAGAATTACAGCCGGTTTAGGGAAGAGTCTCTGGACAGGGTATTCGAGGAATCTGGGCACCAAGGAAGAAGCAACAGAAGTGTCTTCGCAGAAGGAAAGAAGATACATGTTCTTAAGGTGGTGGAGAACCGAGTTCGAAAACTTAGGTGTTTTAGATAAAGAAAATGGGTATTTCATTCCCTTAACTATGACCTGTCCTGTGCCTACATCTGATGCAAGGCTTCCAGTTTCCCGAAGAATGAACAATAGCATAAGAGTCATCTTCGCCACCATCAATCAACAGTAACGACAATTTGAGAATTGTACTGAGGAGCTTGAACCATGGTTCCACAAACCTTTGGCATCAGTGCCCTACAAATGCAAGGCTGCAGGTAGATCCATGCTGCAGGGGAAGCGTTCCTCCTGCTTACAGACTCCTAACCCATCGTCACATCCAGTGATATCCATGATCTTGGCCTACTGAAGCTGACTATCGGTATCTGGCTTTACTACGGGTTTATTTTGAGTCCTGTGCCTAAGTATCTGACTAAAACATAGGTTTGCTATTTTGGTGAATGGAGCAAGAACATCCCGAGCCAGCCAAGTTGTAGATACTGAATTGTGTAGGCATCTGTGGTATGGTCAGCCAGCAGGGCAGCACACCTGTGTGAGAAGAAGCAATCTAGGGCTGTATAACACTAAAAGCCCCAAACTGTCTTAATCCTCATGCTGTTGGCAAACATGGAAAAGATCGGGAGTGTCATACTGAGGTTATATCTGAAGTTTCATTTTTGCAGGTATGTACTTAGACATGTACAAAACCCCCCACAAGCACTGTCTTCAGATTAGTCCATGAAATGCAGGACGTGACACATAGTAGTTCCATGAAAATACCGAATCAGCCAAACAATCCCTGAAACACACTTTAAAATTAGCTGAAAGCACCAGAATATGTTTTATGACTGGTCAAATACTTGGATAATAATCATGTCTATATTCAGAGAATGATTGGAAAATGAAAGTGCTGGAAAGTACTTTTATCACATCCTAATCCAAGTCATACTGTCTTGGGTGGGGACTGCAAAGGAGGGAGTTAATTTTTCTTTCTCAGTGCCCTTAAACCCCGCTGCTGAGCCCTGTGTTTGCTGAGGGTGGTTTGCCTGCAGGAGTCTTTTCCATAGAAATGTTTGCAGAACGAGGCCGATGATCTCCTGAACTTCCTTCAAGTTTCTCCTCTACTGGTTAGACTGGTTGGCCGTTCTTTGGTTGGACAGATGAAAGCAGGGCGAGAGGCGATAAGGAAGGATATCTGTTCAATTACGTCATGGGGCTGGACGTACACATCAGATTGCAGTGAAGGAAGAGGCGTCAAATTAAAAGCTCAGAACACCACTAACTGATGAAAGCAGAAGGTAACACATCTGTACGTAACATAACATCTTCCTTAGACCCAACACTATCAACAACACTGTCAACTTTTGTTGACTGTACACAAGGCCAAACCTGGCTGAACATGTGGGAGGTGGTTAAAATTTAGCTGCAATAATAACATTAGCATCCTCATTTTCATAAATCGTGTTATGGCTAAAGATGACAAACATTTGGCATTTCTGGTTCGTGTCTCCTCTACAAAGTGCCATTCTTGAGAAGAATTGGTGCTGCTGTCAGCCACATCCTTTGGGGTCTTCTAAGTCTATTTTCTCTTGCTGATAATAATATCTATATTTTTAGATGAAAGCATGACACTCTACAGGAAAGGTGAACATCTGTTATCCTGCAAATATCTACAGACCCTGGCTGGTAAATGGTTGACAAAGTGTTACGTTGAGACTAATGGATTTTCAAGAGGTAAATTATCACTATTTTATGCTGCAAACTGCCAATCTTCACTCCAAGGACTTTCAAGAGGGATATTCAAATACCAGTATTACTTTCTAAAGCTTTCCAAATGTGTCAGGTCAGGGTGCAAGAGACTGCTATTTTAACCAATATAAATTATTCCATCAAATCTACAACAAAGGCATTGGGAAAATTAGGTATTTTGACCACTTGATGAATTGGGGGTGGGGGTGGGGTCAAATTTTAGAGAAGGTAAGAGACATCAGACCTGGTTTGCTATGAAGCTCGTGAATTGCTCTGTTGCTTTTCCTATTTCCAAGAAATGGTGGTGACTCTGGGGGAATGTGCTCGTGGTTACTTAGCACAGCCAGAGCTTTTCACTGGCATGTCGCTGTCTCCGAAGCTTTGCCAAAAAGTCTGAAGGATCCAGCACCGATCACCAAGTGTCTGACAGGCCTTGGCAAGTTCCCCTAATTAACTTGAGGGCTCTTGCAGAGCTTCTGCACCTCGTAATGAGTCCAGTCAACATTTAAAGCCATGTTGCAAAGCAGATCTCCTCAGTTCCCCAAGGGGTTCCTGTTAATCTCCTCAGCCTCGCCGGGATCTTCAGCCAGAGAGACCCCAGCAGAGGGCAAGTGGTGCAAGGAATTTCTAATCCCCAGAGGGACTTCTGCGGGCATCTGAGGCAGATCACGGCAGGTTAATGGGTTTTGTGAAGGCCTCAAGAGTAGCTTGGGAAAAAGAAAAATTAAAAAAAAATGACAGACAAACTTCGGGTCCAGTTCTAGCAAGCAAGGAGACCAAGATATGCTAATTAACACAGCTGCCATCAAGGATGTAATCTAATTTACATACTTGGTAGTGAATAAATGCTTCCATATGGCAGAGTACCAGTATTTTTCCTTGACAACTTTATCAAAAAGCTAATGAAATTCCCATGCAAAAAAAAAAAAAAAAAACCTCCAACTAGACTAAAGATAACAAACCCAGTAAAGTAAGGGAGAGAAATGCAGCGAAAAAACAGGTCATGTTCAAGAAAAGTAGATACTAGAAAACTGGGAAGCTAATTTTTAAATATACAGCTTATGGAGTGGTGGGAAAGCTCAGAAATGTACTATAGTGTTCCCCGACTAATTTTAGCTGTTTCCTCATCTTCTGCCCCAACGGAATCCACAAGACAGCCTTACACTTGTTCATCCTGTACATCAACCACTGCCAATTTGAGGCAGATTCTCAAATGCTCAGGTGCCTGAAACAAGCCAGATGCTCAGACGTGATACTACTGGACTTCCTGATGCATGTGAGCCCACAGATCCATCCCTGCCTTCAGAGTCCTGGACTAGCACATGATTCACTGTGAGTGTGTGGCAGCAGAGTTCACCATAGCCTATGAAAGCATATACAGACTGCCTCAACAGCCACGTTGTCTTCCCAGTGTAGGGCAGTTCCCTTGATCAAATCATTGACATCCAAAACTCTGGTGATTCTGTGATACAGCTCCCATTCAGCTAGAGGAGCCAGCTCTGTTGGCCATGGCAGGTGCTGTTGAAGATGGCCCCAGTGATGGCCATAGAATGGACCACACTTCTCTGAAGTGGTTTAACTTTTTTTCTCACTGAACAAGGTTTCTGTGTTGGAAAATCTTTATCTGGCTGATCACCGGCTGCCACTGAAGCAGCCACTGTGTTATCTCTGGATGCCAATGGTCTTAGCCAAATCAGTAAGGAAACATAGAATCATAGAATGGTTAGAGTTGGAAGGGACCTTAAAGATGATCCAGTTCCAACCCCCCTGCCCTGGGCTGGGACACCTCCCACCAGACCAGGTTGCTCCAAGCCCCATCCAGCCTGGCCTTGAACCCCTCCAGGGATGGG
>JAOXJK010000023.1:61070793-61084256 GCA_025774025.1 Xenus cinereus | reverse complement strand
CCCACCTCCCCAAAATCCTCCCCAAAATCCTCCCCATCAGAAACCCCAGACGCGCTGCTGTTTAGTAACCTTCTCAACTGTTTAAACTTATCTTAGGGCAGAGTGAAAACTTCAGAGTTATAACCACTAAAGACTGAAATGTTTTGCCGTCTCACTTGTTTGTTTAAGTTTAATGCAATATTTTTTTTTTCATAGCTATAGTGGAAACAAATAAAGCCACAGAAATTACCGACTAACTCTTCCACCGGACATTCAAAAGCGTGGAAGACTCACTGAAGAGAAAGCAAAAAAAAAAAAAAAATCCTTGTGTCATTTTGTATCTCAATTTTAAACAATGCGCGTCTCAGGAGAATGTTTACGAGTTGTTAATAGGCTAGTACAAATTCTAGAAGACACAACAAAAATTATCTGCAGTCTATTCACAAGCCTTTGCCATGTCTCAGGGTTTGGGGATGGGCGTAGGGGCTGCCTCCACCACCCTTGAATAGAACTCTATTGTGTGGGCTTGTTCCATTGGGATCAATGGGACGACATGTGCAATGAGATGCTAATGAACGCCAGAAACGACGGTAAAATCTGGCCCGGCTAAGGCATAAGGCCGTTTTTATAAATCACTTCTGAGTCTCTCGCTATACTGTTTTTAATTAAGCTGTTGAAACTTCAAATGTTCAGGGAGGCTTTACTGTACAAAATAAGGGGTTTTTTTTTACACCATTTAAATCACATTTTCCCACCCTTACAATTTCAATCGCTCTCCATTTTCATCTTGTTTAAAGTTGCAGTTCAAACGAGGCAGTCCGTTTTTCCGCGGCAATTGCACCGTTAATGTAAATGCGGTTCCACAAATGGAAAATAAAATACACTGGAGGAAAATAACGTCAAGCACAAGTATAAAAGAGAAGAATGACGGTCAGAAAGCAGGCAGACGGGAAAGGATAGTGGTGGCGGCGTGAAGCCCGATGGTCACGGCCCCACCGCACCTGCAGAACCCCCTGCTCGTCTTCAGAAATGTTCATGAAGGGGGGACAAGAGTCCTAGGACCAGCTCGGAGAAGTTCATAAGCAGCAGTGTAACTGCGGTGGAATCGTGTTAGGTGAGTGCTTAAGAAGGGCTGGTGGGAGACTGGTGGCCACAGGGCCGTCAGTGCCCTTTCTTCCTCCTGCAGTGCTTCAGCCTGGGTCAGGACGTAGGATTAGAAAGTGGCGTTTGACCGGAAAACCTACAAACCTATGGATATAACACTGGGAGCCTCTGATTTTCAGCAGCTTGGAGCAGGCTTAGAAGTGCTCAGACACAATAGTATTGAGGACCATAAACGTCCCACCTCTGTCTCTTAAAAGAGAGAGAGAGGGAGAGAAGACTAGGTCCACCGACCCCATCTTTTCTCATCAGCTTATGGCGAAGGTTAATTATTAACTATTGAAACGCTGACGAACTGTGGTGTTTGTTTGCTTTATTATGAGGCCTGTCAGGACCAGGACCAAACCTCACTGAAGCTGACTGATGTCTCTCTTGGTTTCAATAGACTCAGAGGTCAGGCCCCTAAAATTCAAATCAGCAGTGCCGCTCCTTGCCATCAAGAACCATTGAGTACTGTAAGGAAAGGGCTTAATTACTCCAATGAGATCACTCAATTTTTAAACAAAAATGCTTTAATTGGGGGCAGGCCCTTTCATATTTGCTTCCCAAGAAGGAAATTGATTAGCGAAATGCTAATAATAAGATCTTAAGAGAGCCCACGCCAGCCATAGACACCCGGCTCAGCTAAGGGAGCTCACAGTTTCTTTTCAGCCGCTGATGCTGAGCAAAGCGGTTTCCAGGGAAGGACCAGTGGGTGAAAACCAAGCCATCTTCTCTAGTTTGCTAACACCACTTCGGCAACTGTTTTTCCTGTTGTTCTTTAGCACCTGAACCAAAGGTGAGCATCCAGTAGCAGCAGTTTCGTGTATCCGGATCTAGCCCAAAGCCATCATCTCTTTTTCTTTGTCAGGAAGACACTTCCTTGCAGGGGTGTGATAAACCTCTACCTTTACACGGAACTCGGTGGCTTGAGATACTGCCAGCAGATTTAATTTGGAGAGGAAATACACGGGACATGAGTGATTCCTCGTGGAGGTTACTGCCTGTTCCCCGAGTCCTCTGCCTGGCCGTCAGAAATACCGCTGGCTGAGGGTGTGGGATGGAATGGGATCTCAGGAGCTACAGCCCTTTCTCAACCAGCTCGTACACAGCAACACAATTCCTATGCTGTCCCCTTTTTTTTCTTCTTTCTTCTAAGGTTCCTCCAGGCACAAAGAACGTCATTCTGGAGTGGGATGACACGCACACACGGAACAAGGAAAATCCTTTGCCTCTTAATCGCCAGAACACCGCTTTGCGCAAAAGGTCAATAAATATTTTATCTCATGCACTCATCATTAACTCTCGCTAACAATTATTACCAATAGTTCAGTGAGACCGACAGACTCAAAAAGGATGGACGCATTGAGATGTGCAAAACTTTCCCTGAGGGGAGTACTCTGTAAAAAGGTAAGACAGATGGGAAAGACCGGGCAGCAATAAACAGCACAATAAAAAGTAAGGGGGGAGAAGCAAGAAATTATATGTATTTTTAGGTTCATAGCTCCGTATGACCGATGTTCACAACTGCAGGGGGAAGTAATGATTTTTACCACTTCTGAAAGGAAAATTCAATTTAAAAGGAAGTTCACAAGTAGGTATGTTTTGGGTTGTCTTTTCTTCATATTGGCTTTGTTACTAAGTGAACCGCTTTTCCACAGCTGGCAGGCACCTGAAATGGATAATCAGTGCATTGCGGTTCTGGATTTTGCAGATATTGCTACCTTTTTCCTAAATTGTAGATGCCTAGTCTTGCATCGTTAATGTATGTGAACTATTCAGAATCCCTTGAAGGTTTGGGCAGTGTGTACAGACCTCATAGCCTTCCCGCTTTTCAGTGTTTTAAGGATTTCCACCTATCTGAAATCCTATAAAGTCACTTTCACATCACAAAACTTGGTGACTTACCAAAATCACGGGAATTCATACACTTGGTTCCTTTAATCTGAATATTCATGACACCTTTTCCCACATATTTTTATTGGAGTGAGACTTTGGAGTTGCAAAAATAGCGATTATGAAGTTCTTGGCTAATAAAGTTAGCTCAAATTTGGCCCATTTTATTCATGAGAATAAAGATTCACTGGGCTTTATACTCCTTTGTATCTACTAATACAACGTATTAGTAGATTAATATTAAATAGATTGACTTCAGCTAATACTCACCCAGGACTCCACGCGTTTTAAAGATAAAAGTAAATGGAAATAATTGAGAGTATCTTTGATATTTTAGCAACATTTCAGTTTCCTTCAGCCTACTTCCTATACTCTGAATTTTAATTTCTGGGCTGAAAATTGTAAAACAAATGCACACTTATTGTAAATAAAAATTTACTTAAAAGATTTTTGCAGGGTATGAAAAGTTTTCCTTTAATTTTTTTCGTTATCTGATTGTATATGTTCCTGTCCCTTATAAGTCATAGCAAACAATATAGTATTCGACAAGAGCTTTTATCCTAGTGGGCAGAAAGTGAGCAGAAAGACTGAACAAAAGAATGAATTAATTAATTAATGGGTGAATGTATTAAAAAAGGCCCCACCTGCTCCGCTCCAAAAATCTCTCACTATACTACAGAGAGGTTTGTTACAACTGACTGATATTAAAGCTCTCCTCTTCGTTTTCGAACGATAGGATTTGTTCACGTTTGGAGTGAACGTTTACTGATTACTGTGGAGACGCGTTTACTGATGTGTCTAATATCAGGAAATCACCATCATCGCCCTTAAGGCAACGAGGGAGGCAGCAGATCAAAAATCATAGAATCATAGAATTACCCAGAATTACCTAGGTTGGAAGGGACCTTTTAGATCATCGAGTCCAACTGTCAACCTAACACTGACAAATCCCATCACTAAACTGTGTCTCTAAGCACTATGAAAGCAAATGGAAGGGGAAAAAGCAGATTATTCTGTTGCTTTATCAGAAATGCCTAACACAGTTGTTTAATCTTAAGGCCTTGCCTGCGTGAATTAACATACGAAGGATTTAACTTAATATGGGCAAAGGCACTCTTTTTAAGAATTTTGTGCCTTTGTGCTCAAACCCAATGATGCTTTCTTGCCTCCCAAAACCAGGTGAGAAATAGCGTAACAAACTACAGGGGAGGGGACCTCAATTTGCCCCCCAAACCCTGGCAGAGGTTGTGGAAGGGCTGCTCTAAAAAAAGGAGAAATGAGAAAACCCCAGTACTTCTGTCTTCTCGTGGAGGCTGTAGCAGAGCCCCAGCGGCGGTACCGAAAGAGAAGGAGCCGGTGGCTCAGGGGTGCTGGATTAGGAGGGGGGGTGCGATTATCCGTGTCCCCCCCCCACCCCAGGGACAAAGATCCCTGTTCCCCGCAGGAAGGTCCTGAGACGCAAAGCGAGCCCCCAGCGCCTTTTCTCTCTCTTGGTGGCATTTGGAAGTGTAAAAGCTTTGAATACCAATTGCTTGAACTGGACATATGTGAATCTCTCCTAATCCTACTAATCCCGTCCCCGAGTGCTTCTTTGTATGGGGAGGCAGCACACATAGATCTAAGCGAAAGTGGCCGTAATCCTGGAAATGTGGAAAAATGTCCCAGTGTGGGAGTCGGGAGAGGGAAAAGCTCCCTGGCGGAGGGGACCCGCTGGAAGAGCATTGTTTTTTGTGGGGTGAGTGAGGGGCTGAGGAGGGGGTGGGGGGGAGCAGGGAGGACATAGAGGCGAGCCCTCACCTTCCCTGAGCTGCCAGGAGGAGAGCAAACCCACCCAGCGGGAAGGCTGCCCGGCCAAACAGCCATCGCACACTTGAGCAAACCCGCAGAACTGAGACAAAGTTCCCCAACGCTGGGAAATTCGCCCAGCGGCGGCTTTCAGCAGTGGGAGCGCAGCAGGCCCGGCACTAATGTGCTGACTTCATTATTCCCCCACCTCGCCCCCGCTGAATGGCAGATTTGTGGAGGGAACGGTGGGCTACCGCTCCGTCCTTCCCCAGCCACAGAGATAGGGAGGGGAGCCGGGATGGTGGCCCCGGTCAAGGGCACTGGCTCTCCGTCTTACGGGGGGAACCTTTTACCCCTTCACAGAATTGAGAATTGGGACACATAAACAGATTTCAGGGCAGCAGAGAAGAAGTCAGCTCGCGAGTGGCCAGTTGTATTATTCATTCAGCCCCTTTAAAATCTGATTTTGGGTGTCAAATCCTCCAACCACACGCAGGTAAAAGGATAGAGAAGGGTGAAGTTTCTATGCCTTCCATTCAACACCGAAACCTCAGCATTCGGCCGGGCTGTTGCTTAAAATTAACATCCACCTGGATGCTAACGAACCCCGTGGCTTTTCCAAATAGGCAAGTCCTATAATTCAGCTGTGCGAATTTCCCAAATGTCAGAGAGCTAATTTACATTTTCTTGGCTAGTCACTGAATAAAGCGTGTTTATACCCCTCAGTAGATAGTGTACAAGGAAATTAATCTGTTTTTTGTATGTGCTTTCAAAAGATTTTAAAATATGGAGCAATTGATAACATTATTTGCCAGCCAAATCTTTATTTTGCTCAATAAATCTCTAGATAAAACCATGTTAGGTAAGAAAATCTAAGGCTATATATTCTCTGGGAGTTGACTTTTTTATTACCTCACCAGACTTTGTGCTTTCATAAATAAGTGTCAGCTGAAATTAACCTGCTGTTTAGAGATAGTATAAAGCATCCCAAAATCAGCCTGGGGACTAGGAGTCCATTTTTATTTTTTTTGCACATGAACTGCCTGAATGTCAGAGGGATGGAAGATGAGGATAGATTCTTAACTTTGCATGGATAAAGCAGTAAGATCAACTCTAAGCCAAACCCCACAATGCCCTAAAGTCACTTCAGTAACAGGAAACAGCTCAGGGAAGGTTTTTGTCGAATATATCAGAGAACATGTAAGATTTAATGGGATGAGACTAAACCATTAGCTAAGCCTACTACCTGTGCTTTAGACCCTTATTTTAGTACCCTTAGTTTAGACTTCCCAACTGGGGATGAGAAGGGAAACAATTTGTCTGTAAGGAAGCTGCCTTCGTTAGTATGAAATCCTTCCTGCATGGCTCACAGGTGCCTGTGGCAGTCACTCCCTCAGGATACTGTGCGTTTTACAGGCATTTGGAGGGGATTTTGCTCTCTGAAGGCCTCATGCCATGTTGCCCTCCTGCCTGCAGGCCTCACCCACGCCCTGGGGTGCGTTGGGTCTGGGGGGGCTCAGCGGCAGTGTCCTGCCACCATCCCTTCTGCAGTGCTCACCAGGCCCTCGCCATCTCCGGATGGCAGGGAGAGCTTGGCACCTCCTCAAGTAGGTCTGCAGATGAAACCTGGGGCTGTTCAGCCCTCATGGCCCACATGGCTTCATACTCTGAATGGCTCACGCAGCCATCCCCAAGGGCTGCCGCTGGGGACTGAAGGATTCAACCCACTTGCCCCTGGGTTGCCCTTCTTCCCTCCCTCCTGGCCAAGGAGCCCCAGGCTGGCACCCTCTGCCCCAGGGGGCATCACAGGCCTCTCCCTGCCCCTACCACCAAACCCGAGGTTTCCTAGCAACCTAGGCCTGCCTAGCAACCAAGTGCCTCACAGCCCTGGACGCTGGCAGCCAATCAGAGTGTCCCGATGACCTACCCAAGACAGCTGGCGCCATTTTGTCTCTCAGGTCTGGGAGGTGTGATGGATCCCAGGCCGTCTCAAGGCCCTGAGGGCAGTGGGCAGGGAGTGGCCCGTGTCCAGACTGCTGGTCTCCATGGTCCTCCAGAAGAAGTTGACTACATGCACACTTCTTGCGTGGTTGAAGCCACAGCCATGTGGTAGCCAAAGCCAGTCCGCCATTTCAGGGCATGACTGATCAAGCCCTTGGCTTTGCTGGTGCCCAGGCACTAGCAAGTCCGCTAGCACATGTGGTGCCATGGTGTTCCTCAGCTGCTGCTGCGCACCCTGCGGCTGCTGGCCCCTTCCCATTTTCTCCTTCACCAACTTGTAGACGTCAGCCCCAAAACAGGCCCCCGCGCTCTCCAAAGTCTCAGCCTGCACAGAGGGGTGGCACTGGAGCCACTGGCACGTGAGTGCAGGTGCTTTTTGGAGGACTGCAGCTGGACAAAATTCTTGTGATGCCGCCTCTGTTTTGTGGATCCTTCCTCTCAAGACCTTGAAGTCTAGACCCGCTGGCCATGGCTCTCAGTGTAGTCCGGACAGGCCTGGGGGGAGCCACCTCCTCACCAGCTTTGGCAGCCTTCTCAATGACCGGGACCCTTACAGCAGTGACACGGCCGTGCATAACCTGACTACGTGCCAGCTCAGGACCCTTCAGAGCAGAGAGGCGATGTCACGGCCAGCAGCAGTGGGGCTTCTGGATGGTATAGAGCTATTTCTTTCCGCTTCTGTCAGGTGGGTGCTGACCCAGATACCAGGTGTCATTTAAGCCCCAGGTTAGAAGTACCACAGAGGATGTGGGAAACAGCTGACAAGGCTGTTTGGCTTGCTGAGTGTGGTCCCTGACAACATTCGGGCTTCAAAGACCAAAGGGTTAAGCGTTCATTTAGTTACTCTGCCCAATTAGCTAAGACAAGCCCTGCAGGAGTGGTGTGGCCCCAACCAAAGGCCCATTTGTTATGAAGTGATAATCGGTAACGGTGCAAGTGAGGTAAATATCTATGTCACACCAAGCCAAGGCCAATCTGTGTTGTACTGGGCCGTGGGAACATAGGACATGGGACATGACTGACTTGATGTTGGGAAAAGATTTAAAAGGCCTTTCTAGAAGCGCTTCAAATGCTGTTTGGCAAAGGGCCATGCCTGGGGGATTCCCAAAAGGTAGGACATTGCAGGTGTGACCTGGCCAGCCTCAGCCCGTTGTGTAGCTGTGCCAGGGAGTGGGCTGCTGCTGGTGGAGTAGTCCTCATTTCCGATCAGATCTGTACTATATGCCCTGAAATGTGTCACGGTGAAGAAAATCAAGCCTAGATGTTGCTACCTCTGCTTGTCTACAGTCATCTTGGCACATCAATGTTCCATTGTGGGCAATTTCCCCCCTCTCTCCCCCCGATATTGCCATAAATCAAGGGCTTTATAACCAGGGGTACATAAGCTAGGATCCACATTGGCATTTTGTTGTCTTTGATGGATTCACACCAACTAGGGATCTGACCTTGTTTCTGTAATCTGCCCCAAATGCCAATAATTAGAGTCTCTTTCAGTTTAAATCAATGAGGCATTAATATCTTTAAAACAATTTAGTTTCAAATGGTTGCAAATGCAATGAAGAGATGTGGCACCCTGTAGGCTGAAGGAAAACCACTGAAGTCAATCGGGTGAATTTGAAACTTAATATTTACTGTTGGGATCTACACAAATTCAAGAGCCAAAGGCAAGATTAGCTGGATTAGTGCTTCAGTGGTCCTTCATTATCCATTTCTCCCTCAGTGACATGATTTGTGTCTTCAGTTAACAGTGCTTATTAAATGAAAATGATGAAGGATTGAGACAAAGGTACATATGTAGAAGGAGGGTGTTGAATTTTGCTAATCTTGTTTAGAATGTTATTGCATTTCATTACGTAGGAAATTTTATTGAAGTTCCCTACATATTCTTCCACTGTTAAGTCTTAGCGCCTCTGTCAAAGGAAAATGGAGATACAGAAATGTATCTCATCAGCACTAGCCGATGTGAACTATGAGGTTGGATCCAGACACAGAGTAAAAAGAGGGAATGTGATTCATTCGCACACGGCACAGGCAATACAGGTGACATGAGTTTAACGTCAGCTCAAGTCTCCAGCTAAGTCTGCAGCTGAATCTGAAATCATCCCCTCCATTTACACGTCGAGCAGGTAGAAAATATGTCCCAGGGCACATTTCAAACAGCCTTTTAAATAGCCTGTTAAACCAAAATAAATATGACCACATTACTTTTTTAATTTCTCACTGTTTCAAACCAGATTTAATTAGGCACACCATAACCTTGAAAAAATCTAAGAAACAGGGAAGTGATATTGATTCTTTATTATCCATTTAATTGTCTATTCTGATGTGTTAAAACTGAAACAATCTTCCAGCTGCAATGTCTAATGAACTCCAAGATCAAACAAGATCTTGCTAATTATGGAGTTAATGAGGACAAGTTCACAGGCAGAGTTAAGTTAGTAATTACATGTTTCAAAGCATCTTGAAGCTCAATAAGATCTTCATTTGGTGCTGTAATGGTATACATTTTCCATTTCTTCTTTCTGTAACATGTTACAGAAGGGCACCCTATGTATGGTATATGCTGCTAATCATGTGCAAACAGCACAAAGCAGACTTCAATAAATTAAGAGACTTGCTGTTTATAAATCAACTCAACATTGAAATCTCATTTACATTTTTGCTATCCCATGTAATGTGTTTACACACAAATAATGTCAACATTAGCATGGGAGGGGGATGAATTTAAATTCCACAGCATGTTTCTGAAGCCAAACCGTCAAGGAAAGGCAATCAACATTTTAAATGAGCATACAGGCAACTAGGTTTTCAAAAAGAAGCACTACTAAATCAGGCCTTTGAACCCACAGTAGCAAAATGAGCCTTACAGCTGTATCGATTCCAAGGGAATGCTTACACTGGGCACAAGTAGATAGGGCAACCAAAGCAGTGTTATGTTTAAAGCAAGTTATTCTTCTTGGAAAGCTTGTATCTTCAAATTATTGTTTCTAGGAATTTTTGTAATCAGAGCTTATTCTCTGTTTATCTCCTGCTTTCCAAAGTTTCTCTTTTAAAATTGATGGTAACCCAGGACTTGTAGCTGCACCTTCTTTCCTTGCTCAATAGACACTCCTAAAGGGTCTGCAAGATTTGTAATGGCAAAAAAAACATGGACTACCAGATCACCCCACCTTCCTTGCTTAGTGCAAGCAGCAGCAGTTTGTCGCAGTGGCAAGAGTCTGACTGCATCCAGCAAATAGCCACGCTGGATTGAGTTATCTACTTCATCTGCTTTGCATTAAACCAACCATATCCCATGGAAATAAAGATCATCTGACAACATGTTGTAGTTGCTTTAGATCTCGCAGTGCCAGACTGGGAACGGTAGAGCAGGAGATACCAGACACAGGCTCAGGGATGCCAGCAATGGCCATGGATCTCCACGAGGTCCAGGCAAGCCATGGGGCCCCCGGCAGTGCTCAGTAACATGGCTGCCTCTTGGTTTAGAACTGTAAATAGATATATTATTTAATACTTCTTTTACAAGTACGTGGGAGATACATCTCCATTTGAAAAAGTGGAGGAGGCCGGCTGCACATCACTGAGATGTAATTTTATTTTTTCATCAAATCTGTTTTTATACAACGTAGTTCTTCAGGGCATGGTTCTGTGAGTCATTTTTTGGCATCAGTCCTGATCTATTTGATTCTTTCTCCTGTATCACCTTGTCTATGCTGTTCACATGACCCCTATGGCAAACCATATCAAGGAACTGATCTGGGTGAGAAATAAAAGGTTGTTATATTTTTCTGGATTATTTTTCAAACAGATTACTTAAATTCCTTATTTACCACAGTGCTGCAAAACCCATTTTGCTGACACAGGGACAGACTGGAGTGGAAACAGAGGTGTAAAGGAAGTTTGGAGAGAGGACAATTAGAGATGGTTTAAACAGCACTGCCATAGAATGTATTACAGTCTCAGTTTACTGATTCAAAACATAGTTCCCTACCCTAAACTGAAGACAAAACCGCATTTCTTAGCAAGTCTCATGAAAGAATTTTCCAACCTTTTCTCCAAAGTGGCATGAGCATGAGATTTGGGGAGCTATTTGTTACTTAGACTGCAAGCTAAGCTCGAATTAGATCCATATTTAAATAGAGTATTTAAAAATCAATTTTTCAGAAACTCATAGGTGGGATGACAATGTTAAGATGCTTTCACTGGAGACCAACTGACGTGGTGCAGCAGCTTCCACCCTTTTGGCTAAGTTTCATTTGGAAGTTGGTATTCACGTCAATCCGGAGCTCAGAATGAAAAATAAATGAAATATGTGTCCCTGCATTCCCCTCTGACCCTGGAGGAAGGTACAAGGTGCCTAGTTCAGCCTCTCCCAGCGTTGTCACCAGCTACCTTAGGCACATTTGTTTTTTCAGCATTCTGGCTGTTATTCCCCTTATTCTGTGGTGCGAAACTCTTTCCCAGGGCTGCTCTGAAGAATTCCGACCCCTCACTTGGAGCTATGAATATGGAGAGGAAAATCACTGAGCCCGCAGTGCAGCAGTGCCACGGGTGAGCATCTCATTCCTTGTGTGGGTACAGCTTTCAGAAGTGGCTCTTGGAGCTGGAAATACAAAAGGCTCCTAGAGAAGCTCCTGAGTAGAGGAAAAACCTTGAGATCATACTGGGCAGAGCAATTCTTTGATTTTGTGTTATGCTTGAATAGTCTGCATGAGCAAAACCTGGTGCAGCATGACACCAGCCTTTCCCAAGCTGAGGGGGGAGCTGGCTGTCTAATAGATGGGAATCTTTATCCTATTACTTCTTCATGGAACTGAAAAGTCCCCTAACATTATTTTAACCAGAATTATCTTTATAGCACAAATTCTAACTCTTCGTTGTGTTAGCTTTGCACACAGTTGTGCAACAAGCTTTTTTAAGCAATAGCTCCAAAGGTTTTCTTATACTGCTTAAAATGGGGAATATTTTCCCATCCTACGTGGTCTTTGCTTTCTATTCCTTTCAATGTGATTTCTGCTTTGTTCCTTTTTTTTTTTTGGTGTGTGTGTGTGTGTGCTAGGAGATGATAATGAGGTTCACACACCTTCTGCTCTGGTGCTTGGAAATCTACCCCGGGTTTAGCTCAGCTGCAGCGAGCTGAGAGGTTTCCCCTTGCATGCCGCCAATTTTCAGTGCCCTCATATGTGGTTGACGCGGTAGGGGGCTAATCCCAACAGCAAACATTATACTCTTTCCGTACTCACTTACACTTTGGAATCAAGGGTAAGAAGTTCTCTTTGAAGCCCCTTTTCTCTCAATGGTCTGGCAAGCTACCGTGGACTTCCCAGCCTCTGGCCAGAATTCAAATGGATGGCAGCGCAGCTCAGTGACTGTAGCAATTGTCCCAGGCCCTCCCAGCACACCAGTCTTCCTGTGGCACGGGATCAGACGGACATGCTTCTTTTTCAAGTAGGAAGCTGTTTATTCAAGCACAGCTGCAGACAACATTCTTGAGCAAAGTTTACGCACCGTGAATTTGCCTGTTTTTACGGGTTTGCTGTCTCCGATGCCTTACATGGCAACACGCGCCATTGTGGAAATAGAAAATAAGTGATTCAGTGAAATTATTTCTGATCACTGGACATAGGTTGAGCTGGCAAGTCTGACCAGTGGGATAATGTTCAAAAGCTCATGCCCTTTTCCATTTCAATAACAATAGAGACACATTCTGTGCTCAATCTGGAAACAAATGTTGCCCATATTTGGATCTCAGTGGGAGCTGTGCATGTGGAATTTGGCCCAAAGAGTCGTGTTGCAAGATGCTGTTTCCCCTTGCCCTGCTCCAAATCTTGATTCTTGCTATTTGTAGACGAATAACAGCTGACTGCAACAGAGGCTGTGTGGATGGAAATACAAATAATTCTACAGATCCCAGGCGGTTACTCAGATCTGGACTGGCACAAGTGAGAACTGCATTGGGTCTGTTGTATGTCATGCTGGGTGGACATTTTTATACCAGCTCCTTTTCACCAGTTCTCTTAATTTTTGTAGGCAGATCTTCCTTCTAGCTGTGATTCCAAAGAAGAGATATAATACTTGCAGTGCTATATATTTGCAACAGTTTCCTATATTAGTCTGATTTGCTTGGAACATAAGTAATTTTTCAGATCAAGTGTACTGTAGGAAATCAGATGATGTTTTAGGCACTCAATTTCAACTCTTTAAAACCTGGAAAACAGAAAGGATCACATGCAGACATCTGGGGAGGAATCTCCTTTCTTCCTCACATGCAGGAAGGGGGAAGCTTCCAATGGGACTAATTCAGAAGGGGGCCTAAACTTCTTCAGTGTGCACATCTTTTAGCTGTGAACGTTACTTGTTTGAGCTTCTTTGACACTCACAGATAAATACATAGTGGAGACTGAATTTCCTGTCAAGAGTTGGAGCTGGATGACTAGGACACAGTCCAACCAACTGGGAAGAAAAGGGGTGATTCCTCTGAATAGAAAGAATGACCTACACCTGTGGCTTCCGCCTCCTCTTGGTGGGCAGGGTCCTTGGACAGGAGACAGTCTCCTTTTGCAGAAGGATGAAGGGGAGAGGGAACATTGTGATTTACCTCTGAGCTTTTTCTTCCAGGCAAAACTACTTTCTGATTTTCACCTGAATTTTTAAGTGGATTG
>JAOXJK010000023.1:61047942-61067628 GCA_025774025.1 Xenus cinereus | reverse complement strand
GGAAGGAAGGAAGGAAGGAAGGAAAGAAAGAAAGAAAGAAAGAAAGAAAGAAAGAAAGAAAGAAAGAAAGAAAGAAAAAACACTTATGATACTTGATTACTGTGAGTTATACAGTCTGAGCCACATGCTTCTTATGTAAAGGGCAGAAGCCTGTAGAAAGTAATCAGGAAGGTCCATATGAAGATAAGAGCTTTATGGCTTATCATCTGCGAGGAGGTTTGATGGGATCGTTCCCTGGGAATATTGCTCCTGGAATTGTCAGCAGACTTCAGCTGGAGCCAGCTCTTCAAAGCTCTGGAAGTGTTTAAAGTCCACAGAAAAGTGCTTCTTTGCAGATTTGTCTCATCCTTTCTATCAACTAAAAAAATTTCTCAAAGCCATATTTTCAGTTTTGGAGGGGCCAAAATGGTGGGCCTTGATTGTTTAGTTAACTCTGGAAGAGGCTGTGCAACTGGCTCAGTGCTTTGCTGGAGAGAAAATGCAAACCCCTGCATAAGGAAGTAGCAAAGCAGTAAAGAAACCTCTTAGTGCAGAAGCAGCAAAGAAAACAAGTGCTATAAAAATGCTTCTTCCCTGGCAGCAATCCAAAGGGACTGACAGGCAATTCTGGGTGCAGCTCTGAGGGACAGTGAGAATCCAGTTGAAATTGGGACGTTACAACAGGCTGGCCAGGATGGCAGGCTGATACTGAACTGCTGGGAGCAGCGATCCGTAGGAAGCATTAAACAAATCCGTTCAGAGACTTCCTTTAGAATTACAGGTCACTCAAATGTGCGGAAGGGTGCTCTCTGTACCCCAGTATGCTTGGCTAATTGTACAGCTCAGGGAAGGGCTTGGACAGCTAAGGTCACTGATAAAAACTGATTCGGGATCGAATATGGCTGTGAGATGATTACAAGAAATGAGAAGATGATGCCCAGCCCAGTTCCTATTCGAAACACTAAAGGCACATCCGGGCAACCTCCACTCCTGCACTACCTACAAAGGTAATGATACTATAGTGAACTGAATGTAAAAAACTCTGGCCTTCAAGTTGGGCTTCATAAGGACAGAGTGTTAAGCAGCAATATCTCAGTCTATGTACCCTGAAATTCTGCTGACCTAGAATCCTGCTTATAAAAGTTATATCAGTCTAAAGTATTTCTAGCTTTCCTTGCTTTCCCATGGTAAAATCAGAGTGTTGGAATTATTAGCTTTCTTAGTTTTCCTTCTCTGTGCTGTCTGCAAGCTTTCAGCTGCCTTTTCAGAAAAGTGTTTAAAATTCAAATGGCAGCTTCCTATTATTTTAGCATTCGTAGTTCCTCGCTTCAGAAATTTCTGGGGCGTATCAAGATGGAAATAGAACTAACACAAGGATGGTCCAAATTAAATGAATTCAGAGCCATTAGTCTGTGACCTGCAAAGAGGAAGGACGCTTTCCCAGTCCTGGCTGAGCTAATATTCCTGCCTTTGCTGAATCACACCAAACCAGCCTTCTGCAGCTACTGAAAAGCAGCAATGCACCAATTCTTCGGTTTGGCTGTGGTCCATCTACCAAGTCAGACTAGTGCTTTCAGTCTCCTTCACCCTGACATCTCCTTGGTCGGGTGGCAAAACACCCGCTGCTGCCAGTGCGTGGCTCAGGCAGGTGGATTTACTTGGCCAAAGATGAAAAAAATTTAATGTATCTCTGTAAAACTGCTACTGGCACCAAAATAAGAGGCTTCTTGCAGCAAGTCATGTCAGTCTGTGATACTCCCGCTCCTTCCTTCTACAACCAAGATTGGTAACAGTCTTGATGTGTCAGTTGGGTACGGCCGCTCAGACCGTCCCTGCTGCTGTGCATCGTGCCGGAGATCAGGCCCCGCGGAGCTGGGACATCCCGGACGGCGAGCGGGAGGCTGAGGAGCTAGACCAGGCTCTGCAGCGATGCTCTGCCTCCTCCTCCAGCCCAAGCTCTGCAGGGGAGCCGACACCGTTTCTTTTAACTCAGATAAGAATTCGCTAAAAGGGTGAAACAGACTACATAGAAATTACAACACAATACTTTTTTCATTCCTTCGCTAAATTTATATTCAGTTGTATTCTCAGTTCCCTGTCCAAGCTAGCCCTGAATTTAGCTACTGAATATCCAGCAGTGTTACTTATTTCTGACAAGGAATATGGCTAAATCTTTTCACACACGTTGAGCATGTTCCTGCTAAAATAACAAGGACATAAAGACGTTTATCTGTGAATTTTCTTTTTGAGTTTGTGACTGCTCTCTATTAAAATGATCTACCCTGAGAATGACTGAGGATGTGTGGGCTGCCTGAATTTGTGAGGAACGAACCATCTCAAATTCCTCTGGTCTATACAAAAATAAACCGGCACCCCCTTGAATCTGGACTGTACAGGATGAGACCACATGTTCCAACACTCCCATAGAAGTGAAAGTATTCTACAGATTTAAACTAAATAATTAGAAGTTAAAATAATAATAAATAATCCCAAACCAAAAAACAGAACTAAGGAAAATAAGGCAAAGAACTACTTAACAAATGATTTCTATTCTGCATTCAGAACCCTATAAGCATTTCCAGCAAGATGGTTTTGGTCTTTAGCATAGGTTGGGTTAGGGCACCTTGATTTTCAGAAAGCTTAGGCTTTGAAATTCGAGTATCTCGGTTTGGTCACCTAACCAACAGAAGGCACCCCCAGCTCCTGTGGGCTTTGAAAAACACCCTCCCAAGGCTTTGTCAGAGATGCAACAAGTGAGGGTGTTGAGAAAGTCACTTGTTTGTAAACAAAGCATTTTACAATTCCTTGCGAGACATTTTAAGTGAGGCTGTGTTGCATAAAGCCCCTCGGGGATCTGTCGCAGCAGCAGCAGCCCACAAAGCAAAGTCACTTCTTTTGCTGCACTTTATTCTGTTGTCATGTTAAAAGCAATGAATTTATTTCCCCCTCTCAGCCCTCCCTCAACTACTGCAGCCCTGCAGTAAATCAAAAAAGTAAACTCTCATTCTCATTGTGCAGGGCTTACTTCCAGGCCTCTACAGTTTCCACAGTAACTAATTAGAAATTTGCATCTCTAAGAGAGAATTATTTAATACTGATGTAAGCCCTTTTATTCTTTGGAGCTTGGCCTTTTGCTACTCAACTTCTGGTAGATGTTGGGCCTTAAGGTCATACTGTACAAACTCTGAATGTAGGTGGCCCTAGTCTTGCTTTTTTTATTTCAGATGATTCATATCCTGTGAAGAAAATGTCTTGCCAGGTTTTTGTTGAATGGCATAGATTTGAAAGGCAGCGCCCAATTCATTTAGTAGCCATTTGTTTTAAACTGTAACATCTTCCCCATTCCTCATTAGCTAACTCTTGTGTAATTGAGTCATGCATTTTTAGCCTTGTTAAACCAGTGGAGTTAGGTCACACTGATGCACCTTTCCCATTAGTTCCATTTGCTGCCCCTGGCTTTCCGCCGTTAAGCAGCCCTTTTATTCTGCATGGCAGGAAAGAAAGCCTCAGATACTCCAACTGCACAGACATGTGTTTTATAGCTCAGCCATAGGTACTGTAAATCCAAGATACTGTCCCACAGTCTCAGGGAAGATATAAATGCTGAGAGAACAGGAAGTGGAGGATGCAAACCAAACAAAAGCCGTCCTTCATGTTCATGCTAAAAAATGGCTCGGACCAGTTTTTGTCCCGGGCCAGTAAGTGTCCCTCGCACAGCTGTGCTTCCTCAGCCTTCAGCCGGCTCCAACAGCCTTTGCATGGGGCTCACAGTCACTTTGCCAGCTCGGGCTCAGCAATTTTTCAGCTGCTGCACTTTTCTACAAATAGTCTGTGAAGAAAGAAGCACAGCCATCACCACCTGTTTCCACCGTTGCATGGGTCTTGCCCATCCCTTCCTGTCCAAGCTTTATAGTGCTCTACCTCAAAGGACTTCAGTAGGGTTCGTTTTGTAACCATGTAGTCCTGTAATTTTATAATATTACATCTACTATTATATATATTATATTTAAAACATTACATAGATAGCCTAGCTGTGTATATATATGTATATACACACATATACCTATGCATACATGCATATATATATATATAAAATATTATATAAGCTTATAATGGAAGAGGAACAAGTATTCTGGTTTCTTCCCCCTTGCAATTATTTTTGAAGAAGACACCACAATCGAAGAGAAATGACTACATCAACCAATAACTTACCGATTCTGGAGTTGCAAATAATCCATTATTGTAACTAACTGCAACTAAAATTAATTGGGATTGAAATAAATGGAACTTCAAGAGCACCTCCATTCATAATGCTGTCTGTAATGGAGGAGGTATTTGAGAGACATAAGGGTTCTGCACTTGTGCAAATGAATCACATATTCCATTTTTTTCTTCTTTCTTCAAAGGAATCCTGAATTCATAAACAAGCCTCATACATCGCAGGCACATTATGATCCCAGTGTTGTGAAAAGCAGCCCAAACCCCATAGTTATGGGGGGCATCCTGGGTGAGACCCCAAATCCATCTAGGTTAGTATACAGCTCCAAGGAGCCAAGAGCAGAAGTGTAATACTCTTTCAGTGCACAGTTCTCTTCTGCTGCAGGAGATTCTTAACAAAAGTGACTTTCTTGTGTTTCCTGGTATAATGGTATAACAGCCTTTGATGGTTTCTTCTTCCATAGGTTTGCCCAGCTGCTTTCTGAACTTGAGTAAAATTCTGGCACCAAAACCATCCTGTAGCAAGGAATTCCACGGCCTAAATACATATTGAAGAAGCCTCCTTTGAAGATGTTTTCCTATGGCAAGTATTAGGAGTTGATATTTACCTGTATTTGTTCCAATCCATTTCTCCTTACGTTGGAAAAAATGCCTAGAGCTTTTATCTGGAAGATATTCTTCACTCTGACTGTGATTCAGCCCCATTGTTTTACTGTCTTTTGTCAAAGTCTATGTCTCTATTGAATATTAATAGCTTAAGATCAGGATTTGTAGCCCTAGTTCTCACTATCTCATGACTCTTGCTGTGACTAAAGGATGCAATGCAGTTGCCTACACATAAGCATCTAATCCATTTAAGAGGCTTTAGGGCATCCTGTCTGCTTGCCAACTGCTTTTCCAGAAGGGCCAGTATCTCCTTTAGGCTTGTGTCAATCTGCCACCCCCTTGTCAGTCCACTGAAGTGCACCTTCAGTGCAGCACCTGTCTGATGATATTTTTAAGGGATTACCAAGATACGATATCTCTCAGTGGCATCCGAAAAGCCTTTGCCTGTTGCGGTCTAGAATTCTGCTCCCTCTTCTGCTTCTTACTGTTGAAGGGGAAAAAATCACACACACAAATTTCAAAGGAGGAGAAGGATGGAAATCTGCCAGCCACCTCCTAATAACTCTCTCCTCAGAGTCAATCTGTGACAAGCAAACAAAACAAGCTGTAGAGAGTTTATCAAGGTTCCTGTGCCTCGTGTCATCATGCTAGAAAGCCGCATCTGAAAAGATGTCCTAACACAGTGTTTTTATTGCAGTCTATATGCTAACTCAGTACAAAACTCAGCACTATCCAGGCAGGTAGTTCAACAGATCAAATAAGAACTACAAGAAATGGACATTTTAAACTATCTGTGGGATACTTTATCCTCTCCTTTTGGATTACCAACTGATTTCCTATTAAAAACCAGAGGTAAGTTTAAAAGCAGTGCTTAAGTTCATCCTAAGAACTAAGAACTGCTGTCACTTATCATGCAATTGGGTAAACAGCCAGAACACATCGTTGTTTTCTAGGTTTCATGCCCCAAAAACCTGACTTGATATTTCTAAAAGGGGAAAAGTAACAGTGTTATATACATAAATACCTACAAAAGAAGACACGTACATGCACATACAAACCCACCCATGTCCAAAAATTTCCTACTGACTTGGCTTGATAACTGCTCAGTAAATCATTCTGACTTTTTCAAAATCAAACAAAAGGACACCTTTAGGATGAAGCAAGGAAAGCAATGGAAAGGGCTTTAAGGAAAAGTTGTGGTTCTGGATGGATAAATATGGGACCAATTATTTCTACCTGACTGAATGCTGAGTTACTCTTTGATTCTGCCCTGGTCATTTCTCTTCTTTTCTTTCCTTTCCTAAGAATATTTACTGAAATGGATGTTTCTCCATGTGTATGTGAATAAGTGACTGCTTGTACGGGCAAATGATCACAATTAAGGCCCAACCCCCCTTTTTTTTTTATTTTGGGGTACTATCTCCTTTCCTTCTGAAAAGCCATGCTCATAGTCTATGCACAGGTAAATCATACTTATAAAACTAACAACACCCACCAGATGAAACCATTCCCCACGAGCCTTTCATACAGCACTCACCAGCAAGTGAGAATGGGAAGAACCAGGGAATTTCAGGTGTGACTGCATCCAAATCTCAGCCACTCACTTGTGGAAGAAGCGGGGATTTTCAGGTGTGACTGCATGGAAATCTTAGCCACTCACTCATGGCACAGCCGAAGTGGAAGAGATCCCCTGACCTGAGCCAACAGGCTGTCCGTTTGTCGGTCCATCTGTCTGTCTGTTTGTCTGTCTGTCTGTCAATCACCAGGCTGCAACTCCTTAGTCAGAGAGAGACAGTAAAATGGGAATTTCCCATTAAGAACAACCCAACTTCACACCATTTCTCATCCCTCTCCCTGGAGACACCTCTATTCAAGCCACCTCATTAACACCACATTGTTGAGAGCAATTAGGTGGTCAGGTAGATGAGTGAGTGTGGGACAGGAAAGACCAGCCAGCTTCATGTGGCTGGGATTACTGGGCAAGGTTCTTAGAATGAAGCTCCACAGTTTGGATGCCTGCTGGAAATGGGTTTTACAGGGGAAGGGAGAAGGAAATGCATAACTAAGGGCATCTAATTAGATTAGTAGGTTTTTGTGCTATGGATGTCCCATAATTCAGTCAATTAAACTATGCTTTAATAGCGAGGTCTTTCATGGCATGTATCCCAAGGCGCTGCACAAAATAATAAAATTAACAGCTCATGTAATTATTATGGAGAGTTAGTACTTTCTAGGTAAGATTTCATGCTTTACACCATGAGCCTTGTGCTGGCCTTGCTGTCAACAGTCCTGTCACGAGAAATTCTCCTGTCTCCAGATCTGCACCTGTAAAATGTACCCAGAAAACAGCTTTATAATTCAGATTTCAGATGTCTCCAAATAACCTCCCTGAAAATTCCGATTGGTTTCATTGAAAACTCTGGCTCAGGATCAGGCAAGTTACCACCGATTGCACCACCAGCAAGATTATTTTTTTAAATAATAATCTGTGTCCATAACTGTGAATGCACACAGCCACTTGCTTTAACAGCAATTTATTTTTTTGTTGTTGTAGAATTCAAAAACCCTAAAAATGTTGTACAGATGCTTGGGGAAGAATTCTCTATGTGCTTGAAAATACTGCAAGGCACCCACAACTGCAAGGCAGTTTTTCACTGCAGAAGTTTACCAGCTTGATGCAGCTCATCCTTGCTCTTATAGACAAAATAGCATCAATCTCCACCATCGGGACGGCAGTTTCTTGTCTCATCCTAAAAGTGGCACATCCAATGCAGAGACTTCAAGGAAATTTTACTGGAATCATAGAATTCCGAGGTTGGAAGGGACTTTACAGTTCATTAAAATGCAACCATCAACCCAACACTGACAAAAACCATCACTAAACCATCTCTCTAAGCACTATATCTGCCCGTCTTTTAAATACCTCCAGGGATGGTGACGCAACCCCTTCCCTGGGCAGCCTCTTCCAATGCTTAATAACCCTAAAAGCAGAACATCCAACACAGAACCTTCAAGGAAATTTTACTGGACTTGTGTCCCCTGTAATGTTATTAATACTACATTAATACCAATATCAATATTACATTCATTTAATAAAATGAGGCACTTGACAATTATTCTTCCATTTTTGTTTGCATCTGAGCATAAAAGGTCCTGAAACTCATATCTGCTATATATGTATGCCATGGGTTCTAGAGAACCTATTCTCAGTATAGAAATGCCTCTGCACACAGGTGTGTTATGGAAAACTAGACAGAGGAAACGATGTTAAATTTCTGTCAAGTTAAAGAAGACAGCAGTTAATACCATGGCAAATACGGATTTTGTGCTGCTTTGGTGGCTTTTATTTTTTTCTCCCAGAACTGAGTTTAGCTTTAAATTAATTCATGACTGTGCTGACACCTGGCACCTCACATTTGAAACACAAAGAGGCACGACCGTGAACGTTTCAGCATGTTGTTTCCTGATTTGGGACCTGAAGGGGCTGTTAAAGAAGATGTATGGAACGTGCCCCGTTCCTGTCCCTGTACCACTGTCACCACGTCTGCCGTGGCCGCTGGCAGGGCTGTGCAGCTGACTCCCACCCATCACTTCTCAGGTCAGTGAAAGACGGCCAGTTGGTTTGAATCATGGCCGTACTGGGCTGGTTTACAGACTGGGTGCTTTATCTCCTCAAACATCCTCCTAATCGGAGCTGTATGTCATGAATTAGCACGCTGCCAGGGTGACCCGCTGGCTGGTGCTCTGTTCCAGGACGTTTTCACACCAGGATAGTATGGGATGGGATCTTTAGTGGTTTTAACCTGGGAAAACTCTGGTGGAGACCAGCGGAGCCGACGAGAGTTCAGATGTGCCAAGGATGCTACTCAGTGTATCTCTAAATATTTCACGAGGTACCAGCTGACATAAGGAGGCTTTTATGTAAATTTTTGTTATTACGTTACAGTTCTGCATTTCAGACAGTTCAAGTTGTTGCTCTCATTTCGATCCCCGCTATGGTTTGCACGCATTGTCAGGAGTAGCAGGCTGGCTGAAAAAAACCAAAAAACCAAAAATGGAAATGTAAAACCAAAACCGACTCTCCTCCCGTTTACTTCTTACGAACAACCAATATTTAAACTCATTTTCTTTGAAGCCAACACGACGTGCTCCTCTGCCGCAGTCTAATCTGCCAAGCGTCCCTCCCCAGCCCCGTGTTTTCAGCTGAGTCACGAGCCCTTTAACTCACGTTAGGGACGTGACCAGCTGCTCCACCTTTCACTGTCCTTAGCCGTGTTGTCGGAGGCAGCCGAAATGTGCTGTGCTGGAGGGCTGGGGAGCGATTCTCTCCAGCTCAGAGCCTGGCGCTCCTGCGTCTGGTCCGATGACTTCTGCGACTTGAATTATTTCCCATCAAAAAGATCTGTGTCTTTCCTACGCCACAGCTGTGACAAACCTTCCCGTGTCCGCTGTGGAGCACCCAGCCCTCTTGAAGGTCCGCAGCAGTACCTCTATAAACTTCAGGATTAAAATAATAACGATAAGAAAGCAAACAAACATCATAGTCAGGGGAGAAAAAAAAAAAAACCCGACCGCCTCCTACTCGCCGCTATGTTCCAAAGAAATTATGCTGTTCCTCCTTATAAATAATAGGGGTGTGCAACGTGTCATTCCTATTCAGTGTTTGTGGGTTTTTTGGTGCTTATTGATGCTGCATCTGTTTTGTCAGTGCGTCAGCTAATGGAGAAAGTTAATTGTGTTGGTTGTAAGGCCACCTGTCACACACATGCCTCATTTCCATACTAATAGCCCAACAGTGGCAGGCAGTGTACTCCTCTGCAGTAACACACACAAGCCTCTTTGGCAACCTGGGCCAAATGTGCCTATGCAGCAACTGCAGCCCTCTTCTCTGAATGCCTCCAGTGTTGTGGCAACTCAGCCCTGCGTTAAACACCCCCCCACACACACACCTCCCCCCGTAGACCTCCCCATCCCCGGGGGGGTGGGGTGTTAAACCTTGGCAGACATGCCGAGCATCACGCTTTAGCTCCGCTTCTCCCGGCAGGTTGTTGCCCTACGCCCTCCCCAACCGGCCCAAAATTTTGCTCCCTTTGGGCCATCAGATTGGGTGCCCGTCGCCAGCAAAACCTGGCGAGGGCTGTCAGCAGCGATGTTGCCATCGGCAGCGAGGGCCGGTTGAAAAGTCCATCTCTTTTGTCCCTGCTGTTAACATTTTTGAACGAGGGAGGCGATGCGGATCGGAGCTGGAGAGAGGAACCGTGCCCGCAGCTGAGGCAGACACGACCATGCTGGTTTGCAGAGGGTCTCAGAGAGACTTAGAAAAAAATTCACTTTGGTGATAGAGTCAATTCCAGAAAAGCTAGAATTAATTAATATTTTATTTTGACATGTGGGAAACTACTCTGCTCAGCTGAAATGGTCAGAGGTTTTCCTTCCTTCTTGCTTTTCCCCACTCTGTTCAAATAGAAGATTATGTGAGGAATGGGAGTTATTTTGAACTCCTAAGCCTGCTCTTGATCAGAGTCCATGACTCTCCTTCATGTTTTGCTCTGCAAAAATCCCTTATAAACCTCTGACAGAGTTTAGGCTGAGGGCTTGCTTCAAGATGTAATATTTGGCATACTGATGGCTTAAAGTGAACTGGTCTTCATGCTTTTTAAAATTACTTTAGCTGAAATTAGAAATGTCATATGCTACTCTTGGGCTTGCAAAGGAATGTCCCATAGGCTAAAAGACAAGCAATGAGTGAGCTGCTACTCCTCTGCTCTCTCTATCTGCAAGCATATTAGGTAAAGAAAACACTCCAGATATAAAGTGTCACTTGGTGGTATAAGCCAGTGACACAGAGAATACTGTGCATGCACCATGGTCAGGAAAAAACCATCTGTATCTGCTGCACATGAAGGAACCATCCAGAACTTCTGCTGCTTAGTCCTTCTTAGATGCAAAGATGTGTAACAGCCCAGGGAAGAGGTACAGCAGAATCAGCCATCAGGCTCTCACCAGGCTGGAAGAAACCGCATTTCATTTGTAAAACTACACGGTTGTAGGATTTCCTGTTTCTGCATTGAGCCTCTCCAGAGGTACCTGCAAAGCATCTGCTCACCCTTGGGACTGGGGCGCGTGTGGACATCTCCAGCCAGCCTCTGCACAGAGGGTTCTGCAGGAAGATTTGGGCAAGCACTCAGCAAATGTGGAAGGACTCTTGGCATCAGGGATGGAGGGGTACGAAGAAGCTCATCCCAGGTCTCAGGAAACTCACCCCATATCATTACTGTTGTCTAAATAATGAGGGGACGAAAAGTGGTCCGTTGCACATCACGCGTGTTGACATGTGACATGGCAGTGTTGACATACTGTGAGCTAAACCCACACAAACATGTGATTTGTTTAAATCACGGGTTATTCTTTTCATTTTCTTTTGGCTTTTGAGCCCAATGGTTCATGTTTTTCTGATTTTCCACAGCAACCAAGCAGGCCAGAAACCTTCTCTTTCTGGAGCAGAAAGTTTTCAGATGGAGCATAAGCAAAATAGCAGCTAGAAGGAGAGCCAACTACACTACCTTACTCACTAAAAAAAGGGACCTCTTCTATGAAATAAAAAAATGTTACTACTTTTAGAAATTCTGTAGAAGAACCAAACTGTTGTACAAAAAAAAATATATATAACATCTGCAATTTTTTTTGCTGGCTTCTCTTACACACTATGAAGTCAAATCACCCTGATGGCTAAAGAATCCTGCATCCTTTGAGAGAAGATGGGCTGGCCAGTTTGAGAGAGGATTCACTGGGCCATAAAATGGGTGGTCTTTCAGGCTGATGTGTCCCATTCTCGCTATGGCTGGGTTTGTGGAGAACAGTACTTCGAAGTGTTTTGGTGCTGAGGTTTGTTTATTTGTTCTCTGTGGATTGGCTGAGGTAAAAATCAAACATTTACAAATGCTAGAGCTTTATAACCTGCTCATCTATGGGACAAAAGCTGCCTCTTCAGACTGTGTACAAACTACTAGCTTCCATTTGGCTGAAGCAAGAGGTTTATTCTATAAAAAAAGATACCGCCAGTGCTGCACACAGTGCTATTATGAAAAATGTGGACACGGAGTCATGTTGCTGAGGAGATGAGCTTCCCTTGCTCCCCTTCTTCCTCCTGCTCCAGCAGAGCAGAGCTGCTCTACCTCCCGAGTAGATCTAAGGAATTTATCTTCTAAGTCTTCTAACTTCTGCCTATGTGGCTTTTATTCTCTTCCCCATGGAAAGGGCATAAAATTGGCTGCAGAGTCAGAACAGGCTATTTGGGACAAAAGACTGTTTCTCAACTCCTGTATCTGGGCACATGCATGCATCACCTTCTAACTACACATGAAGACGAAGAACTGATGCACACTCTAATGCCTCCGTCTGTGCTCCAGTTTCCCAGGGAAGAAAGCTGGGTGGCACAAATCAGGAGACACACAGCAATTTCCAACAGGTTCCCAGCCCCAGACTCCATCTGCTCTACAACCTGGACATAGCCTCAAAGGTTATCAGAGCTTCAAAGCCAGAGAAGAATCCTTTAACATGAATACAGCTTTGGTTTCCTGTTACCTTTAGCAGACTGAAATTTTCTGCTAATTTTTTTCCAACATAGTACAATCTTAGACATGGACATCCCCAGCTCCTGACATGAAATTACAGATTGACATGAAATTACCGGTGGGAGGCTGGTACTTTGATTCCTCACTTTAAACCTTGTGGCTGTCGATATCACAGTGATAGCACTCACCAAAATATGGGATAGAGTTTCCCACTCAAGTTCTTCTGCCTTTTGCATCAAAAGCTCCCCAGGGTGAAGTCTGACACTTTCTAGATGCGTGCATAGACCTGAGAAATAGCTTTATTTTATACGCATGTGTGTATATATACATATATATAAAAGACATTTATACATGTCTTTATAAACAGTTAATAAATATACAATATATTTATAAATACAGAAAACAAATATAATTTCTAGAAATGGAGAAAGAGAGGGGTTTTTTTACAAAAAGCAGTGATCCAAACAAAACCAACACACATTTTTTTTCTCTCTTTTAACTCTTCTCTTTTCACGCTCTTCTGTTTTCTTGAGAGTAAAGCCAAAGTTGAAAGCTTGGGCTTAGTAAAAGTTCTCCCTAAATTCTCCCCCCTCCCAGTAAATAATACCATTTTACTTTTGGTGTTATTTTTGGCACGGAAATATTTTCATGTTTCTGGGCCAAGACAATAGGTGATACTGTGCTTACGTACCCTTCCACCATACTGCACGCTGTGTTTTCTCCACAGACCTCCTGAGATTGCGTGATTGCATATATAACCTGGCTCCACGCAGTGTCAGTATTGTTCTGGCCCTTTTTTTTCCCCCCACATGAATTTTTATGCTCGGCATATCTTGGCATTGTGAACTCAAGGCTTTCTAAAGAAGGGCTCAATTTACCCCTGATTTACCCCTATAAATCAGCTAATAAACCATTGTCAGCACCGGTGTTGTTACACTTCATGGTGACAATGGGGACAGAATATGCTGGTACAGACAGAGGCGCTCCAGCCTCGGGGATTAAAATGAGCAGGACCCTCCATACTTTAAGGATTCATGGGGATAACCTAAAGGAGAAATAAAAAAAACCTGCATGAGAATTTTTACATGGATGATTTCCACTGCTGCTTCACTTTAATGCCTGCTACCGGTGGCCACTGAGGCGAGCCAAAGGAAGTAACTTGTTTGTAATATGGGCACTCTATGTCCACTTAACATCTTTAAAAAAAGATTCTGTTCTCTGTGTGTTCACTCCTTCACGTCACTATTTGTACAAATCAGTGTACTTGGTCAGAAGCCACTTTAAAGCATCGTCTTTGCTCAGGTGAAAAAAAAATCCCACCTTTATCTTCTTGCATGAAATACCTGCAAAAAAGGTTAGATTGAATGATGTTGCTATTTTACCTCTGTAGGAGAGGAGTTGCAAACCTGTCCCTTCTCACCAAACCACCTCCCTCCCATCCACCCTTCCCGGGGTGACATTTGCATAGAAAGAGAAGCCACCTCTGCCAGGAAACAGCAAGGGGGAGCCCAGGCCTTCAGGAGGATAAGGATACAGTTAGGATTTTCTCATTCTCTTGACACTTTTCTGCTCGTGGTGTGTCCCAATCAGACGTGATCCCTCAACCAGGGCTCATAGTCATGATACCATGGGGTCCATAATGGCGATGAAGGGGCCAGTCTTTTTTCAGTGATGCCCAGTGACAAGACAAGAGGTAATGAGCACAAACTTCAATATAAGAAGTTCCATCTAAACACTTTGAGGGTGGCAGAGCCCTGGAACAGGCTGCCCAGAGAGGTGGTGGAGTCTCCTTCTCTGGAGACATTCCAAACCCACCTGGACACCTTCCTGTGCAACCTGCTCTAGGTGGATCTGCTTTGGCAAGGGGGTTGGACTAGATGATCTCCAGAGGTCCCTTCCAACCCCATGTGATTCTGTGACTTTTCATCACCAGAGGGTATTCTAGCCATACAATTTCAATTTCCATTCCCAGCCCAGGCCTCACCACTTATTTGCTATGTTGCCAGAAAAATGGGTGACTTGAACCTAGCCTTAAAACCCTGGGTATATATCTTTGTCACAGGAGTCCTTTAGGAGCAACATAAGGGAACCCAACCCAGACCAAGACCTTTGATCATAAAATGAAGTTTGCATATTTAAGAATGAGAAGAAATATAGATCAAAAACTAGCAATGGCAGACAAGGACAGAATTAAATATATGCGTTTCATTGAAAAGTAGTAAAAATATTAATTTTAATATATAATGGAAAAGAGAAAAGGAATAAAACCAAAACGTGGTTTTCACAAAGAGGGAAATAAATTATGAATACTTCTTTTAAAAATTTTTATTTCATCTCCAAGACCTTCATCTTGGTCTGAAAGACATTTAATTTAATTTCTTAAGTCCTGGTATTTTACTCTGTATAGACTACATGGAAACATTTAGACTCAAGGCCAACGTAGACATAAGATTATAGGAATCTAAAATGTAGGCTTGCACCACAGCTTTATCCCAGAAATGCAGTTCTGTGCAGAATACAAGAACTTTTTTCAAGGCAGTTCTGGGACAAGAAGCAAAGGATATTTCTGTTGCTGCTAGATTTGGAACCACTATCACATTCAAAGAAATAACAAAGGACATGGCATTCCCATTCTCTGTGCAACAGCCTACCTCTCCTAGACATTTTCCAAGTATTAATACATGCCCATGGGAGTGCAGATATAGGCACATAAAATATAACTCCTCTGACATTAAGAAATAAACAAAAAAAACCGTTCCCAGCTTTTATTTATTGCATAAGACACATTACTTGAGGGTATATAAATGAGAGAGCGCTAAGAAAATAGCTCATTCATTATTTAAATTGGGGAATGGACTCAGAGAGGTTTTATTAATGTTCAAAGAAGTAAAAAGCTGAATCTCCTTATGCAGACTATATCTGTCTAAATCCTGTTTACAGCAGAGACATTTGACAACACTATTGAAGTTCTACATTATTTGTACAGCATAGCAGTACTTTGGGTAATTTTTTCTGCCCTTTTTCCCTTATGTATTAAAAACAATCATGAAAATATCCTTCCAAGGTCACTTTACCCAATTCCTCATATAAGATAAAATGACAAGTCCATAAATCATTGAAACAGTGAAGTATTGTAAAGTATATCTAGACTTCAGTACCACAACCTGCAGTGAATCATCTTCAATCAATTAACAGATTACCTTAATTCAGCAAAATCCAATACCTGCATTTTCCTGATTAATACTTTTTATACATCCAGAGTTCTGGTAATTATTGCTAGAAGTACCCACTGAAATTAAAGATGGATTATACATTTGTGGATACAGAATGTTAGAGCCTGTGAGACTGGCAGAAAAATCCCGTAAATAGATAACTGTGATAGCTAGAACTGTGCATGTTATTTACAAAATTAGGGGTCAATTTACAAAATTACAGCTTGATTTATCGGGGCCTAAATGCTGTCAGCTGAGAAATCTTCGTATCAAGATCTCTAAAATACATACATGCTGGGGTATATATATTGAATCAAGCATTGGAAGAGGCTGCCCAGGGAAGTGGTGGAATCATCATTCCTGGAGGTATTTAAAAGATGGGTAGACATGGGGCTTAGTGACATGGTTTAGTGATGGTTTTTGTCAGTGTAATTGTGATGCTTAGACACAATTAGTGTCCTGATGGTTTCTATCTGGGATAGGGCATTCCAGCGCAAAAGTCCTGAAATCTCCACTGACCTGTCCAGAAGTCTGAGGGGATTAGTCTGGAGGCACCTCAATGCAGACACTTCTTGCAAAAAAACCCAAATTTAATGCAAAGTGCAGCTGCCTCCACTAACTCAAGACTGTTAGATGATAGATTCTGCAAAGCAAACTGATCGCTTGCACCCATCTTGGGATGTCAAAGAGCTAGGGCCTCCCAACTGGCGTAACTGCTGCCCTTCTGTTGCCATGTCTATGCCAACCCCTCCTAACAGTTTCCATGTGAAAACTGCTAAGAAAGGACCTGACTGCTGGCCAGGAAGGGAAACAACGGCTGTAAATTCCCCAAGGAAATGCTGATTAGCGCAGGCTGAAGATGGCATAACAGGAGGTGAAAGTATTGCAAGTGTTTAAGGAGTATTAGGCGAGACAGAAGGAAGATGAACATACCAAGGTGGAAACTCATGACGGTGGGAGAGAAGAGGCAGGTGGCAGACAGCAGGAAGGGACCATTCGGCGTTGACAGTGTTAGAGGATGGAGGCTGCGCACAGTATTGTCCCGCTAACAATGGAGCACTTGGCTTGTGGTCTTCTAAAACTGATGAGAGGATTTTCTTCTGCAGACTATGATTAAATCCCACTATACTGAAATTCAGGAAAATAATCTGCCCCTAGCAGATTAGATACAATAGTTCTGCCTGATAAAGTGAGCCTGGTACTCTTATCTTTCAATACTGGGTAGCAGTCAGGAGCCAGGATCATGTAAAAAAGGTTGCTATGATGGCAGCGTTACATGAAGGGGCTGGGGCTAGTTTTAAACTCGATTGTACAACCAGTAATTTTACTTTGGCAGTTTAGAGATCAGGATAGCTGCAGCGTAAAGAGATCACGGTAGGTTACCCAAGAAAATGGGTAACAATCAAATACTTATCCCAAGCTAAACTTCATGTTGCCAGTATTCAAGCTAACTACTTTCACACAGGTTTCCTTAAGTGTACACAATGTAATAATCACTAGAGGCGGTGTAGACGTATTTTCAGTTATCTGTGATTTCTAGCCAGACATTTAATTATCAGAAGTGTAGTTATTCTAAACTATACATCAAACTACACGAAAATTGCTCCTGATCTCTACAGAGGGACCGCATAGACGTGTGAACAGAACTGGGAAAACTCTAGCCTGTGCAACTCAATTATTTTACTGCAAAACCAGTTCAGCATCATTAAGATTCAGAACACAGGTCGGCTTCAAGATGAACAACAACATGTACATGAGCTCAAATTTACCATAAAAAAAAAACAAACTAGAGATTCAGACAACAAACTTCAGTATACCACTGAAGTTAATGAAAAAGATGAAACCAAGGTTGTACAGTCTGCTGCAGAAACTATTTTCTTCACTCTCATGCATGCAGATTTTTTTCTCCAGCAAGTAACTAAGTGACTTTCAAGTAAACACAGTCTACCAAAATAAACAGATTTTTTCTAATTGATTAGACTTTCAGATTTTCTACATTTTCCTACCCCAACAAAGCTCACATTAACAAGGCAATGTGCTATCAAAATAGCTATACCAATATTAATTACATGAAAATAAAAAAGGAAATTTAACATTTTTAAGCCTTAAAATTATCTAATCTGTAACTAAAATTGTATTACCCTGCTTTAATTAAGATATTATACACTCATTTTCCTTGGATGCTCACAATCATAATTACTGCATGCGTGGGTGAGCCCTGGAATAACTTTTAATAGAATTTAGCATATGTATTGGTTCCCCACAGGCAATAGCATATTAATAAAAAAGCCACCTCCTGTCAGCAGTAAAAGAAAAGTGGAGATAGAAGCTACTTTACAAAAAAAGCAACTCTGAAGACAGAAGTTTAACAGAACCTAAATTTAAGTCTTTTTTATAAGCCCCTTGGAAATATCACCATCACAGACCTTTTCTTACTTAGCTACCAGAACATCTAAACTCCACTCCCTGCAAATACTAATAATATGACAGGCTCAGTTCTTTCAAGCCACTCCTTACGCTTCGAAATACAACATTTTTTCCAGTTTCTGAGGAGTTTTACATACATTCAAGCAGAGACAGCTGTATCCCAGTTGGTGCTATTGGTAAAATATTACATCAGTTTCTTTAGCACCTGCAAAGCGAGTATGACAGGATCTTACAGGAATACATTATGCTGTTAATTCTTCTGTCGAAACAGCTGCCAGGAGGAGTAGGTGATTAAACAGCCATTATTCACATTATTACTATTTTAAAAGAAAGCTAGCGAGAATTACAGTACTAAACCCCTCAATATTATATATAATAGACTGTTATCATTATATACATAGGTATATAGCAGTAAGTCTACTGTATATAAAGTAGTAGTACATATAATAAATTTATAGACACATGGAAAAACAAAGATGTAAACAGCGTGGGTGAAAGTCTCCTCCTCAGCAGCAGACTATGAATTCTGCTGTCTTCAAAGGCAGAGAAGCAGCAGATCGGACCGCTCTCTTACATGAGCTGGCTGCGAGAGGACGTAAGAAAAAACACAAAGCAAGCACAAGGTTGTCTTTCCTTCTTGCATTTACTCTAGTTTACAAAATAACACTCCACACAAATATGAAAGCATTATCTACAAAGATGTGGAGTTTTTTAAAAGACTGTCAGGATATGTGGACTGTAAGATATACAGAAAGGCTTACGTATCTAGCAGACTAAGCCATGAAAGATTTCAGATGCACTGACATCTGGAGAATAGTTCTTCCACCTCTTCTGCTTTTAGTTACGCCAGCTCAGTAAGTGCCGAGCTGTGTAGTCCATTGCCTTCCTGTTATGTCAGACTTTTCTTGGTTACTGCTGGTCTCTGGAAGCACATCTTATTCCCTGGGTCTGTCTAATAACAGATTTAAGACATCCATCACACTTTTGGTGTCCTCAATAAGTTCTCTAGGGAGCTTGGATATGCAAGTCTCAGGATCCCAGTTTTAAAACCCATAAAGTACAGCTTACTCCCAGTAAAGATTAAATAAAAAATAAAAAGTAAATCTTTATTTAAAAACCTAGCTGTTAAACACAAATATTTTAATATGAAACAACATTGAATTACATATCACAGTTGTAAAAAGGTCTTATATGAGACACAGAAACTTCAGTGTCTTCATCTACAGGGCCACAAATATTTCTTGGGTGGTTAAGCTAAAAATGAGTTAGCACCTTCAGCAAAAATTATGATTGTGTGAATATGGCTAACTACTTGCCAAGAATAACTTTTGTGCCATGATATTCAATGACAATCCTAAAATCCTGGATGATCTCAAACTGCATTTACTTTCATTCAGCTCAGTAAGTGGATTTGTCATTTTTAAACTTTAGGGGGAGCATCACATACTTCTGCAAAAAGTTTTAAAGACCAGGCAAGTAGCAAGAAGGATGCTCCGAAATCCTTCAGACAAGGGCATTTGAGGAAAAAAAAGTATTTTTCCAAGTGTACCTAATGTTTCTGCTTAGAAGCTTCCCCTAACTCACAGAATAGTGTGGGTTGGAAGGGACCTTAAAGATCATCGAGTTCCAACCCCCCTGCCATGGGCAGGGACACCTCCCACCAGACCAGG
>JAOXJK010000023.1:61028715-61042944 GCA_025774025.1 Xenus cinereus | reverse complement strand
CTGCCCAGGGCAGGGGGTTGGAACTGGATGATCTTTAAGGTCCCTTCCAACTCTAACCATTCTATGATTCTATGATTCCTAAATATCATAACTAAAATCCCTGCCTTTATTTTCAGCTTTACTAATTTGTCTCTTGTGCTTTAATTTTACTCCTTTTCCTGTTGCTCTAATCTGCAATGAACTGCAGGGAATTCATTACCAAAGCCCTCACCATCTCACACTCGTTGTGCCAGCTGTATCCTAGGAGGGTTAGTGTATCCGAAAAACTTGTTATTACCATCATCTAGCAGGGTTTGTCAGAGTAACAGCATGATAAAACGTCAAGAAAAATTCTCACCCTCTCTACAAGGGAATATCTCTCCTTGCTTCTTTCAACGGATCTGCAACAAGGGGCTGTTATAAGAAAAAGCTGTGGCAAAGCTTCACAGACTTGTGAGAACTGATAAGAACTTTGTAAATTGTTAGTAATGTACTTCTGACTGCAAAAAACACCTTTACATTTTGCAATGACCAGAAGCAAAGAAAACAAGTGACATTGTGCAGTACCGCTAAAAAAACCCAACCAGGCTGCATGTGGAAACCAAATCCCAGCAAGTGACAAATGCAATCTGTTCCCACTCAGCTCACGAACGGTTCTTCTGCGAAGGTGGCTTTCCCCAGCCAGGGCTGGGACCCCCCTCTTTGTTCCCCCCTGAATACCACTGTGATTTGAAGTGGGGTCCAGGGCTGCTACGGCATCTTCTAATGAAGGAGAATCCAAACCTATCTGCTCACTGTGCCTTTGGGATTTCCATCACGTTTGGGCTTCCCTGAGGCTGCCTGCAAGCTACTTCCAACCTGCAAGTTTTCTTACATTCCTGTAGAGCAGGGACACCTTTTTTCTTTGAACTCATACAGCACCTAGTAAAATGAGCGCTGTCTCTGACAAGGCCTCCCAGGTCATGCTGCAAAGTTAATAATATTAATAGTATTGGATGTATTTAGTTCCTGGCACAAATGAGTTGTTGAATGGGATTAATATATTTGACATTTAATAGCATCTACAAATGAGTATCAGTAGACTGGAAGCATGTCCCTGCCATACAGGGTATATGAATATATAGTCACCGTCTAAACAGGCTGCTTTTTCCAGATTAATTTTGCCTAAATTTTGTGCAACCAATATTACTTCATCAAGCTATGCCTGCCAATACTAATAATGGGAGCAATGAGGTTTAGGGAAAGCATCCATTAAGAAAAGATACCTTTGGCCGTGGGAAATACGGGCAAGGGAACATTAGCAAGGGTGGATGCAGCCAGAGTGAGGTGGGACGAAGGTTCACAGCCCCGTGAACTGGGTATAGCTCACCGGGCTGTGTTAACCAGGGCTGAAAATCCCTGATTATTTGTGCTAATAATGGAAGAGGTCAGATATTTGAAGACTTCATATATAGTTTCTCTGGCAATCCCAAATACCTGTTCCACTCTTCCAGCCTTTTTGACTTGGTCTTTTGCTAAGTTCTTGCAAAGTAATAATAATTTTAAAAAATGCAGATACTTTCTAGATGCTGTACCCTTTTTTGGTGTCCTTGGTTGATTTGGGCCAGGAACAAGTCTTCTGGGATGGACTGAGGATGGCACATTGACTCAGGCAGGTTGATAACAGGTCCACGCGCTCCACCAGCTACCTGCGGGTCACCCCACCACTTCAGCAGACACCTTGACCTGTTCCTGCATCCAGCAGCCATGCGGCAGTCACAAATTCTGGACCAGATCTTGGGATCTGCTGGATGCTCCACGCTTCCCAGTAAATCGTAGAATCATAGAATCATCCTCTCGCAGGAGAAGTTTTGCTGTTTTCAACTCAGGAGCTGGGGTTTTACCCGCACAGGGAGGAGAAGGAAGTTATCACCCGCTGCACTTTGGTGCTGCTGGTCCACTTCCATTGCTGTGGGCAGGAAAAAAGCCCTCACTTTTTTTGGCTTTGCTTGCTTATTTAAATAAAAGCTACTTAAATAAAGTCATAGCAGGTAGAGCTGTGCCTGGCTGAGCTCATAACTCCAGCAGCTTCCCGCCTTTCTTCCCAGGCATAAGACTAAACCAAGCAGTGCCATCTATTGACTACATGGGCTTATGGCCTCGCTGATGGATGGAGGACAGCCCTGTGCGATCTCCGCTCGCAGGGGACCCTAGTCCCTGCTGCAAGCAGACTCCTGGTCCCCCCAGGTGGGAGAAGGATGCGGGATGCAGGAGCAGATCTCCTCCACCTTCCCACCCAGCGCTCCCCAGTCCTTTCCCCCTCACGTTTCTTCCCTGCCATCCATCACCGCCCTGCCTCTCTGTCACTCTGCCACCACGGCTGTCACCCGGTTGCGACTAAGATAGAGAAAAATGAGGCGTTTAAACGCGGCAGACCCCGGGACTTTCAGGAACATGAGACAAATTAACGAAGTGCGAGAAATTAGAGTGCATAAATCTAAGAGCATTAAATCATGGTGAGGCTGCTCTTATTCAGAAGTAAAGCAATCTGAGCGCTGGAGTTAAGCTTTTCTCAGCTGTACCTGCTTTCCTGTGCGATGCTGGCATCCACTTCAGCCTCCACATCTGCATCCCACCTCGTGGTTAGCTCACCTCACCATACCTTACTGTCTTCTTTCTGAAAAACCCTAATTTACCCTTTTTCTCTTCATCCCAGCTTAAGGATGATGTTAATGGGAACCATGGGAATTTACCAGAGCTAAAACTCTGTCTTCACATGATTTTTGTCTTTTTTCACCAGCTAGTTGTCTCATGCCTAATGATAAATATTTTTCCCTCCACTGTGGAGGAGGGAAGGTAACAATACTGACTCCAGACACATCAAAAAACAAATTAAAAATATAATTAAATGTGTTGGTTTACAATGTAGTTATCCTTTTTGTCTGTAAGTAAAACACTATGGTAACTTTCTGAACATAATTATATTAGACCCCAAACATAACACTATAGAAAACCTGATGCAGGTAAGAGGACACTCCTCATGCAATGTTGTAGCTAAAAAGCTCCATTTCTGCATCAATAAAAATTACCTCCAATCTGTTTCCTTTTTTCCCAACGCCTACAGATCGTGTAGTATATGAGCTTTTGAGTGATACCAACAGAATCAGATATTTGTAATAGTCTGCCCCAAATCACCAGAATGTTAAAGTTATTAATTTGTTTTTCAGAACAACATATAGATATGGAAGATGAACAGATCCATATCTGATCAAGAGGCAAACATATTATCGAATGGGTAAGATTTTTGGATACTATAACCCACTATCCTCTCTTATACAACAACAGCAAAAAACGTTATTTAGAGGACTCACTATTTTGCAGTTGCAACAATTTGGAGGTTAGTTTATGTTTGGAATTAGAAACTCGGGATTATTTCCATTTCTGTCATTGTAACCTGAAATATTGTTCTTATTTGTACTGCTGTTCTAGCATCTCTCACATCATTCTGAGAGAATGTAACTGTTCGGTCAGTGCTAAATTTGCCATCTTTCTTTCCATTACAGAAACAAAAATTTCTGTGATGAAAACCTAGCTTCATTACAGCTTTCTTCTTACTTTCTATTTACTTATTCTTAGCCCGAAACATATTACTTATAATCTCTGGGATCTGGAAAGCCCCAGACTTTTTGATCTTCCTTCCAAGGTTTTCTTTTAGACCTTTGTTATTCTCAGGGTAGTAATGTAGGTAATGGTGTAACACTCTAGTAACCCTTAATAAAAAATTACTGACCTAAGAAAACACACTGATTTATGTCCAAGCTCTTTTTGAAATAGTTTAGTGATGGTTTTTGTCAGTGTGAGGTTGGTGGTTGGACTAGATGATCTAAAAGGTCCCTTCCAACCAAGGCAGTTCTATGATTCTATGCTTCTACTTTCCACGCTGTGTAAGAAATAGAAGGAGCTGGTGATCACAGCCTGGTCCACATTTGTGGGCCTCAAAAAAGCACAACACACTTTTGGAGTGACCATGTGCCAGCATAGTAGTTCAGACACTGGAATAAGAGATGGTGTTTTTAGTCAGCGCTGGCATTGTTTTGTGATAACACCTAAAATTATATTAATTCAAACAGGAAATACTTCATTTGGTTTGAGGCATTGAAATGGTCTCAGGTCTGATTTGTCTAACCCATTTCACCTGTATACATTTCTGTTATTCAAGACCATGGAAACAATGGTGATGTGCTATCTCTGTGGCAGTGATTTCCAAAGTCCTGTTTGGAAATTATTTGATTTAATTTCTAGCTGTTTTTCAAGGTAGTTTAAAGCAAAGAAAAGAGATGATCTCATGTGATGACTTCAGGTAATATCCATGACTGAATCACTGCAGTTCTGAAAACAAAAGCCACTTTGAGAGCTTTTAACCTTAGCAAACTCTTCAGGAAACCTGATCCCTTGTGACCTTGCGTTTGGTGTTTGGGTGTCTTATTTTGAAACTGAGGATACCTGTTGCACCTTGTAGGTAACATTTTTTCACTCCACAAACAGTCTTGACACTTTGTGAAAAAAACATCATTTAAATTCATGAAGATACCTATCTGTCTCCAAATGATGCCTAAGTTCAATCACTCTGCAGTCCGCTTCTGTTTAGACTCACATAAAAGATAATTTTACCTTGAAGGTTCAGCCAATGGTGGTTCATCATTTCTCTGCTCTAGGTGTTCAAGTCACAGAATAGAGTCATAGAACCATAGAAAGGTTCAGGTTTGAACCAACCTGAGTTCCAACCCCCTGGTTGGACACCTCCCACTAGACCAGGTTGCTCAAAGACCCATCCAGCCTGGCCTTGAGCACCTCCAGGGATGGGGCAGCCACAGCTTCTCCGGGCAACCTCTTCCAGTGTCTCACTAGCCTCACAGTCAGGAATTTCTTCCTAAAATCTAATCTAAATCTCCCCTCTTTCAGTTTAAAACAGTTACCCCTCATCCTATCCCTTCACTCCTTGATAAAGAGTCCCTCCCCACCTCTCCTGTAACCCCCTTTAGGTACTGGAAGTCCTAATGCAAAGTTTCACAGAAGTTACCAAGCATCTGAGGGAGCCCAGGAGCTGGATTGTACTTTGGTCTTTATATTACTGTTTTGCAATGGGAGATACTACCATCACAGCCCCATTTTTGCTGCCATCCTTAAAAATACCTCTAAGGTAGTGCTGTCTGGAATTCCCTGGTTAGCACTGTTAGGTATTTCCATTACTGTAAACAAGCACCAACCATTCTCTCTGGTCCCTTACTCGTATAATTGACAAAGCTGTACCACATTGCCAACACGAGCATTTGCTTGTACCAACACATGGATGGCAGCAAGGGGAAGGCTTCCCATCAGTGCCATGACCTGGGGTCCTACTAAGTGTTTGTACCCCCAAGTTCTTCCATCTCCATTCTGGATCAGAAATCGGACACGTGTAATTTCTCCCAGGCTTCACACTTGCCACTGTGGGAATGCCGTGTCGATAACTACTGGTGAGTGGTGCTCCACACCAGATGGTCAGTTATCCCTCTTATGAGGAGCTGGACATGGGGCTGTGGCACCTGAGAACTGAGAAAGATGCGGAGACATAGCCTTGACTCAGATGAAGACTAAGTTCGGCATTTGCCAAGTACCAAGTTGTCCGGGTGAGCGGCTGGAAGGAGGCAGTGTGGTCAAGTTCTCCCAAGGAAAAGGTGACATTCCTTCCTGGAGCCCTTTTCCCCACCGATAGGAACCGCAGTGCCTTGCGAAGCGGCTCTTCCTCGCAGGAAAGAAAGGGACAAAGTGGAAATTATTACTGAGATGGCTTACTCATCCTTCTCCTAGCACAGCCTCTCGCCTGTCCTGCGAGAGGCTGCATTTCTGTATCTCCTGCCATATTTTAAAACATGAAAATTGCAAGGGCTCTCTCACTTCTTTTATGTCAATTCTTCAAAGCCAGACAGACTCACTGCTAGGAAGCGCTTCCTTCCCTTTGATCAGCTCCATCGTGCTGTACAGAGAAATGAACCCTTTCAGGAAATACATTTGTCACCTTGCGGAAAATGACAATTTTAAAAAAGTCCAAAAAAGCCCAAAGTTTCAAGGGCTTCCTATTTTTACCTGCCAAGTCATTATTGTCAAAATACCAGCTATGTGGGATATTTATTTTGGCACATCCTGTAACAAGCTCACTGTGTGACATGACGTCTTGTTTCTCAGGACTGGAATTAGCCTCCTGTGCTGGGGTCAGAAGTGTTTTAGCGTCATCTGGGGTCAGAGGTTTGAAGCTGAACACCTCCAGTTGACCGTTTCCAGCTTAGCAAAGGACTTGTTTGATGTTTAAAGTCCGTGTCCATGCACAGTTCCCAACAACATCAGTCTGTCTCTCTCTCTGTCTCTCTATCTCTATCTCTATCTCTATCTCTATCTCTATCTCTATCATCTATATCTATATCTCATCTGTATCTATATCTAATCTAGATCATCTATATCTAATCTATATAATCTATCTATATCTATATCATCTATATCATCTGTATCATCTATATCTGGATCTATCCATCTATATCTATATCTGGATCTATCCATCTATCCCTTCTCTTCCCCTCGTCCCACAGGCTTACCAGTTTAAGGAGCCCTGCCAGGGAAGCCCCATGGTGGTTTTGCTTCCCAGAACAACCCTGCCAAGGGGTTTTCCCCAGGAAAAGCGACCAGGTCAGAATTTTGGGGGGTAAAATTGATCTTTATTAACTTTGGCCACAACATATACTGATGGAATATCTGATCATCTAAAAAAACACTTTAAATAAACAAACAACAGAATCCATTTTCCCCATTCCCCTACTCTCTTCTCCAAAACAAGTACTGTGGTAGCAGCTCTAGAGGGTATAAAAAATCAAGGGGAAAAAAAGGTAAAAAACAAGATATTTTTGACTCTTTAAGACAGTGGACAAAGAGCAAGAGAGTGACTTCAAGCTTTAAATTACTTTGCCACTCCAAAAAGCAGAGCTGATTTTTTATCCTTTTAATTTTACAAGCTCATTTTAAAGACAGAGTTAAAATTCCCAGTGCCCATCTTGCTATCGTCTTTCCGAGGCAGACATCCTCCCACTCCAGGATCAGCCCCTCTCTCAGCAATTTCCCAGCCTGAAACGGTGCAAATCCTCTGCCTGAAGCACAGGTTCATCCACCAACGCCTCCGCCAGCTCCGCGGCAGATTCCGGATGGCAATTGCGATGGGCAGCCAGCAGCACACGGAGTAAAAGCCACGTGTCCTTCGTGGAGGGTGGAGGATGCCGAGACGTGGGGAGGGGAGAACAGCAGACAGACCCACGGACAGACCCACGGGTGGATGGACCCACCCGTCCACATACAACCCACCCAAACTGCGGAAGGTGTCTAATTGCGACCCACCCCCCCCCTTTTCCCCTCCCCGAAAAGCTGTCGCTAGGTAAGCAAAACTGTTTAAAGCACGTTCATCATTAAAGTGTCCCCCGACAGCAGGATGCGGCAGCAGACTCGGCGACAGAAGGGCGAAGAAGAGAGGCATATGGCCCCCAGCCCCGTCCCCTGCTGACAAGCTGCCTCGCTGCAAGCCCCCTTTTCACTGCCGGCCGTGCGCGCAGCAGATTGCAGTGGCCCAACTTTCCCATCTGTAGCCCAGGCCCGTGCCCCCCGACAATGTGGCAGCCATGCAGTTTGCATCGGGGCCGGGAGCAGGGGAAGGCCGGGGGGGGGGTTTGCGGGGAAGAGGAGGAGGGGGAGATATTAACAACCGATAATCACAATGCTATCCATAATGCATTGTCTCCACGAGATTACATGGTATATTTCCAGTGGGGATTAGCCCATCCATCACAGCCCTTTATTGGCCCTTTTTTTTGTTGTATAAAGCCCAAACACTATCGTAAAATTCTAAACCGCTTAATTGCTGCGCTGTAAAAATTTGCATATCAGAGATATGTCATTCCTTCGTTAAATGGCGCTGGGCATTTGTTACAAGGTCCTAACAATTGCTCAACAGCACCTCGAAAAAAAGGTCACCTCTTGGCATCCTGAAAAGTTCTTCGCTGAATTCTGATCCGCAGCGATTACGGGTTTGAATGTATCGCAACTTAATGGATTTTGATGTTGTGTGACTCAAACTCCCTGGGCACACAGACCCCTCCTTCTCTCTGACCAGACAAGGCAAGTGATGTGATGGTCGTGGCATGGTGTCTCCTGCTGTAAGGCCCACAATCTTGGTTCCTAAAAGTTTTCTTCAGAAGCCAAACTGTGAACCTGGGTGCAATTTTCCCCCGATGGTCATAGACGTTTAAGGCAATGCCTTAATTTCTTAGATAAACAGCAAGTTCTGCAGACGCTACTACAGCCATTGCGTTGCCACTTCAAGTATTCATCATTAAAAACAACCTGAAGTTAGATGTTTATGCATATCTACTAACAAAAAGGATCATTATAATAATGAGCAGCTTTTATATTGTACTTCCAACCCATGGATCTGAAAGATGTGCATTCCAAAAGCAAAAACGTAACATTGTCCTGATTTTACACTTTCAGAGGTGGCTTTGGAGATCTGGTTTGAAGCCCTGGAGACCCTGATGTTGTCCCACCTGAGAGGGACAATGCCAAGTGGGCTCCTGCAGGTATGCTCCCAACACATTGGTAAGATAGAATTTAATTTTAAGTTTTTGAAGGTTTACCAATCCCTTCTAGGAGTTCAATCCCAGTGTCTTTGTCCAAGTGAGACAGAGATAGGTGGGAGGGGAGGAGATGGCTAGCAAGGATTTCCAGCTCCTGCCCACGTGCAGGAGGTCAGTGTAAGAATCCTCTTGAGCCATGCCAAACCTTCCTCAGTGCATGCAGCTGTCCCGGTCCTCTGGCCAAAATGAATGTCTTATGAATATTATTCCCCCAGGAGCAAGTGGGTGAGCAAGGGGGTGTCACGCAACCTGAACCCACTGCAGAAACTCATGTGCCTTCCTTGGCAGAAAGCAGGAGGCAGAGCTAATGCACTGCTGTTACTGGGATGAAAGCGATTGCTTTCCTTCAAGGCATCTTGCTTATCTTTGTAGCCCAGCCCAGTGACTCCAGGAGACTGGTAACACACTGCATCACCTCAGGAAAATTTCTTCTAAAGCTCCTATTTCTGCAAGCCATTTATGTTTTACGGTATCTATTTTACATGTTCGTTTCCCAGACATTCTTCTTCCTTCCAATAAGTACATTTTTCAGGTGTGTCCCTCTTACTGGTACTGTAAGCACTCATATTTAAAATCAACCTTACATTGTATTTAATCACCACACTACGGTAGTTTTATTATGATTACATTTTAATCTGGCAGGTGGTTTATTAACCAGAAAGAATTCTAACAAGCAGCCCAAACGTTCTACCATAATAAAAACATCGGATCTTTGTTTTCCTTTTTAATTAACAACTAACATCAATGCAAACTTCTTGTCCTACGTGTGAACTCAGCCACAGTTGATTCACTTTTATCTGAGCTCTTGATTAAGCTGGCCTCCTACAAAGTAGCCCCATGTACCTTTCCTGACAGATATTTCAGCCCCTGCCCCTCGTGCTGATGAAACCTTCTCCCTCCGTGGCACCGATGCAACTGCTGGCGTGGCTGCGGATCTACAAAATCATCTGCACAGGGAAGAAAAACCTCCAAAAATGTTAACCCAGGTTATTTCAGATGTAAAATTCACAGCGGTTGCCTGGAATCTCTCAAACCAGCTTATTTTGCATCCACAAGCCAGTGCCTCCTTCCCACCATTATCTCTGCTTTGCTGGAGCAGAAGCAAAGGCTGATCCATCCAAGATTTTCAAGCATTGCAGGGACAGCGCTGGAAACAGGTCTGGGGTCCCACACAACATCACCACACATGACCCCGAGGGCCATTTCCCTCCTTGCTCCTCCTCCTCCACCCTCCAAAAGCTTTCGGCCCTCAGGAGCAAGCTTCCAAAACCGGAGGGACAGTCTGCAGAGCTGTGGACACTGGACAAAACTGGAGGTCGGTTTGACAGCTGCCCTCCCTGAAGAGCTCATCACCCACTGACATTCATATTTGTCCTGCAAATACATTTGTTTCCACAGCCCATCTCCCAGTCTTCTACTTCTTTCTTTCATATTGTGCTCATATCAGACCCGGAGGAGCGTTCCCGCTGCCTTCAGTGAGGTTTGAGATAGGGCTAAGTAATCTCCAAGTGCCATTTATTTTACCCTTATTGAGCATTATTAATGTTTCTATTAGGACTGAACAAATTATGTAATAATGTGTCCTTTTCTCCTGCTTGATTCATTATTCAAAATTACCCAGACAATAATTTATGTGAATTATTCTGCAATTAATTTACCGTGAGGTTTCTTGCAAATACCCACTGAACACTATCTGAACTCTCTTGACTGGTTCCAAAGGTCTGCTGTACGCCTGGGAGTGGGGCCAGACTTGATACCAGCAAATTTTAGGGAATGTCTGCATAAGAATATGGGCTATTTCCATAAAATTAGTACATTATCCCAAGTGAGATCTTTTACTTTGTTTTCCTTTTTTTTTTTTTTTTTCCTGTGGTTTAGCATAAATCTGTTTCTAAATGAATTAAGTTGAATCAATTCAATCTGGGTCACATCCAAATAATTTCCATGTGCTTTTTGCACTCTTTTAAGCAAATCTGCGGAAAGCCACAGCTTTAGTTAAGTTTAGTCAACACTGCAAGTAAATAAAACCCTCTGAATGAGGTTTCTGATGTGAGAGTTCCATCTTCCATCGTCAACACCTGTTTTCCATGCCTTTTGTCCATTTTTCTAGCGTGATGTTTTGCATCTGTCCCAAAGTGTTCTGAGCTCAGGGAAAAAGTTCTCTCAACATCCATAACATCTGCATCTATTCAATTTGCAGTTGAGTAAGTTGAATTGGAAGGCCAATACCTGGTAGAAATTCCCTCTGTGCTACTGACTGCAGGTCCAGTCCCACCTGCAGCACCCGAGGTGCGAGATCCCAGCAAGGCTGACGAGAACGGCTGGAGAACCACGTCGTGATGCAGGACGTTCCTTCACAGGCCTCATACCAACTTGTGAGCAGATCCGCATTCATTATATTTTCATTAGTTCCTAGTAAATGTGCCTTAATTAGGTCTTTTTAAAGAAATGAAGTAACTGCCATATCAAATGCATCTTGAATAAATATGTGGGAATGGGAACTGTCCCTTTCTTAATTTCCTGGGACTATAAACATTAACATGCTCATAAATACACTTGCCTTTGACACAAGACCCGCTAAAAGCCTTTGAGGATACTGCGCATCCCTTTTGCACAACCATAATCCTGTGATTATTAGCCTTGTAATTAAAAACCTTTCAACGACGCTAATTGCAGGCTTTGCCATCATAACTTTGGCTTCTTAAAGCTGTTTGCACGATGCATTGGAAAAGCTGGAGAGTGGGTGGGTCGAATGATCCTGGCAAGACTTCTCATCGCACAAGCGAGTGAGAGCGAGGTAAGAGGCAGGGAAAATAAAACCCCCTGATACACAAATAGATTACAGAAAAATAAGCAGGTTATGGGCAGTGGAAGAAAGCCTGTCCCATGCTGCTACCTCAACCAGCCCTCCCCAGCAAGGACCATTAACGCTTCACTGGGCTAAGGAGCCCATCTTCTCCGCTCCTCCCCCCCGGCCATTGAGTGAAAAGGTCTTCCCACAGCAACCTAGGGCACTTTCACCAATAATTAACTGGAATTGAGTTCATTAGGTACAACGAGGGGTAAGCAGGCGTGGGGATGTCCCGCCAGCCCCTGGTATGGAAAGTGGAGCTGATCCATAATCCATTGAAGCCCAGGGTGGGGTCAAGGCCCACATATTACAGGAGGCACCAAGGTGTAGAAACATAATAACAAAGTTCCACAACTGTCCTATTAACATACCAGATTTGATTTGGCTCCATTATATTTCATCAAAGAGTTTACAAAGCACCCAGCATAAAACATCATCATAATTGTAATCATATATTTGGCGATTTAACGTGTGCACCATAATGTACCATTAGTTACACAAATAACTAATAATTTGCTAATGACAATATTATGTTAAGTCAGTTTAGGGGCAATTAAAGTGAGTGATATTTACATATGCCTAATGAATCACAGTCGATGGCAGATTAAGAGATTCTAATGAATATTCATCCAGACATTCACAACCAGCTTCACAGTTTATAAACTGAATTATGGTTGATTTGCCCTTTTAAAAATGAATATGTGAGTATCTTCTGCATGGGAAGAATGAACAATTGGGGCTGATTGTAAAATTTTTTTTTAAGCAATGTACTGGTCAGGACACAAAACATTTTTATGCACTCTCATACCCTTGGCTTCTCAGCTCTTTTTATATCACATATCAGCATTGATGAACTATCTCCATTTTCATTCCTACCCACGACATGAAATATAGAAATTGTTTTGTGTTGAATTAAATGCAATAGAAGTTTTATGTGGCCTCACTAAGGAAATAATTACACAGGTAGCCTGCTTTCCCCCGAGCAGAGCAGACAAACTCTCTCAGCTATGTGCTGACAACATTCTGCTTTTAAAGGTGGCCTTTATGCAGGCTCACTTGAGCGACTGACCAAAATATTATCCGTTTAAAAGGAAGCTCTATAAGCTTCTCGGAGGATGAAAACAGTTACTTTGCCACATCCTATGTCAGAAGTTTCTACTGCTCTTGATATCAATGATATTGGTAGCAGAAATAATAATAGTTAAGAGCAGGAGATACAGATTTATGGTTTGGCTGCCAGATTTCAAAGTGAGCTCAGAGAAATGTGAAGCATTTAAAGTGCGGACACGGACTTTCGCTTGGAAATCCCTGTGAAGTGCTGGTGTGATCCTGAAGCAGTCCCTGTGCCCTTGCTTCAGCACCATTGCCAAGCATTGCCCCTAAATTCTGGGATAGTTTTGCATGATTTAAAATGTGGAAATTTAAAAAGTGATCTCCATTGCTCTCTGCCAGGCGTTTGGAAGGGAAAACACTAAGAAATAGTCCTGTGGAGGGGGAGCTTGTTTGGTTTCCTTGAGATCAAACACAGGAACTCTGCAAGGCTCCTCCAGCGAGGGGCAATCTCCGGTAGGCAAAGAAGCATCATTAAAGGTACTTTGTTTTACTTTGCTCATTTTGGGGATTTTAGATTTACAGTCCAAGCCTCCAAAGTGATTTGGGAGTTCTGAGAGTAAAGATACTTCTATTGATGCCTTATGCAGACACCTGGGAGCTAGAACTTAATGTACCAATAGATCCACACACTGTGGTGCGACACTTCATGGACACCAAGCTTGAATCCTGAAAGCAGGAGAGACATATTTAGGTTTATCCAAGTTGTTCTATGTTCAGGGAAAAAGGTGCTGGGATTCTATCAGGGAATGCTGTAATTGCAGCACAGAGTTAAAGAACGTGCAGCTGTAATAAATGACTTCACCTTTCTATTTGCTCTGACTTAATCAGGTTAATAGAGTTGGCCAGAAATCCTGTTTTCCATAACATCACAAAAAGTTTGCTGGCTATTTTGTTTATTTTCAGCCATGTTTCTTATTGAAAAGATGGCTTTCATTTTCCAATGAAAACTGAAAATGCAGCAACAAACAGAACACAAAATTTTTAAAAACTTTTAAAAAATCAGTAAATATTATTTTTTAAATTAATACTTTTTATTTAAATAGTCAGTCATGTTTTCATTTCATTTTTCATGACAATTACTTTTGAACTGCAGGAACAAAATTCAGTTCAGTTCTTCACTGCTTTTAAATAACAGAGATGCTACAGTTTCCTCAGTTGCCTGTTTTCTTCTCATCTGTATTTCCTTAATGCAATGTTTTATGAGAGGATGACCAGTTAATTCAGCATGAGAGGAACACTGTAATCCCTCCACTGACTTTCAGAAGTACTTGAATTTATCGTCATTATGTTGGCTTTTTTGAAGGCTTTTCTTCTTCCCTAAAACAGGTCTGTTTCTGAGGTGATAAAATGACAGCTTTCAAAATCTCTACAATTTCACCCTAGGAAGCTATTTACTAATTTTGTGTATATTTTATTGTCCTTCTCTATGCTAAATCTTCCACAGTTTTTAGCTATCAAGAATACAGATTATTTTACCCTTCCCTCCATATTTCTCTCTTCTGAAAGGAATTAAGCTGGTAATACTTAGAATCATAGAATGGTTAGAGTTGGAAGGGACCTTAAAGATCATCCAGTTCCAACCCCCTGCCCTGGGCAGGG
>JAOXJK010000023.1:60994712-61005364 GCA_025774025.1 Xenus cinereus | reverse complement strand
CTGGCCTTGAACCCCTCCAGGGATGGGGCAGCCACAGCTTCTCTGGGCAACCTCTTCCAGTGTCTCACCACCCTCACTGGAAAGATAATGTAGAAGTTTAAGTATGTGCTGAGGAAACTTTAGTTTTTAATTTTCCACATCAAAAAAAGGGTATCTCTGGCTGCAACTTTCTTAAGGAATGGCTTTTAACTTGGCAATTATGAGCAGAACGTAGAATTTATGCCTGTGGTTGGAGTCAACTCACCAAGCCCTTTCATGGCTTTGTACAGAGTCTGAGCATCAGGCGTGGGGTCGAAGTTTAAAGCACCAGTCACGGCCTTGCCCTCTTCTTCACTCTGAAAGAAGAAGAAAAATATGGGGCTTTTCACCACTGCCTTGGCATCAGCTGAAGAAAAAAAAAGAAAGTATTTTGGAAAGTAAAATATTTTTATTGATTGCTTAGGAAAGGCACAGGAGAGTGGAGGGGTTGGTTCTACTAGGCTGGTTGGTTTGTTCTAGTTCTTCTCCTGGCTGAGTAGACTAGACTTTCTTATTCACCCGTTAAATACAATACTTATAACACGTACGCTATCGTATTATACTGCTATTAGGAGCTGCATTTCTCAGTGGTTTGGCACAGGGTAGTTTTTTCCCCCATAGTTTTTGATTTCATGGAATAGTCATGCTCTCACGGACCATTTCTCCAGGTAGCAGGTTTATTCTCCTGCTTGCTGCTTCACTTCTGCACAGCTGATCTCAAGAAGGAAGTATCTCTGTGGGAAGGATTTGGGCCACGAGACTACCTTGAAGGAACAGATCCACCTGGAGAAGTGAAGATTTGATGTTTTCCCCTGAACCAAGGGCCAACTAGACAGGAATCCTCCAGAGAGACGCCTAAGGCACTGCCAGTGCTGGAGTCCCAGGGCAGAAAGACACGCTGAGACTTATTCCACCCACCACGAGGCAGTGGGGCCATCAATGAGAGGCCAGGCTTAAGAGCTTGAGTCTAACAAAAGCTGTTAGTCAAGGGACTGGCTGGAATACAATAAGGTCCTTTCAACAGGTGAGTACCTGAGGGGTTAGTCACAGAGAGTCACCACCACCTTAATCCAATAATGGCCAGAATTTTCTCTTCCTTAGCAGCCCAGAGATTTAACTTGCTCCGGGAAACTACTATAGTCTCACAAATTTACTTGCAGGGATGTGGTTAATATTGAACTAATGATATCAGTATGACTTGATGGATTTTTCAATGCGGGTGGCCTCAGAGTCAGATAAAAAGCACCTTTGGATCAGAGCTTAAGGACCAGAAACAATCACAATAGTTGTCCCATCTGACTCGTGTAACATGGACCACCAAGTGCCACCCAGCAACCTCCTGCTATGGTGCAAATCCCTTCTGCTCTTATCTCCTGTGCTAAAGAGAGTCCTGCCCCTCTTCTAGAGTGTCACCCAAGTCCTACCCAGAAAAAAAAGCTTTCCAGCGATCCTCACCAGGCAGAAGAGCTTGTGGAAATTCCCTTCAGGACCTGCATTCCTGCTTTTTAATAAGAGGCTGGCAGTTTAATGGCTGTGTGCTCAGGAGAGCCTGTCAGCCAATGCCAGGTCTAGCCTGGTGCCACAGCTGAAGCGTATCCAGATGCTCAGGCTGGCTCTGGCCAAACTGCTAGCTCAGGTGTCCTTCTTGAGTGCTTTACCAGTAGATACAGCTGGCACGTGTTTGCAGGCTGGCCCTTTTGCCAGCCAAGCTCTGGGAGCAGCGACAAACAGGCAAGAGGCAATGATGGGCATCAAGAGAGGCAGCGTGTTCATCAGCCTGGAAGATCTGGAAGAGGTCTTCAGTTTGCAGAAGTTTGCTTTACAGCCAGCACAGGGACAGAGAGGACAGTGTCAATAGGAAACTTCTCAGCAGAGGCAGCTTTGAGTCCCAATGACTACTGAGCAGCAAATTTAAGGCCATGGTGAAGCTGTAGAAAGAGCAATGACCAACTAAAGCAATGCTCCCACCCCCAAAGGTTTGTCATTGGTCTGGAACGGGAGGTTTGGCTGAGCTGGTAGGACCATCGCAAGGGCTCCTTTTCTGCTGCCCTGTGAAGTCAGCCAGCACCATCACAACTGCCCTGGAGAGGAGGTTACACGGAACCGTTTGAGTTTGCTCTGAAAGAAGATGGACAATCCTCCTTTCTCATGTGAAAGAAACACTTTGGACCTGTGCCTGGTGACTCAGGGAACGAGGGAGTGCAAAGCCAAGCTTTCATTTGGAGGCAGTGGAAACAACTTAAACAATAGACTTTTTTTTGGTACTAAATTCCAATGAACATTTACAGCCCATCCTGGCCCGAGCAGCGCACTCATGACTCATGCATACGCCTCATTATCCATGTATTTAATTGTTCCAGCGCAGGCACAATCACAACAAGTTTCCAGAGTAACCCTGTTGAGTTTGGTCTTGTTTCCCCAGATTAATTGATCCTACAATTACCCAACTGAAACTACTCGAGACATCTGTCTTAACGCTCATGTGAAGGTGAATAATTGGCAGGAAGGCAATGGAATCAGCGTACCTCACAGCTGGTGCTCTGAAAAGTTTTACCTATAAATGAAGGGGAAGGCAATTAAAAGTTTTCCTACCCATATATTTTCAAACCTGAACAGTAGTTTATTGAAAAGCTGGAGTTTGTGGGCAGGTGGGGTTGCTGGGTTTGCTCTTTTTGGTGTGGTTCCTCCCCTCCCCTCCACCCTCCCCAGTGGAATATTTCTGAAAAAGTTTCATATTTTTTTCATTCTGTCTGCTTTTCAACTCTATTTTTTAATGAAGGGTTTGGAAAACCAAAACAATATTCTGCCATCCTTCCTTTGCCCTCTCATCTTCTCCTCACGCCTCCACCCCCTACAACACCAACAGGTAAGAGATCGCTGGAGCTTTCAAGGGCTTTTCTCCTTCTCCTTTTCTCACTCTAAGTTTTCAAAAGATTCCCAGCTTGGGGTAGGGGTGGGGTTTGAATAGATCAGCAGAAAGGGAAAAATTAAACTCAGAGCTATCCCAAGCTTTGGAAAAAGTCCATTTTACTGTATTAAACTTCCAAAAGGAAATAGGAAGGCAGAGGGCCATCAGGGGAAAGGAAGATCACAATTTTAATATTCCTGGGGAAGAAAAAGATTGTGATATGTTTTTAGATCACAAAAAGTTTCCTATCTGAAGTTTATCTAAAGGAAAGTAGGAATTAGCTTGGTATTCCTCAACCTTTTGTTTTTGTTTTGTTTCTCCAGTTTCCACCTTCGCTGTTGCAAAATTGTAACCCAGAATTTGAAAGAAGGTCATGTCCATGCAAGGGGGTTTTTCACTCCTTGATGACGTGTTGCACCCGAGGTAACACAATAGACCCCGAGACAGCTTTCCTATGCTTCCCAGGAACCTTCACTGGCACGTGGCAGCAGAAGCCCCTTTGAGACCCCCTGCTCAGCTCACCCCTTGCATGGGCCGCTGAAACATGAAGCCTTCTTCATGATAAGGCAAAAGGACAACACAAATCTTTCCGAAGACGACACAAAAGCAGCCAAGAGAAAGCCCATGCACTACCAGCAGTGGTGCTGGGCTGGGAAAGAAGACTTCTCTGCCAGTGTTCCTCCATCCCATATCTCCAGCAGGTCTCTTCTAGGCCTTGGTTTATAGGTATCTGGAGATCATAGAATGGTTCAGGTTGGAAGGGACCTTCAAGATCATCTAGTTCCAACCCCCATCCAGCCTGGCCTTGAACCCCTCCAGGGATGGGGCAGCCACAGCTCCTCTGGGCAACCTCTTCCAGTGTCTCACCACCCTCACAGGGAAGAATTTCTTCCTGAGATCTCATCTAAATCTTCTCTCTTTCAGTTTAAAAGCGTTACCCCTCGTCCTATCGCTCCATTCCCTGATGAAGAGTCCCTCCCCATCTCTCCTGTAGCCCCCATTAGATACTGGAAGGGGCTCTAAGGTCTCCCCGGAGTCTTCTCTTCTCCAGGCTGAACAACTCCAGCTCTCTCAGTCTGTCTTCATAGAGGAGGTGCTCCATCCCTCTGATCATCTTCGTGGCCCTCTGCTGGACCAGTTCCAACAGGTCCATGTCCTGTTGGAATGAAACACTTTGGCCAAACATGGCGCCACATCAATAGAGCATCCCTTGTGGACAACTGGGAATGACCTGAGCCCCACTGAAGAGCTGTGACCCACCCGGGGCCACCTGATATTAACAACCCCCTTATCCCTCCTGCCCCCACAGGGGGTCAGAGGGATGTCCAGGACAGCTGAGGTCCTGGTCTGGGGGGCAGGAGGGACTGCAGCTCGCCGGCACCAGATCTCCAAAAGAGGCTCCAGGAAGGCTGCCCAGCCTGGGTACCCACCTGGGGCAAGGCAGGGCAGGCACCACCAGGCCAAGGGCATCGCTGCTCCCTCTGGACAGCTGAGCCAGGGGCCACCGAGGCAGGGGTTGGGCCATGGGGCAGGCGAGGTTTCAAGAGGTCTAGAAGAATGCTGGACCCGCTGGTCCATCTCGTTGCAGAGTGGCCAGCACACTCTTTGGCTGCCAGTGCTGGCATCCACCCGAACGGGGCAGCACCAGGTGGCTGCAGTGCGTGAGGCTCTGAAAATGCTGCCAGGGGTGTGTTCTCATTTTTCCCCCCATTTTGCTTTTTTTTTTTTTTTTTCCTTACGTAAGCAAAAAGGTTCTTTGCTGCCAGAGAAAAACACTAACAAGAGAAAAGCGGGTGTGAAGGGACACAGCAGGAAGCATGTGGCAAGACACCATGGGCCTTAACACAAACTTTCTATTTTTGAAGTGGCTTAATATAGCCCCGAAAAAAAAAAAAAGTCCTCATTGTTATGAAATATCTCCTTGCTCTCCTTAAAAACATCCTGATTTCATGGGCAGCAGAGCAGGCTGGTCCTTTGGCACCTAACAACGGTATTTCATTCCCAGATCCCAGGTATATCCTGGCCCCAGGAATACAGATGGAGTGCCAAGACCAGAGCCTGTCCCTAAGCAAAGCCCTTTCTGCTTGCACTCCAGAAAGCATTTTGTTTCCTAAAACATAGGCAACTGAAGCAAAGGTTTCTAGTCAACAGGAAAATGATCTTTTTAGATATTTAGAATCATAACTGCGGGAGCTGAAGGAAAGAAAATTACATCAGCATGAGGTCCATCCAAGAGGTGTATCAGTTATTTAACTGATAAGCACATGCAGAAAGATCAAAGTCTCCTTCTGTGATGAATACCATGATTCACACAGCTGGGAGGTGCAAAGAAATTACTCTAGCTAGCTAGCTACCACTTGTCAGCCAGAAAGCAAACATTCTTTTACGCTTACTTTAAGGTATCCCTTTTGTTCCACAAATTTTTAAAGTACTACCCCATAGCAATCAAACGGCAGGTGAAGTAGGAAGAGGAACAGCATGTTCTTGACAGAAGAAACAAGTCACAGTTCCCTCCCACCGCCAGAAAGGGAAGTCGGCACAGCTGGAATGGCAAACAGCACTGGGGGGAAATCACCTCTTCGTTTTCACCTCCCCCTTCTCCACGTCCTACGGTGGCAGGTCCACAGGCGCTGAGGTTGCAGACCCAGGGGCAAAAAAAGACCCACACGGGCTTTCCAGCTCGTTTTTGATGTGTCAAGTGTTTAGAAAAGCAAAGTGAGGTGAACTGTGCCCAGGCTGCGTCCAAGAGTAAAATCCTTTGGTGTTTCCAAGCTGCCCCAACAGATGGGAGATCCCATTTCACAGAATCACAGAATCACAGAATGATATGGGGTTGGAAGGGACCTCTGGAGAGCATCTAGTCCAACCCCCTGCTAAAGCAGGGTCACCTAGAGTAGGTTGCACAGGAACGTGTCTGGGTGGGTTTGAAATGTCTCCAGAGAAGGAGACTCCACCACCTCTCTGGGCAGCCTGTTCCAGGGCTCTGCCACCCTCAAAGTGAAGAAGTTCCTCCTCGTGTTGAGATGGAACTTCCGATGTTCAAGTTTGTGCCCGTTACTTCTTGAATTTCTCCACCGACTTGTGTGTCTGAGGGATTTCCTGAAATCTGGAGGAGGCTGCAGCAGCAGCCACCAGGGCATGTTGGCCACTGGTGGCCTGGAGCACACAATTCCTTGTCTGAAAGAAAGCTGTCTAGGTAAATAAGCATGACCCCAGAAAAACAGGCCACGCTGCCTTGCAGCACCTCAGGACAAGACAGGGAGATGTACTGCAGGTGGCCACATCTTAGCCACTTCTGCCAGCAAGTCCATTGCCCACCCGGGGGAGGAGCTGGGGCTCCTTCCCTCCTCTCCACAGCCTGCCTCCTAGATATGCCATGTCCTTCAGAGGTGCCCTGGAGCTCCTCTCCTCCTCACTACCCCACCTCTGTTCTCCTTTCTCCCTTGCCTTTCCCAGGGCCCCATAGTGAACCCTCTCCCTGACCCTTTGCGTCCCCTTCTCTATCTCCTGGGTGCCCTGTTCCCTGTCTCTGCTCCCCACCGGCCCCCCCATGCCCCCAGCCCAGCACTCCTCTCTTCCCTCTCTGCCCTTCCCATCCCACTGAAGATGATGAGGGAAGACGAGCAGGGAAGATGAGCAGGGCTGTGCTTTGGGTATCGCTGTGGTGGGAAACAGCCATGAATGAACGGCCTTTGCACCTCTCAGCAATGGAGGGAAATTCAAAACCCTGAAAAAGAAACGTTAAGACTTTTCCTCTGTCCATCAGACCCTCTCCTTGCTGCAAATTTAATTCCCTTCCACGGGCAAAGTGTCCCATTCAGCACCCACAGCACTGCCCTGAGCCAGAGGTGGCACTGGCTTCTTCTGCGTCTCCCAGCAGAGAGCCTGGGTCCAGCTCAGACCACCAGCTGGGGAAAGACTCTAATTTCTCCGGGGCCTCTGAATTGCAGAATAAAGTAACCCACAGCCTGCGATGCCCCACGTCGCCGCACAGGGTCTCTGGAGGCCTGAGCAGCCCAGGAACCAGTAGTGTCTGGTTGCTCTCCCAGATGAACCCACAGAAACGAACTATTTTACAGTGAAGGCAGCAAAAGCTGTGTTTTCACAGCATGGCCTTGGTGCTCAGCTCTGCTAGCTCAGCTTAGCATCAGGTCAGTAGCAACCTGAGGTGTTTCTGAGGTCTTCTTTGGAACTGAAATGAAGGTCCAGCAGAGGGTAGAAACTGCCTCTCTGCCCCGCAGCCCTTCCCACAGTCAGTGTCCACAAAGGAACATGCCAAGGAGGCAATGTTTTCTGGGACTTCTTCCTATGGTGGTCCCAGTTTCTCCCTGAATTAAAGGAGTCACGTGTGGGAACACAGGTTAAACCTGAAGAGGAAAAGGATGTTCAATACACAGCGAAGATCAAACGACAATGGGAGGTGAGAGGAGGGCAGTGGGAAGGGCAACTATACTGTGATGGCCATGGTTTCATTCACTGCCCGAGCCATGTCTGGCACAGCTGAACCCCAGACCTGGGGTGCCTGAGCCTCCACAGTCCATAAATGAACATGTTTATTTGATGTTTATTTCACCCTCAACTACACGTGCTCTGTGTGGCTCCCCTGCTCACTCCGATGCTGCAAACAAGGTGAAAGATCACTGATATCATCAATTTTCAGGCACCTAAGTAATGCGGCCACCCTAAAGAGGGAGCCAAGCCCCCCTACATAGTTGGAGGAGAGGCTATGCGAAGCTATAGGTCCCATTTTCTCCCCCTAAGCAGGCATCCAGTCTCCCATTTTGGGCTGCCATCTCAGGCTGGATAAGGTCAATACTCTTCCCTATGCCACGCACCACTGGGGTGTCCACACACGGCATCTACCACTAGTGGAGAAAGGCAGAAGAGAAGAAAATATCATATCTTCCGTACTTTCCTTCAGTATTCACCTGTATTTCTTTATTGCAGACCACAGGTTGCTGGGCGGCCTTACCCTTCATTGTACACCATCTGCTCATACCCCATTAGAGGCACGCAAGTATGGCCAGATGCCTTCATCCTGCCATTACCAGTCTCGGGTGAGTTGCTCCCTGACGTTGTGTGGGTGCAGGGTAAGAGATGGGAGCCAAAGCTCTTACTGCCACAGCATCTCAACCACCTAACCCAAGAGAGATGATGCCAAGAGCATGCATGGGCTCTTCATGTCCTCAGAAGGGGATTTGCAGACCTCCGCCAGGGTGTCTGCCATATTGTGCGGTGCCACCACTGCCTCAGGGGGAGCAGGGTCTGCTCCTGGGTGCAGAAACCAGACAAGAAAGAGACTCGGTATGCGAGAGCCCGGCATGCAGAAGCGGAGTGAAGCCGTGAGGCAACGTGGCAAGACACCTGCAGAAGATTGATGCTCCCTGACACTGCTCATAATAAGACTTTCAGCTTTCATGCCCAAGTGGCTGGTTTGGGGTGAGGTTTTCTTAGGAGCATGGAGGAAACTGCAGCCAAAACCCTTTGCAAGAGTGAGATCAGGGAAGAAACGCTGTTTAGCCCAGAATTTTGGCAGACATCTGATTTTGGCAAAGCCGTAGTGCCCCAACATGCTGGAGCAGGGCTTCACATTTAGCAGGGAGATGACTTTCAGTCAGAGAAGGGAGTTTTACTGTTCTTAGAACATTCTGCCCAAATTTGGTCAAGAAATAGAAGCTTTTTGGAGAAATTTCAGCTTGCATGTCCTCAGGAAAAAGTTCACTGGATCTTCCCCGAGGACAGTTAGCACTGAGCATGTTGAGAACCGGGACTTCAGAAAGATCCCCATTCAAGACTGACGCAGAGGGCTACCAGATGTAAGCACCAGAACTGAGAGTAGTGGTGCTCACACTCCAGGCTCCTTCTCCCAGGCCCAGGAATCACGGAGAAGGCAGATGCCTACCTGAAAGCAGGTGGACCAGGCACCAAAATTAGACAGGGAGATGGGTGGAACAGGTAGAGAAAAAAGCCTGGGAGTCAGGAGCAGAGGATCAGACTGGGACTACGTGCAGTACATGTCACTTCTCATATGCTGAAGGCTGAGACAGTATTAATTACAATGCTGCAGGCTCTTTCTGTAACTGTCAATTGAATCCGTGTCTGCCTCTCCTTCCCACTTTATCTTCTGTTCCACATCACCCCCTTCTCCTTCTGTCACCTCCTCTCCTGTCACCCAATGCCCTTCCCTCTGACTTTGCTGTCCTTTCTCTGCCCTTCTCATAACATCAATATTTTGCTGCCAGCCTCTCTAATTGCTCACTGTTTATTTCTTTGGCCTCACACTGTCTGTCCAGCCCTCCCACACGCCACATCTGACATTTGGGGCTCCGGCATTGCTCTCTCTTACCTTCGCCCACCACTAGTAACTGATCCACGTTACCTGCCAGGTGGCCTCTGCCCAACTTTCAGTCCATCAGCACAGATGGCAATTTTGACGTTCTTACCTGCTCTCAGCCCTCCCTCCCTGATTCTTGAATTTACCAGTTCTCCCTAACCCACCAGGGACCCCACACACATACCTTCTCCCATGGCAAAGTCTCCCCCGGCTCACCCCAGCCCCTGGTTTGCTCTTCACCTCTGCCCCTCCCAGGCGTGGTCCTCTGAGGTCGAGGGCCACTTCCAACGTGTCTATGACCAGGCTGGTTTCCTGCGTTACAAATTCATTTGCCTGCTCTTCCTTATTCTTATCGAAGCATTTCTGCATCTCTAACTTCATTTATTCTTGCTCCTGCCTCTCCACCAGCACAGAGACAATCTTTTTCTCATGGAAAAGTTCTTTTCTGCCTTCCTTTCCCCTCTCACCCAGTCATTTCCCCCAGGGACCCCAGCCTATCTCTTCATCTCCCTTCATTACCTCTTCTGCGGCTTCTCAGGTTGGCATTACACAGGGAAACGGAGCCAATCTTGCCTCTCAGGGTTGTGGGAGGGGGACCCTTGTGTTGCCCCATCCTTTCCAGCCCCCGCCATTCCCTCATGGAGCCCCAGGAGGTGCCAGCCCACTCAGTATTTCTTTGGGCCAATTCGACTCACTAACCCTGCAGAAAATGTCCTTCTGAGGACTTTTAGCTGGGTTTTTTTCTTGCAGGGTTTTATTGGGCTGAATCTACAATAGTGAATTGAAAGCCAGTGGGGCAGCATCTGAGCAAGGAAAGAAGGGAGGCAGTGGGTGGAGGAGCAGAACCTTCCTCTTTCAGTGGCCACAAGCTGTGAGATTGGCTCAAACCACTGACTGTAGCTTCACCCTCACTTTCCTCTGGCTGTTTCCTTCCAATTACAAATACGTCTCCCTCTTAAAGAACAACAGCCTCAATTTCTCTTGCTTTTCTGGGGAAGACCTCCAGGTTCCTTTCCCTTTAAGCTCACTGGCAAATGGGCTTTACGTTGTCTCCGGTCTAGAGTCTCCAAATGGTACTTTGCTGAGTTTCTGACCACCTCTTTCCTAGCTAAACAGCACAACCAAATACTCATTAACAGGTGTCTTCATCCGTCCACCCCTCCTCCCACAGACAGCGGTGGTCATGAAACCCTCTACTTCCCTGGCCCCAGGACTCCAGCCTTCTCTGGCACTTGTCTCCCAATCTTCCCTCCTCTCCTCAGTCTCTGCCACCATGAGTAGCATTCAGGCCTGTAATGTGTAAGGCATCTTAGAGTCACAGAATGGTTTGGGTTGGAAGGGACCTTAAAGATCATCCAGTTCCAACCCCCTGCCCTGGGCAGGGACACCTCC
>JAOXJK010000023.1:60977943-60991831 GCA_025774025.1 Xenus cinereus | reverse complement strand
TTGAACCCCTCCAGGGATGGGGCAGCCACAGCTTCTCTGGGCAACCTCTTCCAGTGTCTCACCACCCTCACAGAAAAGAATTTCTTCCTAAGATCTAATGTAAATCTCCTCTCTTTCAGTTTAAAACTGTTACCCCTCGTCCTATCACTCCACTCCCTGATGAAGAGTCCCTCCCCATCTCTCCTGGAGCCCCCTTTAGGGACTCTAAGGTCTTTAAAGGTCTCCCTGGTGCCTCCTCTTCTCCAAGCTGAACACCCTCAACTTTCTCAGCCTGTTTTCATAGGAGAGCCCTCTGATCATAGCCTTCCGCTGGCCCTGCTCCAACAGCTCCATGTCCTTCCTGTGCTGAGGACTCCAAAGTTGGACACAGTACTCCTGGTGGGATCCTTTGCATTGCTTCTGAGCTCTCTGCTACTCCTGGCTCATATCCCCCACCTCAACACCCAAGTCCTGTGGCTGGCCTGTAGTAGACTCCTTTACCTGTTTCTTTCTGTAGACTGAGGATTCTGAGGACATCCTTCCTGGTCTGGGCAGGGAGAGGAGGTTTAGGTAGCAGAGTCCATTTATTTGCCTTCCTGGTAAGTTGGGCAGCAAAGAAAGAGTTTTCCAAAACTGTTGGCAGGTTATAGAGGGACTTAGGAGGACAGGGAATAATCTCAGCCAAGGCAGGTGAAAGCTGTGACCGGAGCAATCGCTGCTGTATGAAGAAAGTGGGTGACCAGTTTGCGGCTGGATGACTGTCGGGACAGGCGTCAATCATGCCATCTCTGCCCTGGCACTGTGCTGACAGCCAGAGAGGAAGCTGCAATTGGTGTTTTCCTAGGGTGTTTTCCATCAGCTGGCAGAAAGGTATCGTCTTTCTAGCAGGAATAAAATGTAAAAGTATGCACAAAGTAGAAATCCTTGTGTAAATATGTTTTTCCCCAGTTTACAGTGCACTGGGTTCAGTTTAGATAAGCTCCTCTTGTGACATTAGATTAAAGCCCTAAAGAGCAGCTGTGGCAGCACCCAGACACAGCTGGGGCCAGAGATGTTGGTCCATGGCCCAAGAACCGATTCTCAAATCTAAGTCTTTAAACCATATTTTTTTGCCTTTTCTTTTCTGTTACAGCCCAGGTAGGACATTGTTCTTACTGGCAAGCTTATTACATGGTGAATCCCCATGGACACTGTTATTCCTGACTCACCCCAGGAAAGATAAAACACAAATCTGTCTGTTGGTCCTTCCCAAAGCTGGGACCCATAACTGTGTTTCTTAGACTTGTTTTGGAGTATCTACTGGCATCTGAAAGTACCTGTGCAGGCAAGTGACTCCCATTCGGTGCTTTCTCACTTGAATTTGGCAGTCCCTGTTTGTTCAGATTTCTTTGTCAAAGGGCACATTACCAAAATTCCCCTCTGAGCCCAAGTAGCCCAAAATTCCCCAGTAGCCCAAGGTATGGCTTGTTAGCTGAAGATGGTTACCCACCATTCCAGATGAGGTGCCTGTTGGCCTTTATTTAGGCTGACACCAACCAGGCTTCTCGCCTTCCACCCGGAAATCACTGAAGGTTCATCTAACCGGGGCTAGCCTGACTCTGAAGATAAGTTAAGAGGACTCTGCTGAAGGTGTGAACTCCGTTTCTACAAGTAAAAGCGTGCATGGTGCCTCCTGAAAGGGTGGGGTGCCGCGAAGGTGCTTTCATTTCTGCGGACTGAGCTCGCACCTTGAGTTGACTCATCCCAGTTTCCACCCCCCGGCTCCCGTCCCTGGGAGGTGGGCCAGCAATGGCCAAACTCCCCGGTCCTCCCCGCTGCATCCTGATGCTTCCCCATGCCTGGAGGCTACCAGACACCTACCTGCACCACCACGAGCTGAGAGGAGGGGAAATTCCAGGAGCAATTGTGGGAGAGAGCAGGACTGGGCACGCAGCTGGGTCCCAGGACAACCCTGCTTGGCTCATTTCCTCCTGTGACTGAGGACTGGGGGTTGCTCTTCAAAGCAGGTAGCTTGGCTCCTGTGGACCTGGAATTTCTCTTGTTATTGTATTATCTTTCTGCAGGTGGCTCCAGCTCAATATCTGGCCACTTGGTCACTAGGTGTGACCCTGGGAAAGCAGCAGAAAGGTTGGGGAAAAGTGTGACCTCCCCTTTCAACAGCATCCCATGCAGCGACGCTGCACTTGGAGCCACGTAAAATTGCTTCTGGGCCTTAGCAAAACGACAGCCTCTCTTGCATCCCCAAATCAATGAGAATTAGGGTCACGGTGCCATTTCCAGGAAGTTTTCTAGATCTTGCCCTTTGACAGCGAGATAAGATCACTAGCACGTATGACAAAATGTGTGAGAGGATGCTGTTCTGGCTATGCTGTCATACCATCATCTAGCCTGTGAGCTCACTCAGTCCCCCCATGACCCTCAGCCCTCTGCCTATTCACCCTGGAGAAGCACCAGTTCATTTCCAAGACCTTTTGGGATAGGACATTTGGTTCCCTCTGACACAAACCCAGGTTCAGTGGGGAGAACAGTTCACCCCAGGAGGGCCTGAGGAGGTGGTATGGTCAATCTGCACTGGGTTTGCCTTCCTTCACATCATGCTCCAGCACTGTCCTACACAGGCACCCTGGGCACCACCTTTCCCCATGACCTCATTCCACATGATGTGACACGCAACAACCTGGAGGTACCCTCAACTTCACGCTATAAAAGTGTCTCTGCAGTGGGCTGCGTCCCAGCCCTCTCATTGCTTCAGACACTTTGAACTGAGAAAACAACAGAAGAAACACTGATGATGTCCTAACGCCCCAGCTGGGCTGCATGGAGCTCAGAGAAGGGCTGGGAGAAGCTCCCTGTGACCTGGATGTGGTCACCATGCCCAGCCCTGGGCAGTACAAGCACAGCCACTGGCATCAGCTGGCTGGGGCAGCGATCACGCACGCATTGGCAAAAATATGTTTGGCAGAGCATCACAGCCCACCATGTCCCTGGTGCTTATCACTTCTCTTTAGGAGACAGAGCAAGAGTTGACCATATTTCCTGATATCACCAGCGACAGCGCTGCTGCCTTCCAAATATAATTGCTTGTTATATGGTTATTACAGAATCACAGAATGATATGGGGTTGGAAGGGACCTCTGGAGAGCATCTAGTCCAACCCCCCTGCCAAAGCAGGGTCACCCAGAGCAGGTTGGACAGGAACGTGTCCAGGTGGGGTTTGAATGTCTCCAGAGAAGAAGACTCCACCACCTCTCTGGGCAACCTCTTCCAGGGCTCTGCCACCCTCAAAGTCAAGAAGTTCCTCCTCATGGTCAGGTGGAACTTCCTACATTCAAGTTTCTGCCCATTTCCTCTTGTCCTGTCACTGGGCACCACTGAAAAAAAGACTATGCCCATCCTCCTGACACCCACCCTTGAAGTATTTATAGGTGTTGATCAGATCCTCCCTCAGCCTTCTCTTTTCCAGGCTAAAAAGACCCAAGTCCCTCAGCATTTCCTTGCAAGAGAGATGTTCTAGTCCCTTAATAATCTTCTACCTGTAGGAACATTAACTTGGCATAACTTCGCTACTGATGAAAGGTCCTTTTTACTTTGTTTGCTTTCACAGTTATTTGCTTGCTGTAATTAAGTAACCACAGTGCTACCTTCATTAACAGGGAGAACTTTCTCTTTCAAGATGACTGCCTGGAAGGTAAAGCACCACTTGTGCCAAGGAACATTGTTGGGGGGCACACCTTCCCTTTTTTCAGTGCTTACCACACAGAAAAGGGCAGAGCTAGCAATGGAAATATGGGTTTATATGCTTTCTTTTAAAGAAGATGTTCTGCCTTGCAAACAATATTTAATGGTGCTTATTTTAAAGTGCAGGGCAGAGCTCCTCTTTGTGTGGGCAGAACTTCTTCATGAAGAACACGAGGCATTTGCATATACACATGTGATTCAAGAGAAGGTATTGCAAAAAAAAAAGAAAAAAAAATAAGAGGATAATAATTGCCAGCTTTGTCTTCCTGATGTCTTTGCTTCTTCTTACATCCATCTTTTTTTCCATCTCTTCTTCATGAATAGGAATGTTCCTGCAAAGTAGGGAACTATATAAATGGAGCTGGAAAAATGACTGATGCCACACCGTTGATTATAATTAAAGAGGAGACCTTTCTGATGGCCGAGGGAAGTGCTGTTACCAGCTGGGGTTTACCAGATGCTCCGATACAAAGCTATCACCCTGTGCTGAGGGTGGCTCCCAGCAGTGATGCACCCATGGGCCTCAGGGATGCTTCTGTGGGCCCTTTTCCATGCATTCATCCCATTTCCCTGAGATGAAGGCGCTACAGCTCTTATCCCCGGTATCCATTTGTGTATGAGAGGGTACGTCAATGCGTAGGGCAACCAACCCAGAAGGAGGTACAAGCTATGGGTAAAGCCCAGGACCCCTGAAGGCCATTGCAGAGTGCTCGGAGTGAGTGGAAGACAAAAATGCAATGGATCATACAGTCAAAATATCATAACTGCCAAACTAAACCACAGCCCTGACAGTTGCCTACCTGGGAGGGACGTATGGATTTCCTTTCTACGAAACCACAGCAGGCTCTGCTACAGCACGGGGAAAATTCCCGCCAGAAAGAAGGAGAGGTTTCCTGCTGTAGGGCCAGAAAAGCATCCCAGGAATTATCTGGGGTGACTCACAGAAATGTTACTTTTAACAGACAGAAAGATCAGCCCGGCATCACCTCAGCAAGTTCTGGTCTGCAGTAATTTGACACTGCAAACTCATTTCTTGCTCTGTCACACAGCCAAATCCTCCTGCCGGGTTTGGGCGGCACTTCATTTCAGTTAATAGAAGGCACTTGTAATTTTTGTGAGTAAGACTGCAAGTATTTTCTCCGTGATGTTAAGGCCTTTAGTCTCCAAATGAACCCACCGCCTCCCTAGAGTTAAACTGAGAACTGTCACACCACAAAAACTGTGCTTGTTTAGAGATTTTATGGGCCCTTAAAAAAGACACTTTCATTTTCTTGGGTTTTTTTTTTCCCCTCTCTCTTCTTTCAAAAGCCTATGTTTATCCAGAAGATCAACCAGAAGAGCACAGTCTAGTTCTCCAAGCTCATGTGAGCATTTCCAGAGGAGATATGCTTACTCCGTGTTCTTCATACTTTGCACGTCCTACTGCTTGGTCCCTGCTATGATTAGTATAAAAGGGTGTAGCTTGGGGAGAAAGTCTGTGTGAGCACGTGTATCTTTTTCTTAACAGATACCTGTCTTAGAAAGTGAAGCAAAACTAGAAAATGCATTTTTTCACAGCAGTTGCTTCGCAGCCCTCTGTTAATTCGGAGACTCGCTGCTTAGATGCCACATTAAACTCAGAGCAGTTGTGCAGAAGCAGGAGGTTTCCTGCCCTTCTGAAAACGCAGTACGATGTAGCAGAACCCCACTAGACCAGATGGATGCTGGGCAGAGGGAAGGATGTCATACCCATGACAGAAAGGTCAGTGAGATGGAAAGGCAACTACAAGAAGGAAGCGGGAAAGGACAGAAAGGATTTGGAAGGATGGAAAAGGCAGGAGTGAGCCCAAAGGGAAGGGTGAGAAGGAAGCTAAGGGGCTCCAGCTTTGGGCTGTTCATCCAAAAAAAGCCCAGTCAAAACCACAGGGTGCTTTCTGTACCCCCTGTGTGGGCTCTTGATACTGTCTCCTCTCCACAAGCTTCCTCTGGGACTTCGCTCAGAGGCTCTGGATTGGTGGTCAATGATGGAGGCAAAGGGACTCTGGCCAGCCCCATCTCATCAGACTGCCACAGCTGGCCCCCACATCCCACAGGCACCTCATGCCCTTGTGCAATATGGCATCATCCTCTTGGGGAGAACACGATGTAGATGCCTCCTTAGGACACGTGGATCTCGTCTGCAACTTGGAGCTCCACATGATGATGGGTGCTCTCACAGGAGCGTTTCTGGGGGACAGAGGTGCAGTGGTTTGCTGGTTGCCCGAGGAGGCAACCCAGAGCTCCCCTGGGGACACTGACCTAAGAGGAAGAAAAAGATGGGTGTCCTGCTCCTGCTCCGACCACTCCTTTGGGGGTAGTGGTACAAACATGACAGGACCTCTTTTCCCAGTGAGAGGCACCTGAAAACACATCCCAACATTGCTGTTATCAGGAACTACAGGTGGTGACTGCAACATTCACTGTTCCATAATCAGAGAGAGAAACATCTCTGACCCCATCTCTGATGAAAGGACAGCGTATTTCCCACTCCTGGGCGTGGGGTTGAACCAACATAGCAAAGTTTTTGAAGTCTTTTTTTTTCCCCTGATTCACAAAGGTGTCTGCATGGGAGCAGGCAGTTTGCTGTCCCAGGTGTGCTCACCTCCGACCAGGCTCCCCTGGGAACATCACCTGAAGGACAGGAAGGAAAGACGATTGAAAAGGAAGCCAGTAGTGCACTCTTGACCTGAATTTTTGGCACTGGCAGTGTGTGGTGCCACAGAAGCATAGAGGCTTATTCTTGAGCAGATTTGAAGCAAACAGAAGAAGTGGCTGTTCTTCTGAGAAGGAGATGCTCAGGGGATTCCAGTCCTGCTGGCAGCCACTCTTACCAGAGCACTGGCAGTGCCCCGATCCATCCTGTGAGCAAGCCGGGGTCATAAAAATTAGACTCTGGTTCCAGGGAGAGCTCTGATGATGCTGGCACTGCCGCAGGCACTGGTTCTTGCCTTAAAAGGACAATATGAAATGGTAAAAACCCGTATCTCAACAGGGAGCAAAGGGTCTGGGTGCTGAAGGTGCTGGCATTCCTGCTACATGACACACGGCACGTTAGGCAACTGATTCACCAGTTTCCTACCAACTTCTGTCTCTTTTCTGGTTGAGCAACCTGGTCTGTTGGGAGGTGTCCCTGCCCATGGCAGGGGGATTGGAACTTGATGATCTTTAAGGTTCCTTCCAGCTTTAACTATTCTATGATTCCATGATTCTATGATTCTACACTTACGCCATAATCTCGCAAGCCGGGAACTTCCCGGCCAGCAAGGAAGGACAAGGGAGGTGGTCATAGAAGTTAGAGTGAGACTGGTCTGACAGCAACATCTCCTATGAGTCCAAGGTTTAGTTGCTGTACAAGAATGAAAAAGGATGGGCAAAATCCTAAATCTCATCAACCCCATGGGGTTGGACTTTATCTGGAAGGTCAAAAAATAAGGGTTCCCACCGTAGGTGATTTCCATTACACAATTCTTTCTCTTTCAATTTTCTATTTTGAGAATCAATTCCAGTTACACAGTCTCTGGTTACGGAGAATTTCTTATTCAGAAAGGGAAATTATTCTTTCAATGTACCCAATTCTTATCATGGAGAAGTAGTTCCTTTCCCAAAGAGAATTCCAGTTAATAGCCAGTCACCCAAATTTTCCTGCAAAGGCTAGGAAATTATAAGGAAGGAAACAGAAAGAGGAAGAAGTTAAAGGCAAGACAAAAGACTCAAAAAAAAGCAAAAATTGCTTTTGCTGTGATAGTCTGCCAAGAAGGGTTGAGGTAGTAGAGAATGAAAATGCTTATTTGCTGCTTTTCACAATAAGGTTTTTTTTTCCATTGAAAACGCTGTCCTTGAAAATATTTATGAATCCCCAGCCATGACTCTGTTACTTTAGATGAGTCCCCTGAGGATTTCAAACTACGCTAACAACTAAATTTTAATACAAATCCTCCCTTTTTTTTTTTCTTTTTCCATATTGTGATTTTTCATACCGTCTCCAGTTGGGGAAAATGTGTGGCAGTGAACTATTCAAGCCTGATAAACTTTAGTTTTTCACTTTTCCCTAGGGCCAGAGTTAAACTGCATTTGTTTTATCGGTCTTTGGTCTTTTTTGTTAACCTGCTCTGCAGCTTTGATGCAATAGGAAAAAGAAAACGAACCATGACTTGATGGTGCCCCCATAGAACTCAGTCAGCAAAGTCTGGGCAAGTCATTGAAGATCAATGTGCACAAATCAATGCGTGTGAAAGTTTTGCTTGGATCATTGTCGCAGCACATTGTCCCCCAGAACCCCTTAAACTACCCTGGCCTTGATACATACCCTCAAAATTTCCCAGAAAGGAGGGTACTTTACGTACCCTCGTCATTTCTCAGCGAGGAAATACTTAAATGGAAATATTTTTACTTTTTTCATTGTGATCTTGGAATCCTTCCATTTTGGGGCATGCAGTTAATCGAGGGTAGTAAAACTTCCCTGGTTGTTTGCGAGATGCACAGAAAGTGAGATGATCAGAGCCCATGTTGTAAGCGTAATCCCAACAAAAGATGGATGTCCCCATCACAACATCCTCTGAACCATAAGGTTAACCAGTTCCGTTAGCTGGGAATAGATATGTTTTGTTTATCATCAGCACTTGTCCAATGCCTGTCACCAAAACTGATGGCTGTAGTGACTACTGCCAGCACTCGCAGGTACAGCTTTGTGGAATAAGCAGCCAAAACAAATGCTCGTCTTCTTCTTCTCCTGCTGTGCCTGTGCCACACGCTTCCCTCTGAATCCTCCACGCAGCTCTTGTTCCACATTCAGCACAAATCTCTCTGCTTGCCCTGTCTCTATTTGCATTTGTTTCCCCTTTCCTGCACTCTTCTGCTCCCAGATCCTTTCTGAGGTCTCAGAGCTCTCTGCTGCTGCTCCAACCACGCACCACGTGTCCTCCATCACCCTCCTTCTCCTCTCCCCCAGCCGCCGCCATCCCGCTCTCCCCATTCTCCAGGGTCTGGATTTTTCACCCATCTTTTCTGCCTTGTGAAAGAAGGGATTGAACTCTAGGACAGTATGAACTCAGAGATGGGAAAATGTAGTTTGAAATCCACATGCCACTAGTCCTTTTTAGAAGAGAACAGACATATTTTCCAGCTCTTCAGGAAGAAGAGAACACAGAGGCTAGGGCTTTGTGGGGACTGAGGGAACTCTAGCCATTTTTTCTGCTTCCTTTTTAGGTCAGTACTGTAAGAAACACTGACCACATCTATACAGGGAAGTTGTGCTGATTTAACTAAAGTCCATTTTATCATTCCTTTTTAGCCTGACAAGCTCTGGAAAATCCAGCCAGGACGTATGAAGATGTTACTGACCCTTCTGGTCCAACCAGAACCAAAGCCAGAGGTTTCCATTCCTATGAGGGAGTGGGCAGAATGTGACATCTGCCCACGTGCCAAAGTCTTAGCACAGGGCTACCATCCTCTACACTCGGAGTACCTTAATGTGACAAATGGTGACTCCCTGGGTACCCCAGGGTATCAAACTATGAACCAGGATGCCTAAGGCACAAGCGGGATGTAGATCTACCACATCTGCTGAGTGAGAGCAGGCTCTGCTGGAGAACCAGCGCAGAGAGATGCCAGGGCTGGCATCTTCAATGGCCCTGTCAAGCATCACCAGGGCTCAGCTCTCAGAGACTCAGATTCCTTTCTTGTTTTTCTTCCACTAGGTTTAATGGTGGCTTGTACCAGTTTGGCTTCTAGCCATTTCACTGCACATGAAGCCCATGCACCGCTAAAGGCAATTCTAGTGATAGCAATGTCAAATATCAAGGTAGCCACTTTGGTCAGCGGATGTCCAGGAGCTTTGCCATGGGAATATCATCCTCTCATAGGTAAATTGGTCACAGAAACTCAGGTCTCTGCAAACAGCCCTACTCAAGACCATTTTTTTTAAATTTTTTATGGTTCTTGGTATATGACAGACCTTTGCATGAACTACATTTTGAAGACCCTCATATACTGCTGATGAAACCAGCCAAAGCAACATCATTTGTGGTGCAGCTCTACAGAGCATGACAGAAATAAATTAAAAGGATGAAAAGATTTTCTTCACTGAACGTCAAGGCAACAACACAGCTTTCCAAAAGGAATGGTAACCAAGAATCTGGCTGGGTCTCCCTTCAGGGTGAGATATTGTCATGTGGTATCGCACTGACATGCAGATGGGAATGACCCTCTCACTAACAGTCCTGCTGGACACCTCAAGGAAGAGAAACAGACCTGACAAGAGGACTTTACTGTCCTCCTGCCTCCAGCTGGCCTCTCTGCTCCGGCACTGAAGCACACTTACAGCCCAGCAGGAGAATATTTTTCCACCTTTCTCACCTTTATGCTTGTTTGGGTCTTTCCCAAACTCCAAACATATTAACTTATAAGCAGGATGCACTGGCTTAAGCTAAACATCGACCTTCCCCTAAGACTTCTCCATAGCTAATGTGCCCACAATATTTTTCATATCTCTTTTCTTCTTAAGAAGAAACCATATTTAGGTCACAGTAGCTTATCTGCTAGCGCTGTACGTTTCCTTAAGAGGAGCTGAAATTGCTGGCTGTCTTTTCAACAGAACAAGAAAGAATATTTTAGGCTGAGGGTTTACACTTGCTTTGCTGAACAACAGACACATGAGGAAATGGAGCAGCAGATGGAAGAAACAGGAGATATTTAAGCTGCCTTCTACAGTTTAGACACCACTTGAAGGAGAACTGTGGAATCTGTGTGAGGGAGTTTCCTCTGTTCGTACCTTTGGTTTCTCCTCACTCACTGCTTAGGGTTTTGCTTTGGATTAACAAACGGTCATGCCCTTGCAATCCATAGGACTCAATGAAGATGAGGAACTCCAGTCCGCATTCTGTATAAGAAGTGGTTTAGCAGTTCCCTTTTAATCAGCTGCATACTTATTAAGGAGGAGTCTGGATTGACTTTTTTTTTTTTTTTTTTTAAACCGGATCTTACCCATTGAGCAGCCTCACAAGTACGAGTTAATATCAGGGCTTCTTTCTGGCTTTTTGAACTATGGACATCTCCAGAAGTTTTTTCCTTTCTTATTCTTCAGGCATATATATCATTTTCATTCATTCTGTCACAGAAAAACACATTACAAGGAAAACATAACATGCATATTTGCAATCTTTGCCCCAAAACCCCTGACCCAGAAAGCAGGGGATGATATAGGAGCAGGAGCTCTGCACAGGAGGATGCACGGCGCTGTCGCTCCCGCACCCAGCATTATCAGCCCTCGATTTTATGAAATACTGAACATTTACAGAGTTCATTTGTTTTTACAGGGCTGCTCTTCAGTTTTGCCTTCCATCCATCACAGAAGAGACTGACTCGGCCATTTCTGTAGCTTGAATGGTTGTCAGGCAGCACAAACCACAGAAGTATGTGCCTGTGTTCTGAAAAACTCCCTCTTTGCCCTCTGGAGATCAGTCACTCTTACTGAAAAAAGGAACACTTCATTATTTTCATCCCTAAAGATTAGTGTCAGTTCCTTCTTTAAATTCCAGAGTTTTATGTCCTGCCCATATTAGGACAGCTCCTTAAGCCGTGATTTAACCAACCAACCCAGCCTGAACTGCCGGTGGGCAAACCTCTTCTCCTAGGCTTGTCCCTGGAGCAGCCCTCCTGGGGTTCTCGAGGTCCGTAGCGGCAAGACCAGCTGTGGTGCTCCAGCAAACCTCTTCTCCTTGCCCACCGGGCAGCGGGAATAACTCCACCCCGGCCCCAGGGAGCAGCCCACGGCGTTTCCCACAGTGTCTGAGTCACGTTACTGCCAGCTGAATGGTGCTTCTCTGCTGGAGAGAAGCCAAGTGGATTCCATGGGCTTTTGGATGGACTCCCTTCACAAAAAAACCTCCAGCTTTTGTTGAGCCTTCGGGAAGAGGGAAATGCTCGTTCACAGCTCCCCCCCGCCCCCGGGGGTGTAATACTGGCGGAGAACCACCCTTTCAAGGAAAAAAGAGAGAAAGCCGAGCTGTGTCCGTGCCCTTCGCCAGGGGCTTTGAATCAAAACTGAATCACTGTTTGCTCTCTTTTGTATCATTCTGAGCCCATGGCTCAATGCTTCCCCGAGGGCTTGAAACCAGGAAGGTTTTTTTCCTGCCTTTGATGAATAATTTTGGTGTCAGTGGGAACCAGGACTGGGGGCTCAGTGCTCTCTGAAACACCATGGCTCAGCTGCAGATAGGGACATGCTGAAGCTCCTTGGCATCAAGCACCCCAGTGACTCTTCTCATTCTTGGTTAATGTGCTTTGGGTATCCAGGGCCGGGAAGGAACTGGCTAGGATTCAGCATCGGGCACCTTCCCAGGGATGAGGACGGGATGTTGGCTTGTGGGTGAGGGTCAGGATCAGGCCCGGTGAGGGGAACCAGGCTCAGACACAGCCCCGGGATGTCCAGGCAGGGCCATGGTAAGGCCCATTCGTGTGAGCCCCAGGTACGTGTTGCTGGTGGTCTGCTAACTCCAGGTCTATCTCGGCAGGGTCCTGGTGGCAGTAACAAGCTCCCACCTGGGGTGATTCCAGGCAGATGTTCACCTCAGCTTCCTTACAAAGTGCCAGGAGTCACAGTGTGTACGTCTGTCTGTCTGTCTGTCTGCCTGCCTGCCTGTCCTGCCATCCCTGCCTGCCTCCTCTCTCGGGAACACCCTGCCAGCTAGCCCAGAGCTTGTTGGCCAACGCTAACTATGACTTTGAGGGGCAGGAGTTTTGAAGAAAACTAAATTCTACCAAATCTGTAAGAAGGGGCAGTTTGTTGGGGCAAGTGGTCCAGGGGATGGACAGCTGCTATAGCAGGTGGATACCCCTCCTCAGTCTGCAAAGACAGAGCACCTCATAATCAAGCAGATCATAGAATAGTTAGAGTTGGAAGGGACCTTGAAGACCATTGAGTTCCAACCCCCCCGCCATGGGCAGGGACACCTCTCACCAGATCAGGTTGCTCAAAGCCCCATCCAGCCTGGCCTTGAACCCCTCCAGGGATGGGACATCCACTTGCCTGCCGGAAAGTGGAAAGAGGAGTTTCACAGGGGGGTGACTAGGTTTTGATGGAGTAAACCTGACCCTAGTCCTCAGGGATCCTCAAGGTACCGTGTGCCTGTGAAAGGACTTAGTATTAAATTTATCTTAGAAAGCCTGGTTTGCCCAAGCAGCCTGCAGAAAGGCTGTGGTAGCTCCCCGCTTTTGGTAGGTAACCGTGTAACATGCCCTCTTGCAAGAACAAAGGCGGCTTCACAAGCACCAAGCTCCCCCCTATATCCTACAAGGAATACAGAGAGTCACCGGTTTTTTTTCTCGCCTTGTGACAGAGAGACAGACAAGACAGGCAGACGGACACGTTACTGGGTGACATCTTCTCCTTTTTCTGGGTGCGCGCTGGGCTCACTCTGTACTTTCCAGCCGTGCCGGGGCTGTTGGCCTCCCGCCTGCCTTCAGTCAGCTGCCGGGTGAGTCACCCCGCCGGCCCCGCAGGACTTTCTGAGAACGCCCACAAAAGCCATGGGTGATGAGCGGGTCAGAGCTCATCCCCAGAAGACATGCACCTTTCCTCCTCCCCGCCGGCAAACTTTCACTGAGCATGAACTCGCTGGCTCCCAGCGACGGGCGCTGCCAGCCCCCACCACAGCAAAGGCCAAAAAAAAAAAAAAACCCCAACTGGGTTAACAATTTCCAAGAATAACAGAGGAGCGTGTTTCTTTTTCGTGCATCGTTTTCATGAATGAATTGTTCATTCAGTTGTGGTAATTTCTGCAGTCATTAAAAAAAAAAAAAGAAACCCAACCAACAACCAGCGCAGACGCGGTGACTTCTCTTGGCTGCTGGTGGCTGCTCAGCACTGGGATCCGTGGGGAGGGGATGGACCCACACCCAGCTTCTGAGCCACAAGGAAGGAAGGAAGGAAGAAGTACGGTACCGAGGCGGTGGCACCGTTGAGCACAGCAGCTGCCCCACAAGGCAACGTCTCGGAGCCAAATTTGCACGCAACTAATTTTAGGTTGGGAAGTGAAATAGCCCAAATAACTGCAGTTATCTTAATACTGTGGTATAACAGAATCATAGAATCATAGAATCTTCTAGGTTGGAAGGGACCTTCAAGATCATCTTGTCCAACCATCAACCTAACTCT
>JAOXJK010000023.1:60958466-60973702 GCA_025774025.1 Xenus cinereus | reverse complement strand
GCTGGATGGGGCTTGGAGCAACCTGGTCTGGTGGGAGGTGTCCCTGCCCATGGCAGGGGGTTGGAACTGGATGATCTCTAAGGTTCCTTCCAACCCAAACCATTCTATGATTCTATGACTGCTAAAAGCAGAGCTGGGCAGAAAACAGTTACCCTTCAGAAACGGTGGAGCTTTTGCCAAAACAGTAGAAAAGCTAGAAAGTCAAAGTCAATGCAAAGTAAAAAAAATAAGCAAACCAACACTCTTGCTAAAACTGTTCATTAAAAACTAGTCATTATGTGTCCAGCTGGAACCAGTAGCCCCATTTTGCCACAGAGCTGATGACCTCTCTTAGTGGAAATGATCCACTTCCCTCTGCCCAGTGCTGCTGGTCTTATGGTAAAAAGTCACCAGGATTGTCTGGCAGAAAGATATATTAATTTCAGCTATTTCAAAATATGAATTTCAAACTAAATTGGTTGCTGTTGGGAAATGAAAAGTAATAGTGGCTTTCCCTGGTCGTATAGCTAAAAAATTACTTTCAGTAAAGTGGCAGTTGATTCTTGGGAAATTGCCACATACTTTACACACAAGAACTAGATGCGTGAAGGAGTGTTGGTAAATGTCCAGTATGAATGATTCAAGTGGTTTTCCTTTGCTTTTTCCTCCATTACGTAGTTACAAGAGTTTGGCTGATGCAAAATTCTTGATAAATTCAGCAGACTCACAGGAATGAATCCATATACAAATAGATATATGCATCTGTTTTAAGTTGGTGCTTGAGGACAGAATTTTGATGGGTAAGGAGAAGGTAAGGTTGCCAGCTTTGAAAGAAAAAATTAATAAGGGAATTGCTATGCAACCAGTGGCTGCTGAGTACAATCCAAAGCACCAAAAACTACTGGCACATTCACACTGAAACAAGCCAAACCAGACTGGTGGCACCTTTAGCAGGATGGGACAGTGTGGGAAAGTGAGGACCTGCACTGTGAATTTATATCCAGGCAGATAATAAATTAATTTGCAATTTAGGGTCTGAACACACATGCTGCTGCTAAAATAACATAGCTGTGCTATTGACTTCAATTGAGCTGTTCTGATTTATTGAGGATCCAGCTCTTTGCCTAATTATCTGGTTGATAAAAGTGAAATAAAAGATAAGTCTGTAGGGCAAGAAGGGGTATAGGACCTGATTTGAAGTTCTCTGATGGCTTTCAAATGAGACGTTAACCTCATTTGCATTTGTTTCTCTGGAAAGCTGAGTCTTAAAAAGTTTCGCTGGCATCTCAGTGGCAGGAATGTGACTTCTGAGGTTGCCTCGAGCCACTCGTCATCTCGCTGTGCTGCCTCTGGCCGTGCTCCAAACCCCACCTGGTGCCAGCACTCCACCGTGGTCGCCCAGCCCATGTGCATGGGGCAGGCAGAACACCACCGCCCAGCCCGGGAGGAACCAGTGACCTCCCTTAGGAATTACTCCTTCCGCATGCAATCAAAATGAGAAATACGTCAGGCTTCTGCGGCACTCACCACCTAGGGCTTGGCGAGAGGACACTCAGGGATGGATGGCTGAGGACAAGATCACCAAATCATCACAGAATCATAGAACGGTTCTGGTTGGAAGGGACCTCAATGTTCATTGAGTTCCAACACCCCTGCCATGGGGTGTTGCCACCTCCCACCAGACCAGGTTGCTCAAAGCCCCATCCAGCCTAGCCTTTTAACACCTTGAGGGATGGGTCATCCACAACTTCTCTGGGCAACCTGTTCCAGTGTGTCACTAGCCTCACAAGAAAGAATTTCTTCCTAAATCTAATCTTAATCTCCCCTCTTTCAGTTTAAAACCATTACCCCTCGTCCTATGGCTCCCCTCCCTGATCAAGAGTCCCTTCCCATCTCTCTTGTAGACCCTTCAGGGACTGGAAGGGTCTCTAAGGTCTCCCTGGACCCTGCTCTTCTCCAGGCTGAATAACCCCAACTCTTTCAACCTGTCTTCATAGGAGAGGTGCTCCGCCCCCCTGATCATCTTCATGATCCTCCGCTGGACCTATTGCAACAGGTCCATGTCCTTCCTGTGCTGAGGACTCCAGAGCTGGACACAATACTCCAGGTGGAGTAGAGGGGTAGAATCACCTCCCATGACCTGCTGGCCACACTTCTTTTGATGCAGCCCAGGATGCAGGGCTGCCAGCACACATTGCTGGCTCATGTTGAGCTTCTCTCGTCCACCAACACCCCCAAGTCCTTCTCCTCAGGGCTGCTCTCAATCCATTCTCCACCCACCCTGTATTTGTGCCTGGGATTGCCATGATCCTTGCACTTGGCCTGGTTGAACTTCAAGAGGTTCGCACAGGCAAATGAGATCGTTGCCCTCACACTACCTGCAGAGTGACTCAGGCACTGATGTATGCTCTAACCCACCATCCATCGCGATGGCCCCCAGCGTCACTGCAGACACGTGAAATTCTGAAGCAAAGCAGTGGTTGGGCTTGCAGGCCATGGACCGGCAGCAGTGACAGCATGTGCCAGTGACGTGGGGTTTATGGCTTGGTGCTGCCACTGGTCCTAACTGCAGATCAGGGTGGCCTGTGACATCCAGCCTTCAGAGGTGGGTTTTCTAGGTTGGTTTTCACTATGGAGATGGAAAGCAAAGTCTTAAACTAGGCATTTGCACTATAAATACTTAATTTCCCCACATTTCTTTAATGGGAAAAAGAATCCTTCACTTTCTTCCTACAAAGTGGGAGTGTTTGGTGCCAAATAATGCCTATGTTCACACTGCTGGGCTCCAGCTGCAGAGTGCACAGGTCAGGGAGCTGGAAGTTAAAAATGAGGAGACACCTCCAGTGAATAAAGCTGAGGAGACACCTCCAGTCAGTAAAGCTAAGGAGAGGCTGGACCAGATTGACAAGAGAGAGTGTGAAACCCTTATCATTGCAGGTGTTTAAGAACAGGTAACAGGATCATCTGCCAGGATCAGCTGAGGTGTGTGGGGTCCTGCCCCAGGTCACCTCCGAGTGCCAGGCTTCTTACCTGGTCTCTCGTGACCCAATAAAAACTCATTGCAACCTGCTACTGCAAAAAAGTGCTGCAGCCTCTGCTGGTGCTTAAAAAGTGTCAAAACCTCAGTTTTAAATATCATGAGAAAGATAGTAACTATGCACCAACACAGTTTCTCTAACATCAGGCAGAGGTAAAAGGATCAGTGATGACTCAGAGAAAATAATTCAGCCTCCTGAATCATTGCTTCCACCGTTGCCACGTTACCATCTGCGACACCTGGGAATTTCCTTCACCATCTCCCACCCTCCAGCAGGGCCCAGAGAACTTTATCTGCTGATGTGTGGCCATGTGACGACCTAAGGCTGTGGACAGCTAGAGACAGTCGATATGGCCCAGGGTCATTTCTCAGTAACAAGCCCTGTGCTTATCTGTTAGGGAATGAAATGTTCTGGGCATGCCAAAGGGGACTTTCAGTTCTCTAGAGAGGGGTCACTTCTCTCAGACGTCAGCCACATGGCTTCCTCAAGAAGACAAGCAAAGCAAGGGTAGCTAACGCAACTCAGACCGTCTCTCTCCTTCTCTGAGAAGGCCTACAGCTGTGCCCACGTAGACATACCATAGTAGTCCACTGCAGACTGTGGCCGGCCAGCGTTGTGTTCTGCCCCTGACCTGCCTCCCAGTTCTTCTCCCTCGTGCACCACTTTCACCCACGCTGCTCAGCAGACTTCACAAAGGAGAGCAGCATCCTTATTCACATTTGACCAACGAGGAAACTGAGTCAGAGAGATACCATAGCAGAAGCCAGAGTACAAGCCAGGTCTTGTACACCAAGAGCTGTCTAGTTCCCATGAAGATCACAGAATCTTGACTGGTTTAGGTTGGAAGGGACCTTCAAGATCATCAAGTTCCAATCCCCCTGCCCTGGGCAGGGACACCTCCCACTAGACCAGTTTGCTCAAAGCCCCATCCAGCCTGGCCTTGAACATTTCCAGATGCATGGCCACGACAAAACACTGTCCCTCTTGTCACTAAACAGGTTGATCTGAGGAAACTGGGCCCAGAGCTCAAGGGACAGACTGCACTCCTTGCCCTGAATCATGAGCAACAACACCCTCCAGGGTCTTTGTGCCTTCTCTGAGATATTCTCAGCTGCAGGTAGCTCACTCAAATGCAAAAGGCATCCTCTGGTAGTATAAGCTACTGCCTGCTTTCCTGACAGTAGCGGGGTGGGAGGTGAAGGGGGGGAACCTGCCCCAATAACTCTCTGCTCTCTTGATACTCAACTGTGGTATCTCCTCCTTAAGACCATTAGATGCTGGCCTACATAAAAGCAGTCTCAGGCAGGTACCAGGCACACGATGATCTTGAGTTTTGGGATGTATGTGCCAGACAATGCAGTTTTAAAGCAACCTCACATGCAACCCAACTAAGACACTTGTCCCTCTGCAGACTGTCCTACTGTCAAGTCCAATGGAAACCATCACAACCCTTTTCTGTGCCTCTCAGCAAGAGAAAGGCAGAAATCCAGGGAAGAGTACCTGGACCAACAGGTACCGACAGAGTAACTGGTACCAACACTTGTTTTTCTAGGAAGACCATTACGGCAGCTGCAGTGGCTCTTATTCACCTGAATCTTTGCACATCCTTTTTACCATGGGGGCTGGAGAAGACAACCTGTAAACAATGGCCCACCTCTCACTTATCACTCTTTCTGCTTTACCCTCTGATAGTATCTGGCCACTGACTAAGGTCTCGGTGTCTGCACATGTGCTTATCTAGATGTGATGTGAAGAGCACCCCCGAGGTCACAAAGAAAGGATACATAGAGATCCCAAGTCCAAGGCAGAACTGTCTGGAGATAAAAACAGTCTCCTTGATGTCTGTGAGAAGAGCAATTATAAAAGCACCCTTGACCTCTGACAAGACTCTAGGATATTTTCTAATAGTGGCACTTTGCATATGCAGATGTTTCAAATAGCCAGGCAAACACCAATTTTCTGGCTATAACTGTAGTAAATGCTTTCATTTGAGAAACTGTCGTGTTCCTCTAGGGGGACTGCATAAGTTTGCCTTTCAATGCTCTATTTTTATTTTTTTTTTCTTCAAAGCTCTTCTAATGCTTTTCTTAGAAAAGATGTTATCCTCAGCCAAAATCAGATCAGATGGAAACTGTGGAACAACACCGGGAGAGACCTGAAAGCCCCCTCACCTTTAGATTTCTGTGTAGTGCTGCATGCAGTTTTCTGTACTGCGCATTTATGACAGCTGAGAGATCACAGTCACTTTTTGGAAGGGACTGAGGGGCTCAATTTCCAATTGAATAGTTTTGCCCTGGGACATTCTCCCAAAAGTTTAACTTGTGTGCAGCTGAAATTTGCATAAGAATGTTTGAAGAGTTTTAAAGGCTTTCCCTCCCCACTTGCTAAGCGGAGAGCTAGTGGCTTCCTGTGAAGGAAACATTTAGTCTGCTCTTGGCTTTGTTAGTCAAGTCTGGCATTCCCCTTCGAAAAAAAAAAAAAGTGAGATAGAGAAAGAAAGAAAAGAAGATATTGCTTAAAAGAAAGCAGTCAAGCGATGCTAAATTAGCCCGTACCTATATAAATTAACAAGCGTGGGCGCATCCTCCCACCTCTGGTACATGACGTGGGCTGAGATGACTGACCGCCACAGAGGCCATCCTTTTCTAAGAATATAGTGGCTTTTCATTCCCACATGCACGTATCTTTAGCACACGGTGTTACTCCAGACCAGCGCAGCAAGGATGGGCCTTTCCACAGAACACGTAGCAGATGACAGAAACCCAAAATACCAATCTGCCATCTCTTGAAGCGGCTGCGCCAGCGAGCGAGGCAGATAAGTCCCTTTTTGGGGTGATACTGATCACGTAACTAAGGCGAATAAAATGGGTTGGATGTCAACAGCCGTCCCCAAGCAACAACTGATCTGTTGTGGCCACTGACAGGTATGAAAAGAACCAAAAAAGTTTGAGAGGGATTTAGCGTCTGATTTGATACTTGCAGAGAAAGTCATAAACGCTTTATCGTGCCAAAACGCTGTGGGAATGAAGGGAGGCAAAGGGAAAGGATGAAAGCGGTTTGACCTTCTTTCTTAGATCAGCATCTCGCGCTTAACTCTTTTAATTCTGTAAACATGCACCTGCTGGGAGAAAAGCACTATTGCTTAAAGTCACCATGACAGCAACTTTGCAGCCCAGCACGTATTACTGTGATGCAGCATCACCCGCCCGAGTCACCATGTAATTTTTCAAGCCACTTTAGCAGCATTTAACATTATTTATCTCCCCAGCTGATAAAATAAGGGCAGGAGGATCGTGCATGTTGTCCCTCCAGCTGTGGCAGCCTTGTGCTGCTGGCCAGGGGCAAAGCAAGGTTTCACACAAGGTGAAACTACCCCGGGTCAGGACTGCTAGGCAGGGAAAATGCCAAAGGATTGCAGCAGCATCAAACGCCTGTGTTTGAAAACCATGGAACGTGGTGCTTCAACAGCCCAAGGGTAATACTTGCCAACGAGCACCCAGAAGTTCACTCCCGTCTTCGTGGGGCAGACCCCTCGAACGTGACTACTCATCTCACTTTCCCTCATTTGGCCGTGTCTTTTTGTGAGGTGCTTAAACAGGCCAGAATCTTCTACAGTGCTACCTGAGTGCCCTTTCTTGAGTTTCTTTTGGGTGGCTGGTACGCAAAAAATAAGACACCCGAAAATAACCAGTAATCTTTGCAGATCTGAACGGCAAAGGCAGCCATTTAAAAAATAATTACCAGTTGCCTTACATGAAAAAGGATGCTTCTATATGCTCCTCCTTTCTAAGGCGGGCCTTGCTATTTTTCTGTATTCTCATTTAGTCAAAACATAGATATTCAAAGATGTTTGTTACCTGATTTGGCCGTTTTTGGTTTACTTGAAAGTGAGTGTGGCTTTATGACCTATAACTGCTTTGTGGGTACAGGCCCTACACAGAAGAGTTAATTCTCCTTCTTTCTTTGAGTGGCTTAACGGGATGACATTTCACTCTACATGTGTTTAAGAGACTGTGTTTGTTGGTAAAGAGACCTTCTATCCCGTGTCTACACACACAGGTCTCTTCCACCTCAGCTAACTCAGTTTCAGGATGTGTTTGAAACATCCACACTCCAACTGCCCTCTCACTTACTAGAGTCAGTGTCCAAACTTAAAAAAAAAAAAAAAAAAAAAGAGGCAAAAAGAGTCACTTCACTCCTCTGGTAACCCCAGGCTTTTTGGCAAGGAACTTTGTGAATGAGGGGTGCAATTTCTTACTGGAATCATACAATTCTTGCTTTGGACATAGTTTATCAAGAAAGAGCTAACTTCCATCAATATAATTTTTGTCTTTTACTGTGGTTTAGCAGCACAGAGCACCTTCTCAGCCGTGTAAATATATCTCCTCTGGATGCAGATGCTGCTTGCCCTTAGCTGTAGTATTACCTACATATGAAGATGGAATGGTTAAAAAATATCTGTATGATTTTTGAGCTCATGCCAGATTTTTTACATAAATATTTGGGACTTCAGTATACAGTTCTGGTTCTTTTTTTTTTTAACCAGTATAAACACGCTGATAAGAGAGGTGATTTTCTGCCAACATAGTTGCACTGGTAACAGTTCTGATACATAGCTGTAGTAAATACTTTTTATTAATTACAAGCTGTTGAACTGGAGCAAGTTGCATTGGCATGACACAATATTTTGTATATATATATTTATAAATATCTTTGTGTTTATTTATGTATTAATACAGACACACCACCCAATGAATACCAGTAGTATTTTAGTGTGAGAACATTGTACTTATTTGCCAGTGCCCACATCTAGCGAGACCAATATGGAGAGTGATATTTGGGTGTGATTATCATAAACCAAGGTTCATCCAGATAAAGAAAGCTGCCAGGCTGTAATACATTGGCTGAATTTGCCTCCTTGGCATGGTCACGGAGTCCCAGACCTGCTGAAGTGGGAGGTCACTTGGTGTAGGCCACCCAGTTCAGCTTGAGCAGGGTGCTCAGCACTGTGTCCAGTTGGGTTTTGAATATCTCCAAGGGTGGAGACTCCACAGCCTCTCTGGGAAACATCTTCCAGTGTTTGACCACCCTCACAGTAAAAGAGTTTTTTCTTACATTTGAGTGGAGTTTCCCATATTTGCCTCGTCCCGTCACTGGGCATCACTGAGCAGAGCCCTGGCTCCGTCCTCTTTACTTCCTCCCTACCGGGTATTTGTTCACATTGATGAAATCCCCCCAAGGCTTCTCTTTTCCGGGCGGAGCAGTTCCCAGCAATCCCAGCCTCTCTTATCATGACAGATGCTCTGGTCCCTTAATCATCTTGGTGGGCTGTCGCTGGTCTCACCCTTGCAAGTCCATGTCTCACTTGTACCAGGGAACCCAGCACCGGACCCAGCACCCCCGATGTGTCTCACCAGTGCTGAGCAGAGGGGAAGGATGACCTGCCTCCAGCTGCTGGTGACACTCCTCCTGATGCAGCCCAGGATGCTGCTGACCAGCTTTGCCACCAGGACACGTTGCCGGCTTGTATTAGCAATAAACTGGACTTTTCGGCACAGATGAGACAAAGGTCGCTTCTGAAGGTGGGACCTGGACTTCCAAATCATTTAGCTATTTCTGAAAATATCTTGACATTCAAGAGCTCTTGGCTCCATCTTGTATTTGTCCCAATAATGATTAACCATAATTTAGCTATGAGCATCCAGCTTCTGACTTGAACTTGTCTAGCTTTGACTTGCAGCCACTGGGGGTTGTTTGCCTTTTTCTACCGTTAGCACCCAGTCACCTTTAGAAAATGCCTACCAAAACCAAAGCTGATCTTCTTTCAGCCCAAAGGTTTGTGCCATTTGAATCTCCCAGTTAACAGTGTCTTCTCCAACCTACAAAAATCCTTCTTTGTTTCTGAAAACTGAATCTTCAATTACCAACTAGAAGAAGGGCTTGTGTACCCAATTTTTTTTCTGTTTTTCCCAACTATCCTAGCTGGTCAGATAAGATATTAACTCTATGTATACTGTTCTGCCTCTCTATTTTTTCACTGTTCTTTAAAAATAGAGTAGAAACTTTAGAGCATAAGTTCATGTGCTTGCATACATCAGGCCACTATGAAAAACAGATATGTTCTTCCAGATAATAATCCAGATGTTCAAATGGACTGGCTAGAGGCAACACCATAAAGAATTATAATCAGCAGTCCTGCTGCTGAACCTTTCTCCAAAAAAATCTTATTGCAGGAGAAGAGGTATACCAGAAAGATCATCTTCCAGAAGTTTAACCAGATCAGCTAGAAGATCCCTAATAGCTTGTTTGCCATAAAACTTCATTAATAGGGTCCTTGATAGCTTGAGATGAATCTTGGAACTTAAGACCTCTTTGAACTGTGTTACTGCTTCTGTGTTCTCTTCCAGATCTTGACATACCTCTCAGGAGCTGCTTGTACACGTTGTCTCCTCTATGCCATGGGTCCCAGTCCTGATAGTGTTGCGAAGGAAGGCAAGACGTTGCCCTTCCTTCTATGAATACAGAGTATATAAAAGAGAAGCCATTAGTGAAGACAGCCACCAGGAAAATTGTGTATACCGAGTTTTAAAGTGTTACTGATAAATGTCCCACGTGATGTGAGGCTCATTGCTCTGAATCTGCAGACTGTAATGACATTTGGGATAAATTTCACTCCAATCCAATTTTCATGGTGGAGAAGAAAACACAATTCAAAGTTGTAGGTTCTTAATCACTCAAAATGTTTCTGTACCCAAAATAGCGACTAGAGTAAGGATCTATACTTGGTTTGGGGCTTTTATTTTTTCTCCACTGACTTTTTGATAATTACCGACCTACATTTGTAAAGGGTTTCTCTTTCTCCCCCTGCTCCCGGAGAGCCTCACAGATTCCTGTGACTCACAGAAATTTATAAAAAACAAACCACCAAATGTGTGATTTTAGAAGTATCAGTTACAGTTTCACTATCAGCTATGAGAGGGGATTCCACATACTCTCGGTGCGATGGAAAGGAGTACCCCTTTGCTCATTAAGGGACAGGTAAACGTCAGTTCTAGGAAACTGCCTTTAATTCCAAAGCCAGACCCCTCATCCATCTCCCTGGCCTCGAGCTGTGATCTCGATACCAGAAGCATCAAATCAGACCTATCCAGACCTCAGAGATTTTTGTGTAATGGAGATTCGTTAAGATTTCCTTCAATGTCAGGCCTGGATTTCTCTTCTAACACGTGTTCACAAGTAATTATTCATCCCAGACCTGCCCCTAGTTCTGTTAAATAGCAAGACAACTACCTGCCTCCCAGGTTAACTGCAGACCTGTGTTTATTTACACAGTGTTTCTAACCCAACATGATGGGAACAAAAATGCATGTCTCCTTTGATCTTTAAGAGAAGGAGCAAGATGCAGGGATCTGTGGTTTGTTCCCAACTCCTCAATGCTCATTTCAAATCTGGATTGGGTAGTTCTGTAAAACGGCCGCAATATTTGTCTGCTTTTCTAAAATCCTGCTACCAGGAATGGCAACATTAATTAAAATTACTGCATTAATAACAGTATTATTCACCAACACAGTATACTGTTCTACGATGAGGCAAGCCTTACTCATCTTGCCTCACAGAGAGAGAGAAATGTCTGTTTCTGAGACTTTGCTAACACAGGTCTACGTTGTGCGGAGAAATGTTAATCGGACATTTACAAACCAGCCACTCAGGGTAGGAAGTCCCAGAATCTAAGTTACCTTTGCAGCTCTATTTAAGTTGCTCCGTGCCTTAGGAGAGAGTCCTTTCGTGATCTCATGATAACTTTTTCCACCCTGCTTGCCATCTCTCTGCCTGCACAGGCTGCAGAGCGAGTCATTTGGTGACAGCTATTTGGGCTTTCGTGCCCTCCCCGTGGCTCAGCGGCAAGCCTCACACTTTACCTACCACTCAAAAAACGGCTCTGAAAATAAAATTACTCACAGACTCTTGCTCTTGCCTCATCGCCAAAACATCGGAGTATCTCTGAGTGTTAGCTAATCTTTCTTCTTAAGCCCTGTAACATGAGGGGGTGGTACAATCCACATTTCACACATCGGGAACTGAAGGACGGAGTGATTAAGGTCAAAAGTTTCCATCACTCCTGTGTACTCCCTAGGACCTGATTTCTCAGCTTATTTAATACTCTACTTTCTGCCTCCCGAAGCACGGCATGCATTACCTCAGCTACAGCTGTGAGAACTCAGCACTCCTTCGCGTCAGACCCGAAATCTCCACCCACACATGGGAAACACGAGGAGCGCCCCGTCAGCCACCACCTCTGACAAGGTAGGTTTCAAAAATTTGCCCGGCACCGCACAGAAATTTTGTGGCAAGGGAGAGGATAAAGTGCAGTTTCCCAGGCCAGCATCTAACCACCTTCGCCAGGCGGCTGTTCTTGCTGTCGGTGAAATCCCGTCCTTGAAGCCTGCAGCTTCAGAACGAGATGCTGAGCAGGGCAGAGGTCCTGGACACACGAGGGGATGTCCTGTTTGCTCTGCCTCGAGTCCCTGACTCCCCCAGGACAGACGATGTACTGCGAAGGAGACGGGCATTCTCACGGATCGCTCTTAGTGACTTTAATTTTCTTTAATTTCGGGGAGAGCAATAGGAAGCGTGGGACAACAGCAAAACAAACCCATTTATTCCACTAGAAACACCAGCCCAGGCTCAAGCACAGACTGTGTAGCGGGGCACACACGTCTCTGCCCACTGCCTCTCCTTTTCATTCCTCACTCCTCCCTGCTCAGGTTCCACCTGTTTCTTTCCTATCCCTCTAATTTTGTTCTTTTCAACTTTCAGTCTCCATTCCTCAAGCTCCTCCACCAAGGTCCAGGCTCCTTGCAGTTGCAGTCCTCTTTCCTAGCCCTCCTGGCTCAGTCTTCATGTCTTCAAAATTCCTAATATTGGCCGTTTTGCTGATAGCTTTCATTATCCCTATTCTCTGTTTCCCAACTCCTTGTCGTAGCCTTTTCCCCGGGCTCCTCCTATTCCTTCCCACTCCTATTCCCACTCATTTCCTTCCTTGACTTGATCTTTTGTTCTCCAGTCATTTCCTTTTCTCGTTCTGTATTTTAGTTCCTAATAAGCGTTGACTTTTTTTTTCCATCACCGATTCCCCAGTCCCAGTTAGTTTTCATTCTAGTACCAGTGATGAGTGAACTACTTGACTGAACTGCTTCCTTTACGCAGCTTCGCAGCTCCTGGTTTCCCGTCACCCACAGAAACTGCTTTGTGTCCCCAGTCCCCTCAGCTCTGAAATTCAGTCTTCTTCAACTTTAGATCCCAGCGATCACCACCAAGTCTCAGCTGCCACTCAAATAACACCGGGCTCCGTCCGAGTCACAGCTATTCCCCTCTTCTACTGTGCTTGTCAGCAAGACAAAAGCCACTAAAAGCACAAGAGAGAAGTTCCCTAGTTTCATTTACGTTGCATCCCACCTTAATTTGGACTGGTGGGGGGCAGGAGCTGTAGACGGTCCAGCCTTGCCCTACAGGTCTGGGCTGCAGCAAACCTTCTCTGGATCACCCGGCATGGTTGGGTGACACTGGCTCTGTGAGGGGATGGCATGTCCTCCATCCCCCTGTGGGTAGCACACAGTCACAGGGTGGCAACTTACTCCAGCTCTGGGTAAACCTGGTGTGCTTTGGTGGAAGAACTGGAAAAAAAAAATCAATAAATTAAGCGGTTTGATCTGGAGGAAAATGTCGATTTTTCTGTTCCTTTTAGTAACCTGAAAAATTATATTTGCCTGCATTTTTACTTATTAGAAAACCTTTCCTTTCCATTTATTGCATAAAAAAAAAAAGGCACAAAGTGAGGAACAAAGGGGCTGAGGGACTTGGGTCTTTTTAGTCTGGAAAAGAGAAGGCTGAGAGGGGATCTGATCAACGCCTATAAATACTTAAAAGGTGGGTGTCAAGAGGATGGGGCCAGTCTTTTTTCAGTGGTGCCCAGGGACAGGACAAGAGGTAACAGGCACAAACTTGAACATAAGAAGTTCCATCTGAACATGAGGAGGAACGTCTTTGCTTTGAGGGTGGCAGAGCTCTGGAACAGGCTGCCCAGAGGGGTGGTGGACTCTCCGTCTCTGGAGACGTTCAAAACCTGCCTGGAGATGTTCCTGTGCAACCTGCTCTAGGTGGAGCTGCTTTGGCAGGCGGGTTGGACTAGATGATCTCCAGAGGTCCCTTCCAAATCCATATCATTCTGTGATTCTGCAATTCTGTGATATATAGGATATAGTGCGGGACCCAGCACTTGACATTGTCAAACCTCATACAGTTGGCCTCGGCCCATCAATCCAGCCTGTCCTGATCCTTCTGTAGAGCCATCCTACCCTCAAGCAGATCAACATTCCTGCTCATCTTCGTGCTGTCTGCAAACTTACTGAAGGTGCACTCAATCCCCTTGTTGTTGGAGCATCAAGTCGTCGATACTGATATTAAACAGAACTGACCCCAGTATTGAGCCCTGGGGAACATCATTCGTGACCAACCGCCAACTGGATTTAACCCCATTCACAACAACTCTTTGGGCCCGGCCGTCCTGACAGTTTTTTACCTGTAAGCAGCCATAGTTTGTTTTTTGTAGAGCAACACCACCCTAAATTCACCCTGCTTTTAAGCTTTTATGATCCCATCAGCAGACTAGAACAAAAGCATCCAGCCCACTATCTTGTCCTTGGAGGACTCAAAGAAAGGTGTCTCTCTGAATAGGGAATGTGACTGTATAGCCAAACTCCTCCTTGTACAGAGGGCCCAGGAGTTGCAGCTTCCAGAGCACTCTCTGGAGAGGGGAGGAAGACCAGACATGCACCTCTTCTCCAGAGACACTGCCTGCCAGCCCTCCTGTCTAGGCCCACCAAGGAATACCAATGCCACCATCTCATTTAAGCCAAAACAGGACAAATTTCCAGGGTTCAGCTCCTGCTTCAGATACTCCTAGAAACAGAAGTGCTGTGAATTGAAAAAGGGAAGGGCTTGCACGTGAAGCAGACACCACAATTCCCACAGTTGAGTAAACGTTTTGTCAAGATATTTGTTCTCAGGGTTATCAATGTTGCTTACAAGACAAAGTGCCTCTGGTTTTACTTCCAAATCCTCAAATGTAGTTATTTAAAATCAGAAGGAATTGTTGCAGCTGTTTGCCAAATTAGTGAACTATGTTCCAGATGAGGAACAGATACTTGAGAGCTCTTCTCTGTTGTTCATGAATTACACAGTTTGAAACAGTTCATCGGCATAACAAATTTGAACTCCACAACAAAATCCTTCAAGTATCTCAGACTGTCTTGTTTATACTACCTCTCTTCCATGTTTCACAAATACCAATGAAAACATGTGCAATGGATTTTCATTTTTGCTGGAGATATTTTTCATCTTTATAACTGCATTTTGTAGATTTTTGTTTACATCCAGAAGAATTTTCTTTTGGGTTTTTAATTTTAATGAAATATAGATTATTCTCTTTGACTACAGTCATTTACTACTACCCTGGGAAGTACTCAGCACTGAAGCATTGTTTGTCTTGCAAAAAAGATTCCAAGAATCTAAGAAAATTTTGAACTCCAGTGCAGTACATAAATCCCATTTCATGATAATAATCTTCATTATTTACATTGGTATACCTATTTATTATAACTTAGAATTTATCGTATTGTATTGTAACCCTTAGATTTAACTGCAGGCAATTTCATAGGTAGTATATGTTATGTAGATATATTTTACTGTGTATTTGTCGTAAGCCAAATCTGGCATACAAAGAACTAGATGCTAGATTGTATATATTAATGTATATTTGAGATTATATGTGACACCAGTTAAATATTATCTTAGCATGTATGTAGTTTAAGGCGGTATGTGTAATAATAACTGTATGCTTTCCGGATGAGTCATAATAATGCAGAAGGAACGTTCTCCTAGCAGAGTTTGTATAAAATTTCCTAGGTTAGAAATGAAAGAAAGAATTTAATAAAGGAGAAACAAAATGAAAAAGAGTTTCACCGCGAGGGCTCTGGAGGTGTTTTGAATTGCATGTTTGGGGAAGGACTCTTTATCAGGAAGTGTAGCAATAGGATGAGGGGTAATAATTGAAAGAGAGAAGATTTATATTAGGTATTAGGATGAAATTCTTTACTATGAGGGTGGTGAGACACTGGAACAGGTTGCCCAGAGAAGCTGTGGATGCCCCATCCCTGGAAG
>JAOXJK010000023.1:60913198-60923311 GCA_025774025.1 Xenus cinereus | reverse complement strand
GGCTCTAAGGTCTCCCCGGAGCCTTCTCTTCTCCAGGCTGAACAACCCCAACTCTCTCAGCCTGTCCTCACAGCAGACATGCTCCAGCCCTCTCATTATCATTGTGGACCTCCGCTGGACCCGTTCCAACAGGTCCATGTCCTTCCTGTGCTGAGGACTCCAGAGCTAGACACAGTACTCCAGGTGGGGTGTCACCAGAGCAGAGGGGCAGAATCACGTCCCTCAACCTCCCATTTGCAGCGCAGAAAGTCTTCTGCCTCATTCTTCCCCCACCCTCCAGCCGGCTGCCGGGACGGGCACATTCCTCTGCTCCCCGAGGCTTTGGAGAAGGCGAGGGTCACTAGCACGGCTTGCTGAAATTTTCCAGTGCCTAATGCTTCTCCTTTATGCTTGCCTTCTTCAGATGGCTTCAGCTGTAGAAATCCAGAAGTCCGACCGCGCTCTGGGAAGGGCTGACCCTCCGAATTTCAGAGTATTTACTCTTGTGAGTTAACAACGCTTCCGATTTGGAAATAACTTTGAATCAAGCTCTCATCAAAGTCTAGCAGGAAATACAGCAGTCATGGGTAGGTTTCTATCTCTTTTTTTCTTCTCTGCAATGAAGGTTCAGCCCGTAATAACAACATCTGCAGTATAGCTGCTGAAGCTGTGTTTGTGCCTAACCTCTTTTTATTAACGTAGTCCTTCTGTTATGTTTCAGGGTGTAACTAAATATTTTCAGTTCTAGGGAACGTGTAGCTAGATCATATCAATCGTGACTTATTTTTGCCCAGTTAAAAAGCAGTAAGCCATTTAAAAATACTTGCTAATGTATAAAAGATTGCATAAATCTCTGTTTTAATACTGCAATGGTGAAAATATCATCAGCAGATACAACTACCCAGCAAAGCCTATAATAAATAGAAATTAATGGCAGGACATCCCAGAGGTCAGCAAACCCAGGAGATGATAACTTTATAGGCATGTGGAGCCAGCAAGTGTTTAATCTATAAACTCTCTTGTTTTGAGCTGGGTGAAGCAGAGACAAGTAGACACAAGAAAAAGTACAAACAAGTTCTTTATTCTGAAACTGCATTAGAGCCCTCTAAAGATAGCATCAAGGACTGCCTGGAAATCCCCTGGATCCGTTTTGTAATTTTTTCCGGTGAATCTCAGGATAGCAAACAGGAGAGGGGAGGGTAAGTGGATGACCACAGCTGGTGTGGGCTGCTTTTGGTATTCCGCTTCTGCGGCGCAGACACCCGAGGTGGAATTCGTCCCCGTTGCTTTCCCCTCCCTTGGCTACAAGGTGCGTCCAGATGACTAGCCCAGGCGTCGACGTTTACTCTGCAAAGGCGACACGCTCGATGAGAGGAATCTCACAGCCCGTTTCTAAGGTGATGTTTCCTCCTGGAGAGAGTTGGAAAACCAGGGCGATACGCAGATTGCCTTTTACTCCATAGCTTCCGGACTAATCAGTCTGATGTTGAGCAAACTACAGAGGCACCCAAAACTTACGGCGACCAGCGCCTGCTGAAATCCCTGGGTGTTAGGCATTTAAATGAGGGGTAATTAACCTCTCACTTTTTCCATTTATATATTTGTTCGGCATGAAATTGGAGAAATTAACACCCACCTAACTCTCCTTGGTAGTTATGGGATTAAATTCATCGATGATTGCAGTATGCACTGACATCCTCAGGTGAAAAGTCTGATACATAAATAACAATGCTTAATATTTCTATCTGCATTGAGGATGTATTCACTCCCCACTAACAACACTTTCGAACCAACCGAGTCTCCTCCATCATTTTTCTGAAGTCACTTTGTCTTGTTTTCTTTCAGGTACTTCACGGGATACAGAGGAATCAAAATGAAACTTGCCCAAAAGGGAGCGTGTGGAACCAGATGCACGTCCCTGCACCAAACAACAGCTAAATACTAAGCCCATTTCACTACCATTTCCTTGGTTATTTTGCCAGTGTTCTAGAAATGTATTTGAATTCACAAATAATTCCCAGTTCAGGCTCAATATGTTCCCAGCGTAGAAGATCAGAGCAGATGCATTTATATCAGGGTAGAGCTGTTTGGGATAAGTGTTAATGGCAAGAAACTTGGCATTGTTGCCAAAGACAATATATCCTCCACTGGCATTAATAATGCATTCAAGAAAACGGGGTTTTCCTTTGTAGTCAATGGAATTGCCTTAAAGAATTACCTGGCTCCATCATCGGTTTCCTCTTCCTAACAAAGCAAAAGGTCTGAAATGTTGTCAAACGACAAGGAAAAGTGCTGGGCTGTGGTTCCCTGTACACTGCTTGCAGCTGGCTGCAGATCAGTATGTTTAGCATCTTTGAATGATAATACAGTTGAGACGTTCCAGGGAATTTGTATCTGGCTTACACAATGATTAATGTTATAAATTAGGGGAAATAGATGACCCACTTTTTTACTCTGAGGTTTTCAAGGTTATCAAGGGAGATGAGAACAAACCACTATGGCATGAACAAGGAAGTTAAGTGAGAAGTTCATCTAGCTGGCTTTTATCTATTTCTGCAGTGACTTATTGCCGTAATCAAGGGATAAACACCCTCTTTGCAGTGGAAAAATATTCATAATAAAGATAAAGTTGTGATCTCAGTGAGACCTGGGAAGTACCGATAAAAAAAAATCTTAGAATTACTAGCATGGAAAAAAATCCCAGCAATGAGAAATACAGGGGGAAGAATTACCTCTTCTCCTACATTGCTTGTACATCCATCAATTGCATCATTCCCTTTTACCCCTGTAATGAACCGTGAACTCACATTGATCTATTTGCCCACTGTGCATTTGTTTCAGTGGGTCTAGTTTGCTAATCCATCTACTTTACACTGTCTGACTCCTCATTTTTAGTGTTTTCCCACTCTTCCTGTCATCTTCGGGCTTTATCAGTAGTGACTTCATATTTTCTTCCTGGCCACAGATGAATATGTGGGATGAGATCAAATCTGGCACCCATCTCTGCAGAAAATAGCTAGAGAAGTAATGTGCCGAAGATTTCTTATTGCCAACCTATTAGTAATTCTGCCAGGCATCAGTTCTCAGTTAAATGGGTTTTTTGCCAGCAAGAGTTGCTAGATTTTTCTGTCGAAACATTGTACAATACTGAAACAAACACCTCACAAATGTCGGCGTAATTGCTTTTATAATCCAGGCTAATAAGTGACATCAGCAAAGCATGCAATCAGGTTTATTTAAGAAGCTTTTTCTCTAGTAATTAACATAGGATGACACTGGTTGTTTTCCTTCTTCTTCAAGTAACTGTTGTAGGGTTTGTGGGTGTAAGTTGCATTCAGGAAGAAGTGATATTATTTACTTGTATCACAGAAGAACAACATTTCCATTACATTAATATTTAAGGAAAATGTTAGATACAGAACCAGGATGTTTACTGAACACTTTTTCCCTCTATGTTTAGAATTTTATTATCTCCAGATGAGGTATTTACTACCGCTGAGATTAATTTGATGATAAAAAAATTCTTTATTGCCTTTAGATTTGCCAACCTCAGATTTTCCCTTGATGAGAGTGCAACTTGGACTTGGGAAGATGTCCAAATGTTTCTAAATTCATCCTTCTACAAATGTTAGTGTTCTGTTTTGATAAAATCGAATGCCTTTGAAAAGATTTAATCATTTTATGCTGCCCGTTGCCTGTTAGTTCTGAACTGCAAGGAGCTTTTGACTTGAGGCAAAAAATGACCTGGGGAGATAACCTACAGTATAAAGGCTCTCCAGTGTCATTAACCTTTAGTAGCCCCTGTGTGCCCATCTAATCCACATGAAAAATAAGCAAAGTCAAATCCATGAAAAAAGTTTCCCAACAGGTGCAACTTTTATACCTGCCATCCATTCAAAACGTGTAAACCACCCTATCTTCTGGCCTCTGGTGATAGACTTTGGGGACTTTCAATCCCTGTACGTGGGAGAGAAGTGTTCATGCTGTAAACAAGTCAGATGTCAAAAGAACAAATGGATGACACACACGGGGTGCTGGGTTAGAGTGCAGTTGTCAGGTTTTGGCATTATGTGGCAAGGCAAAAAGTTCCCTACTCCTACGTGTCTGCACCATCCACCCAGCTCCGCTGCCGTGCTCTGGCTGCTGAGCTGCCCCAGCCCAGCCGAGGAGAGGACCCTTTGATCCCTCGGTCTGGAAAATGTGATCTTCTTTATTTTCAGTTCTACTCAACTGCTGTGTTGTACAAGAGCTAAACAAACTGCAAATATTTTTTTTTTTTTAAAAATCTGTTTTCCTGTATTAAATAAGAGAAAACGATGTGCTATTAGTTTCCTCCATCAGGTCACTGAAAACTTGTTGCCCAGAGAAGCTGTGGATGTCCCTTCCTTGGAAGTGTTCAAGGCCAGGCTGGATGGGGCTTTGAGCAACCTGGTCTGGTGGGAGGTGTCACTGCCCAGGGCAGGGGGGTTGGAACTCAATGATCTTTAAGGTCCCTTCCAACCCGAACCATTCTATGACTCTATAATTTCCCTATCCCTCTCAGCTCCGAGAACTCCAGATGGCAGCTTGCAGGGCTGAGGACACCTCAGGACCAATTTTCTCCAACTCATTCAGGCCTGATAGGTTCTGAAGAAGAATTTTTCTCTCGGGAGGCTCTATCTGGGGAGAATCTAAATGGCACTTTTACAAGCTCATTTGCAAAGAGGGGGTTTCCCATTTGCGACTACAGGAGATTACCACGTTGAATCTTCAAAAAGAGCTAATTACCAAGAGGAATGGCACCAGCTGACTGTCAGGTGCAGGCTGGTGGGCACAGTCTGGGTGAAGCAGCCAGGGGTTCACACCGGTGTCCGGGTGCTCAGGCTGTTTGGTCGTGTTTGGAGAATGGCAGCACTCTGGCAGAACTTCCATTTCTTTCCTCCTCTCCGTGTATTTTGTGTGCCAGAAAACACCAGCGCTGCCGCTTTACCCTGAGGACCCCATGTTTGTAAACTGAGGCGGTTCCCACCAGGGCGCTCAGGCAGGTCAGAGCATCCATCCCTGCCCAGAAACACCCTGGGCGGTCCTGGGGTGCAGGAGCTGGAGTGCTCCCCTTGGGCTCTCCAGCATGACCAAGGCAATGTGGAAAGCTGAGGAAATCAGCTCGTTAAAGCTGGTCTTCACTCCAAGCTCAATGCAGCTTCCATCAGCTCCCCCACCACCACACAAAACATCTTTAGGATGTGTGGCAAAACCCCGTGTGCGGAGCAGCCTGTGCTAGGTGTGAGTTTCTAACCGCTGGCACCACCCCAGTCACCCACAGGACTTCTTTTTTTTTTTTTCTGATTAAATTCTGGTTCGTCCATCTCAGCTTTTCTCAGAATAGTTCTCTAGGGAGCTGGAGGCACCAGTGTGGATGGGCACGTCGGTACCGCACCAGTCGCTGGGGACAGCCCGATGGGCAGAACTCTGCTCAGCCTCCCTCACAGCAAATGAACCAGAGTACCGAAATACTCTAAATACTCTAAATACTCTAAATACTCTAAATACTTCCCAGCTTTGAAATCTCAAGGGAACCGTAATTACAGATTTAAGAGGAAAAATCTTGTGTAACCTATTTTTCCTGAAAAATTGTGATGAGGGAAGAGAAGAAAGAGAAAGCAAACAGTTTTATTGGTTTGGTTTTGGGTTTGGTTTGTTTTTTTTTTAACACTGCACCTTAGAATTGTAAAATAACCTATGTCAACGCAACATAAGCTTTTTGCAATATCATTGTACGTAATGTCAAAACCTTAGCATGAAGTTGTTACCTGGCACAATACAATATTACTGAAAGGCTGGATGAAAAGGACAGTGTATATTTACAGTCTGCCTTGTTTTCCTCCATAACTAACGTTAAGTTACTTAACCAAAGAAACCGGTGAGAGGAAAACGAGTTCCTGCCTACAACATTATTTATCTTGTCGCCAGAACTAAGTTTATCATGTAAAGATAATAACTGCAATTAAAAAGCCGTCACCTCGCTGAATAACAGTGAGAAACAGGAAAAGATAAGTCACACCACACCCAGAAACTTCTCTTGCACAGTCACAGAATAACCTGAGTTTCCTGAACAAATGACAGGTGATTTTTTCCAACCTTCAAATACTCGTTTTTTGTCCTCCTACTTCTAGCTTAATCAAAGATCACATATGAAAACCTTAACACCAAAAAAAAAAAAAAAAAAAAAAAATCACCCTTAAATACTCACCCAGACTGGACGAGTCTGTCCTCTGTGCCCACCGGCAGTGCGGTGCATGGGCTCACCTCAGCAGAGGGTCTCCCCCCATCTCACCTCCTCCACCCCTCCAGGCAGGCGGTGGTGGGTGGGATGCTGCACCCCCAGGCCACCCAGCAGCTCCTCTACCTCTTCTGCTTAGACCATCTCCAGCTATCGACTATCCAGGGGAATACGAGTACAAAAGCGTATTTGATTTCATCTGATCGATACCCACTTGAGAGTAATGAGGGATTACTTCAACAGCTGTCCCCCACTTTTCCCCTGGGTATTAATTACGCACACTCCTCCCCACCCCTCGTCAGTGAGACACGGGGGAAGCCAGACACTGGTGATGGCTTATCTGCACAGATTTCATGTGGCTTGTCATCAGAAGACAGGGTTTGGGAGATCGTGCAGCTATTTTGCTAAACGAAGTGGTTTATTCTAACTTCTGTTACTTAATTTTTTAATTTCTTTTTGTTTGAAGTATCGGGTTTCCACAGATAGGTGTTTTAAAAACAAATTCTGCCAACTTTTAGATGGTATCTCTCCTCCCCAAAACCTCACTACTGTAAAATCTAAGTTGGAAGTATACCATGATTCATGCAACCTCTTCCTTTCCCATGTGAAAATAGTTCTCGTTCCTCAGACACTTTGTCTAGGTGCTTTTCACACACGTCTATGTACCTTAGGTGAAAAGGCTTGTACATAAGTCTCAGTTTTTCTTCATTTCAGTTCAGGATGAGTTGTTTTAGACACAGCTCCTATCTCCAGCTGCATCTCTCCAAGCAACATGAAAATATTGTCATATTTTTCCAAAAGGTCTCAGGGGCTTCCACCCATTTCAAAAGTGATTGCTGCCAGAAGATGTCGGATGGGAAGTGGCCCTTTGGCTAGAGGAGCACATTGTGCACACTCATCTGATGTCCTCAAACGACATCTTCAGTTTCCAAGGGCTGGTGGATCTCCACAGCTTCCCAGCACGCACGGTCTCCCATCTGCTTTGGCGTCCCCACGTCTCCACCTCCGTGTTCTCCAATTCCAGAGGCTCGTTGCTGCCTGCCTGGGATGGGACGGGGCTGGAGGACCCCGAGCCAGCCAGGGCATGGGGGCAGGACCCATGGTCAGCACAGCCACCCTCATGCAGTGAGAGTGCTGAAAAAAGTTTCCTTGTGGGTAGATTCTCCTTCCCGGTTCCTCTTTTAGCCATTTTTTGCCTTCCCCTTGCTCATCACAGCCTCCTCCTGCCTGCATGGCCAGCTGCATTTCATCTTCCCCTCTGCAAACCAGCACATCATTCCCTGACCAGCAGCCATCCCACTCTGTCACAGATGCCTGGCTTTCCACCGTACAATCTTGCTGGCCCACCCCACGCACCACAGCCACCCTGTGAAGCCCACGGGACTTCACGGTGGCCACCTGTCTCTGCTGCCTTCTCAGTGCTTCTCTGCCTCTTTAAGGAGGTACCGCATGAAGAGGGAAGAAGTGTTTGGGTTTGGTTTTTTTCTTCTAGGAGGTTATTTAAGGCTGCCTGTTGCATAATTAAGCAATGCTTCCACCAAGTGATTAGCAGCCCGCCCAGCTGTGAGTATCTTTTATTCATCCCGCGCTTGGGAGCACACCCAGGCTTTGGGCTTTGTGCGGAGCTATTTGCTCCTTTTCGCTGGGGTGGTTTTCAGTGGAAAGGGGATGAAAACATCCTCATCTCCTGGGGAGAGCTGTGGGAAAGCTCCAGGGAAAGCCATTCCCTCATCCATCCCCTCGAACCACACGGGACAGACCCGAAGCGGGTAAGGCAGGGCTGGCTCTCGCACCCGTCCCACTGCATCCCCCCGCGTGTTGGAGAACCCGAGGTGGGTGTAGAACCTCACCTGGCCTTTTGCCAGGACTGCAGCCACCCTGCCACAAGACGAGGTTTTCACGTCTATCCATAACGAAAGCACGGGACAATGCGACCTAACGGGCAACGAAAGAAAAAAACATATTCTCTAGGCTACAAGAGCTGCTGTGCTCTGCTGAGGCGATCAAGGCTAAAAATGGCACAAGAGCTCAGGAGAATTGTTCCCTGAAGAACCACTTCCTGCCATCAAACTATGGTGTGTTTTTTTTCTGTTTTTTTTTTCTGGTTTTTTTTTTTTTTTTGGCTTGAGAAGTCACATGGCTACTATTTGTAAATATTTCCTCCCCCTTCAATAATTTTTTCTGTGTCCCCTCCATTATATAAAAGGGAATCCAGATGCCTTCTGGTCTTCCCAGTGCCTGTTGAAGGTAGAGAAAAACACCACAAGCTTCAGTAGCTGACAGTCATGTATTATAGAGTCCGATAAGATGTTCAAATACCACAAGATAATAGCAAGACATAGCCATGTGGGGTGTAGCTCACTCTTCAGAGCTTCATAAGAAATTTGATTCATGTTTCCTTCTAAGAGCAAAAAAGAGGGATGATGCACTTCAGGTGAATCAAGTAAACAACCCTTCCTTGCCTGAGCACTTTATGGACCTTATTGCTCTCAGCTCAAAGGAGGCAGACAGCCAGTGATAGCTTTCCCAGTGACTGGTGTCACTTGGAGGTTCTCAGGTTCAAACCCATCACGCTGAGGGCTGGGTGACCAGCACAGCAGAGGAAGGCCTGTCTACCTAAGCATGCTCATTCATTGATTAAAACTGCAAAAAGGAGAAGATGAGAGAAGAAAATCTCCTCTTCTTGAACTTCATGCAAATTTCAATTTTGAGACTGAAAGTGACCCGAACAGCCATTAATACTCTTACCATCCCAAGGGGCACCACCAGCCAGGCAAGATGCTGCTCGTCAACAACGCGCTTCAGTTCTCCCATAAAGAAGGCTCTAGAAAACCCCACTGCTACACCTCCCTACCTGTGTTTTTATTACTTGACATCCTTCTTCTGAGGAAGCTGTCACCTCCACCCCATTAGAGAAGACCAGACAGAACTGGCATGGCTTTGCCTGTGGCTTGAGGTCCTCCATTGCCATCCCAAATCTGAAGAGAGAGAAGTATGCCCGCGCCTGAGTTAACACCACAAGCTTCCCAACAAAGCTTCCTAGCAGCTTCAAAACTTTTCTTACGTCTTGATTGTCAGTGGAACAATCCGATAGCAAAGATAGAAAACACTTGAAACTAAAAATATGCAGCAGCCAGGGGTATTGTGTGTGGTTGAATAAGGGGAAGTACTTGACCTCGTGGTGCCCTGGGTTCCAGATGAGCAGCCCTGAGCCTTTTGAATCAGTATCTGATAGCTTGCTTTTTCGTCAGTGTTCATCCTTGCTGTTCGTTATGTGTCACATCTTCAACTAAATAATAATAAGAAGAAGAACTTCATTTAAAAGTTTGGTGATGGGCGTTCATGACAGCTGCTAAAGGTATGCAGAACGAACAGTATGTACCCACAAGGAGCACGTGGGTACATGGAAGCACATTGAACACACATCATTTTCAGCCACGTAGAGAAAGGAGGAGAAGGTGAACAAAGTATTCATTGCATGGAGAGAGGGACCAAAAGCACTGGAGTTCAATTTCCGCTAGCTAGCATTTAGATGAATCCTTTCCAGAGGCCTGTCTGTGAATAAGATAATTATGTGAGTTTGGAGGGGTTCAAGGCAGTTCTTGAGTCTCCCACGATTTTCCTATGTAACCTAGGCAAATAGTTTAACCCTTTCAATGCTTCAGTTTTTGGGGGTTTTTAATAGCATTCCTAGTAACGCTGCTCTGCACAACATTTTCATATACTAGATCACCCTACTGCGAGGATGGTGAGACACTGGAACAGGTTGCCCAGAGAAGCTGTAGATTCCCCATCCCATTCAAGACCAGGCTGGATGGGGCTTTGAGCAACCTGGTCTAGTGGGAGGTGTCCCTGCCCATGGCAGGGGGTTGGAA
>JAOXJK010000023.1:60893217-60905052 GCA_025774025.1 Xenus cinereus | reverse complement strand
TTCCTGTGCAACCTGCTCTGGGTGGACCTGCTTTGGCAGGGGGTTGGACTAGATGATCTCCAGAGGTCCCTTCCAACGCCATTGATTCTGTGATTCTGTGTGATTCTGTCCCTGTGCCAGCGCAGGGGCAATTCAGGCAGGGAGGTGACAGCCAGCAGTTCCTGGGGAGTGGTAACCATTCACCTCAGGTGGAATCCCAGCAGGAAAGTCAACGTTCAGCTATTTTATTATTCACAGAAAACGAGGTGGAGCTCCCAGTTCCAGGTGGGCATCAAAGAGCGAGGATGAGCATGGTGCCTGCCAGCATCCCTGCAGATGGATAAACCCCGGAGAGCCAATAGCACCCAGCTCCCACCCTGGCAGGACAGATGGAGTCAGTCTCCTGCCTCCCTCCTTCCCCTGGGACACAGAACCATTTTCGCCCAGGCCCAGTGTACCCAGTTCTGGTGGCAGCTTTCTTGTGTCTGGAAATAAAGGTTTGCTGAGTGTCATAGCACTGGGCAGAGAAAGCAGTCAAATCCGAGGTCTTGAGACAGGAAAAAATTTGCCATCTCTCTGTTAAAGAAACCTGGTCAGCTCAGGCATTTTCTGATTTTTTTTTTTTTTTTTGTGAGCAGTCACTCCTGATTTTTTTTAATCCCTGGGATCTCACTCGTTCAACAGAAGCACAGAATCACATGGGGTTGGAAGGGACCTCCGGAGATCATCTAGTCCAACCCCTCATGCCAGAGTCACCCAGAGCACCCCGTCTCCACCACTTAAAAAGAAACGGGCACAAAACGAGAGTAATTATCTCGCATTGAAAAAAGAGCACCATTTTGCATGGCAAATCTCCCCGTGGTATCGCTGGGAACTCAGTGACTATTTCAGCAAAGGCCAGAAGTGGCACTTGCTGCAGCCTGTGACACCTCCATGGAGCATCTCGCCACCTTCGTGCCCCACCTCAATGGCTTGGGGTCACCGTGTACCTGCCGAAGGGCACATAAATTCACAGCCTTTCCGTGTATTTATGCCTGCAGCCCGCTCATAAATATTCTCTGGGCTTTTGCATGAGAAGTAACGTCAAAGGCTCTGAGCTGAGAGCCCAAAGTAATTATTTCTCTAGCCAACATAATCACCAGAATTAAGGCTGGCAGAGACACTCTCCTAAAGCAGACAAGACCTTGCGTGGGGAAAAGTAATTCGAATTACTTCAGGGAATGACTGATTTTGCCACATTAGGGAGAGCACGGTTTTTCATGCAGTGTAAGCCCTTAGGGTCTCCATCATATGTTTGTTAAGGTAAAGGAAATAATGCAGATTTTTTGCTACATTCCAATCTGGGTGTCTCCATCCAGCCTTCTGGAAGTTCCCCTGCAGGTTCAGCCACTGTGGCTGTTGCCGATAGTGCAATATATAGGTACTTTCCCAGAAGTTGTGGTACGCTGTAAATCAGCTATGTTATTGGGACCTGGGCAGTGCGGAGAGGTGAGAAATAAATTACTCTGCCAAGCGGCCAAATGGGATTCTTTTTGAGAGAAAGCTGCTGCAGCGGGTACATTTCTCTAAGTCTTTTTCCAAGAGATTGTGCAGGTACGAAATGAATGCCCGGAGCCAAACGCACCCTCGCTCCTTCCCCGAGCCTGGTGTAGCTCCAGAATTGGGTCTGTGGGATGTGACTGGCAGAAAAGCCCAGGTAAGGAAACAGTATTTCAGTGCAGAGCTGCAATTTTTGGTAACAATCCCTTCGATCCCATTCTCCTTCCCCTGCAAGGGCTGGGAATAGGGCTCCGACAAAAGGAGCCAAGAAACCAGACCGTGCCTGACCAATTTGAGGAGGTCGGCGGCTTCCATCGAGGACCGATTCCCTCGGTGCAGAGGAGCTCAGGAGCTGGAGATGAGGAGTTGGAGAGCTGTAGGTGGTTTCTGCTTTCCTGTGCACGCCAGGAGGCAGGATGAGCAGATTGGAAGGCCCTTTCTGGTGGAAACCACCCCATTTTGGGTGGAGCAGGCTTCGCAGGGTTCCAGCTGAGGGTTTCGCTAGGCCAAGGGAAGCAAAGTAAACTGCCTGGAGTTGCTACAACAAGACATCAATCTCTGCCTCGCTGGTGATTAACTCCTTAATGCCCCTCTGCCTACCAAACAATTTGTTACTCAGCCGTAAACATGAATTTCTAACAGCTTTACTGAGAGCACGCCAGCCGTGACTCTTCTTCCCAAACCGACAGCTTTTATTACAGACTTGGCAGAGCTCGGACCATCTCCTCACCCCAGGGCTAGCACAGAGATGGCCGGGACAGAGGCAGCAGTTGGAGAAGATGCCAGCTCCAGGAGCAAAGACGCATCCAAAAGAGCTGGAGATCTCTGCCACGGTTCTTCAAGCGCTTCGAGAAGAAAGACGGTGCCTGCAAGGGTACTAACGGAGGTCGTTCACGTTTCCTTTGTGCCTTTGGGAGGCCTGGAGCTCATTCCCTAAGCAACAGATAATCAAAATGCGGTTATAACGTGGTTAAGCTTTTCAGTAGCTGGACGGGAGCCAGAATGTATCTGTACAAGCTGAAATTAATATGGTTAGACATGATTAATGTTGGTCTTGCATCACCGGAAAGGAATCACCTAGGTGACTGCTTTGTCCCTAACTCAGAGGGCATGAGATGTCAAGCTTTTTTGCTCGTTATTCTAATATCTATAATTTCAGGACCTTTCAGTATGTTTATGCCTGCAGTTTGCTCATAAATACTCTCTAATTCTTCCATATTGGGCAGAAAGATGGAGTGCTTGAAGAGGCACCGGTAATGAAACGGTGCTTTGTCAGAACGAAGGGCACAGATTCCGATCAGCAAACACCCGTTCGGCCGCTGTCTGTTCACGAAGGCTTCTAAATACCAGGGGTTGCCTGGCTTTTTGACAGGCACCAGCAGGTAGAGCAGTCACAAGGCTCATGGGAGCCCTGGCTTCAGCTGCTTCCCATAAAAAAAGCCCCCTTCCCTCGCGTTGGGTCTCGTGGATCCACATCCCACCGGGCTGCGGAGGTAGCCCAGTTCTGCAGCACAGGGATGAAGATGCGATGAAGTTCTTGAACGTATAAGGAGTACTTTGAGAAAAGGCAGAATCTCGGGTCTGATCTCTTCCATCTCTTGCTTTCCTGTTTTTCATGTTCCTCTGCAGTGTCCCCACCTCAGGAGGGAGAATGAGTCCCAGCTGGCAGAGAGGAGCTGTGGGTTTGAGCTACCCCAGGCAGCGGGGACAATCCCACCTCCAGGGCTGGCAACGTGTCCCCCAGCTGAATTAATAAATATAAGGTTCCCAGCTCCCATGATGCCTGCTTAGTTTAGGAAGCTCTTGGTGTTTTTGTTAATGGAGATGCCAAATTATAGGTCCCACGTGGAGAAAAATGCCTTTCTCAGCCCTGTAGAGTATCCAACACTCCAACTAAAGTAGTTTTTAAGAACTGCTCTTGCCTTCAAACATTTCTTGCCTCGCACCCTTAAAAGCATAGCTGTCCTTTGCTGATTTACCTCCCACGTGACTTCCCAAGGTGACACAAAGTATGAGCAACAGGCAAAACCAATGAACTTTTCTTTGTCTAGGTCTCCCGAGACCTCCGCCGCCTTGCCTGGCTGGCTATACCTCTCTGCTCGTAATTTTCTGAGAACAGGACAATATGCATTTCAAGGCCTTTTCCAACTTAAAGGATTGCATGATTCTGGGATTCAAGACCGTGAGACCTCTTGCTCGGGGCATTGCTGTGGGTTTGGGACGGGGAAGCACCAAGCACTGAGGAACATGCACGGGGAGCACCTCGTCGTCCACGTGCCCAGCAAGGAGCTCGGCTGCAGGGGGTAGTTTAGTCTCTTTGGACTGTGCTCAATTCTAGACTAAGTATTTTTGGGCTTTACTTTTGTTTTTTTCACCTTAGTGACACCGAATTACATAAGCCTCTTTTTTTTTTTTTTTTTTCCCCACCTCTGGTAATTAGTGCAGCCAGCGCTCCCATTGAGCACAACGCCCTGCCAGCACCTAATGCCACCCCGCTCATTAGCAGCACCACGTCCCTCTTTGCGTTGTTTGTTCCCTCACGGGTGGCTCTCGCCCACACACCCGCACGCGGCGCGTTCTGCATCAGCAGCTTTGGAAAACTGAACCTTCCCTTCTCTAATCCGCCGACTAAAAGCGGGGCGTTGAACGGCTCCGTAGCTTCCCCTGTCCCCTTTAGAGCTTTAATAGCCCTAAATGTGCAGACGGTGTCATCGTAATGTGACGCGGAAGAGGGAAACGACGGCCTCAAACATGTCGCAAGCATGTGCAAGCCTTGTAAGCAACGCGGACGCATGGCCACCAAGCGGCGGGTGATGACAGGACTTGGCAGGTCCATTAAACGATTCACCATCAACAGCTTGAGACCAGAATTGAGAAATTGAGCTTGGGCTTCAGTTTGAGGCTGGACTAGATGACCTTTGGAGGTCCCTTCCCGCCTGGACCATTTTATGATTCTATGATTCAGTCTGAGGGTCTAGCTCTTTTGAGCCGGGCAACACACTGGAAAGTGTTTCAGAGGGAAAGGAGAAGGGGTTTTCTATACGTTTCTCTGTCTATACAGTCAGCCCATGTATCAAAGCTCTGTATCTGTGGTCCGCTTCTGGGCTGAATCAGCTGAGGTTTTGCCGTGGGCTTGAGTGTGGACAACATACGACCCAATTTGGACCTATTATTCACAATAACAATAGCTCTATTTGCAGGTTTTTAGCCCTCTGGGAACTTTCAGCCTTCTTGCTCACCATGTTCTCATTCAAAAAAGCCGCAGGTTATGGGACCTGCAGCCCAGGCATGAACAGCAAAAACTGCCTGCTACGAGGCAGGTTTTTGGAGGCAGAGAGGCCAATACTGTTGCTATTACATCTTCTCCATCTCTTCCTGTACACGGGAAGAAGTGATTTTGTTTATGTACAAGGAATCAAATCTGCCTTACAGAGCTACAAAGTCTGAACTATTTACCAAACTCGCTCCTAAAGTTCTAACTCATCACACCACTGAGTCTTCTAAGCCCCTTATTAAGATCCCAGTGTAAGCTGATTTGGTCATAGGCCCATGAGAAAAGCATAAAATTTTCTATTAGAGCAGATGAATGTAATATTTAGAGCTTCCAAGACAGTTAAAGTGCAGGTGGCCTTTATTTTAGGCCACTCTGCAGGGATATCAGTGAAGTGTAACCTATGGCAGGAGCCATACAACTAACAAAGGGAGTACTAAGAAATTAAAATGGAAGAAGATACTTCTCTGCAGCCTTTGCCAGGTTTTGGGAAAGCAAGAGCTCTAGTTATGTCTCATTTTTATGAGACAAAATCGATCTTTCCAATATTGACAAATGAGAAGACTTGAGAGTCAGACAGCTTCTCATGTGGACAAAAATCCTTATGGCTCAAGCAAGGCCAATTTAGAGCGGGGATTTCTAAATGTCTGGGCTGAAACTCAATCGAGGTTGACTTATGTTTAAAAAGAAACAACGGAAAATCAGTGGTTCAAAATACAGCCCCATAGTACCTGGGGTAAAGGACAAGCTTTCGGTCGGTTACCTTTATATTCCCACCTGAAGGGCCCCTGATAAGGAGGTAAAGGCCAGCCTGTGCCACAGCTCACATACAACCTCAACCAAATGTATTGCTATTTACACAGCCTCTCATTAGTGAAATTGCAGATTTACACACATACTCACTCAAGAACTGTGTGTCATGGCTTGGTTTGCTTCTTTATTTACCAGTCTTATCAAACCGTCTGACTGACACAGCCCCGCCATTCACTATTGCCTGTTTTATTCAGCAAGGAGAATTTGCATAACACTCGCTATGGAATATTAAACTTTCATAAATCTGTTCGAAGTTAAAAGAAAAAAATGATTAAAAGAATCCATTCCTGAAGTCTTGTTCTGGTTTGAGGTCAAACAGAACCAATTTTCTTTTCGGTAGTCCTACTTTTCAGTTAAGCCTCTTCTAAGTCTCTGAAATTAAGGGTGTATTTTTCAGTGTCGGCTTCATGCTCAGGATAAAGCTGAGGGATCAAAGGGGTCAGCCTCCCTCTTTAATGGCCGGTGGCTGAGGAGGACTCTGTCTGTCTGTCTGCCTTTGATCCCGATCCATGCATTCCTTAATCCATTTCCTGAGTTCAGCTCCCGTCCGTCCCTCGCTGATCCAGTCTGGGGCTTCATCCTGGGAGCTCAATATAGTTTTTTGTACCTATTGTGTATATTTCATTGTTTTCTTTTTTGATATCATTATCTTTTTCTTTTTATCATTAATAATATTTCATTAAAGTAGTTTAGTTTCCTTTCAACTCATAAATCTCCTTCTCTCTCATCCTTCTCTCCCTGAAGGGAGAGGCAGATTTATTGGTGCCCAACGTGGGACTCGACCGGGGCTCGACCAGGGCTCTGCCAGATTGCCTGAATAGTTCGGATTCCAGCTTGCTCAGTGGAGAGACGACAAGTCTGCATATGTTTCTAAACTTGGGACCGAATTTCAAAGCTTCCAGTTCTGCCAGAAGCCCTAAAACCCATTAAAGCCACTGTTCTCCCAAACGCCCGTTGCCTGCATGCTGTTAGTCTCTGTGTTCACCCTCGCACACACGCAAACATTAAAGCTTGGCTGTTGTTAAATACAGAGTAATCCCTGAGGAAAAAAAAAAAACAACAACAACAACAACAAAACCACTATCATAGTAAATATAACTTGGTTTTTGGTCACTTGATGAGCCTGCCTCTGGCACCTCTGGCTGTGAAGTTTTCCCGTGCATACGCTGCTATCTGTTGCACAGGCCAGTCCCCGTCCTGGATAAGGACAATGTTGGTGTTTTCCTGGCTTTGTACGAGATTTGTTAGGCTCCTTTGTTTAGTGCTTTCTCCCAGCCAAACCCTGCCCAGCTCACGCCCTCGTGATTCATCATCCCCTCGGTGTTGCTCAGTTACAAGAACAAACCAGCTTCCAAGGGACCGGAGGTCATCACTGCCGTGCCATAAGCTTGGGGGGGGGAGACACAATGGCAATTCTAGCCCTGCTAAGGTAACAGTAATAGTTGTGCTGGTGTCCTTGGGGCACTCCAGTAACCCCAGTGCCACTGCTGCAGGTGACGGTGGGGTAGGTGGGCTTCAGCCTCTCTATCCTACAAACCCTGAACTTTCAACCAGGCCTCCAAAAAAGAAAGGAAAAAAAAAAAAAAAGAGATGCTAGAACATATACAACCCCAAAACAGAGTTGCTGCTCTGAATGGGCAAGAAGGGTTACTGACAATGTTCTGAGCATTTTGAATGTGCTGTCAAAAACGTTGAATTTTGTGCTGTCACAGCTGCCCTTTCTCCAAAACATGGGAAAGGGCACAAAGGGCGGTATTGCCTCACCTGCTTCTGTCACCGCGGTGTCTGACGCGAGCAAGTTGGGACCTTGGGACACAGAGGAGTAAGAGGAAGGAAAGCAGCTTCTTCATTTCTTTTCAGATCAGGGTGGTGGTGGTGTTGCCCTGGGTGTTGCCTTTGAGGAGTGGCTGGGTTGGCATCCTGAGGAGGAACAGGCTCAGATAGTTTGCCAGCCTTGGCAATCAGTTACAGCTAAATGCAAAAAACATCCACAGTTTCAGCATACCTTCCAAATGCGCATCCTCCCGACGGCTCTACCAGGTGCTGTTGTGCCTGTTTCACACGGAAACAGATGGTCGGAGAAGAAAGTGGCACTGGAGAGGATTGCGGCGCTCCCTTCCCGGGTTATTGGCCAGGCTTTTCTCTTCATCCCTTATACCCACACGTACAGGCAAAACTGAGGTTTCCAATCAACAGATCACAGCTAAGCTCAACCCCCTGTAGGTTCCCTTTCCTCCCAAACCCTCACACACAACGAACTGCTGAAAGATGACAACTTTCCTGAAGCAAATTACACCACTGAAGGACCAGTTTGCACACGCGGCTCGCTAAAATCTCTCCCCCCAGCACTCCCACACCGACCAGCAGCTGCAGCACTATCAAGAGGGAATTGAAAAATGACATTGAGAGCAAATCACTACTTGAGGTACTGGTGTTTCACGTCAGAATTAGCAGCCATTTCAAGCTTTCCTTGAGCTGCTTTCTCACCGTTACATCTCCCTTGAGAAAGGCTTAAGGTCAGAATGACCTCCTCCTCCTCCACACCTCTTAATCCTTCTGTAGTTCACCTACTAACCCAACCAGTCACGGTCATTCTGCATCTCCTGGAGAAAAAAAAAACAACCTAAAAAAAATATAACCCCTGACTTTTTATAACTTCTGTGTGGATTCAGGGTTTTCTTTCCGCAGGATTATTAGGGAAAGCCTTCTCCAGGCTATGGAAAGACAAGCTGACCTGAATTTCTGCTATCAGAAGGCTTCAAGTGTAATCAGACAAGAGTGGATAAAAATGTAGGTTAATATTAACTTGTTGAACTGGAATGCAGACTCTCGTCTTGAGCACGTGCATTTGTCCTTTGCCCCTGCCTCCTCCTCATTGATGGCTGAAAGATTTCTAATTAGTGCAGGTGCTGATCACTCAGTCAACCTTCTATCCCAGGCTGGCTTGCAAAAGCTTTAACACTAATAACTCCTGAAGAGCTCTGAGCAAAAAGCTTTGTGCCTTTTATGTGAGATGTGGCTGCTTGTTTGTGCTGCAATAAGGGCTCTTACTAAATCAGTAACATTTCAGCTTAAATCATTTGCTAATTATACAATTAATACTCTTCCCTTGGCTTGTAATCCACCTTGTACTACACAGGGAGCAAAGGAAATGTCATGGGTGCCACCTTGGATTGAAGCAGAAGCCAATACTTTACAATGCATCATCCTCAGCAATAGCAACCGCCTTGGTCATAAACTGGTCGTGTCGCAACTTCTCCCATCGTGAAGAAAGAGCCAAACTCTTATTCAGCTGTGTCCCCGGGTCCGACTGTGCTTCCCCTGCAGCCTCATCCCAAGATTTTTCCTCCCAAGATTCACCATTCCCACCAGAATGGACATTTCTCCTACTTTTTCATTTCATTCCATCTAACTGCAGGAATATTTATCTTTCCCACATTTCCCAATTCTTTTCTTCCTCTAAAGAAGTCCCTTAATGAAAAATAACTACTGGTTGATGTCACTAGTGCCAATCATTTCACCAGAATCAAAACTTTCATAAAACTCACCCCCAAAAATTCCATTTATTGACCATTGACACTGGTCAATGAAGAATTTTTTTTCCTGCAATTTATGTTTCTATATCTTTATATTTCCACCTGTTGTGAGATAGATTTTAAAAGTTATTTAAAAACATAAACTAAGGATTTGCTAATGTTATTTTCATAAGGTCAAGGTCCTTTTGTTTTGATAAGATTAAAAAAATGCATCCCATTAACCACTGTTTTTGTTGTTTCATGTGAATAAAAATAATAACAAAATAGGTGCCTAAGTTTGCAAATGAAGTGTTGCAGTCTGATCTAATAATTTTTGGCTGAAAGTCTTTATTAAACCAAACTGGTTCATAAAAGTTGCTTTGATTTTGTTTATCCAAATCTGCTTTTTCCAGCAAGAAAGGTTTCTATATGAAAATTTTTTGCAATTTCCATTTTAGTGGCCACCCAGGCTCCTACCAGCTGCAAAAACAAACAGGAAAACTGCGGCGTACAGAAACAGAAACAGGCTGGTGAAGGGTTCAATGTAAGTCCATAAATCTCTAATTATATAAATTATATTTGTTGCTAATAATACATTCTGCTAGTCAGAGATGACAGAACAAGGACTGTAAAAGTTAAAAGGAAACTATTACACAGATGAAGGGGGCAACATCCTTTTAACATCCTATTGGAGATATTCAATTATTATCGTTATGATGGGCCAAGTTGTTGCTTTAAATTAGCCTCATGAGGTCTTGCCTCATGTGCCTTATTACCCACATGAAAAGAGTGGGTGGCTGGAGAGTTGTGAAACCCTCCTCCTTCAATCAGTGGACGAGGAGGAGGAGGAGAGAGCGTCAGAGGAGGATCTGCGTGACGGGCAAGCGATGTTTCCTTCACAGTTGCAACCTACTAACCAAGTAACGTAACCCAGCAGGGAAGGACTACCTGTTCAGATGTGGTAAATCAGAGCATTTTGAGCAATTTAGTTCATTTTAAACTTCTAAATCTCCTTATCTCTTCCTCTCTTCTCTTTTGTGGCATCTGTCATTCTGGTTTTGGTAAATTTGGGCAAAAACACGACATACCTACACCCTTCTTCTTCATTAAAGTAGGTGCTGCCGACCACCATCAGAAATCAAATATCATGGTTTCCTCTGTGCCATTTGCCAATTCAGAGCCATTTACCGGCCATTTAAAGCCACCAGGAAATTTCAAATTGACAAACTTTTGGAGGTGAAACTGTGGGCCCTTACACCTTTTGAATTTGAATCAGGAGTTGCAAACGTCTTTAAAATCTGCATATAAACCTGCAGTGGCTTGTGGAAGCTGTGAAGCGGTTGACAAAACTTAAGCAAGAAAATATTTTAAAATCCTATTACTTGCACAGTTCTGATGTTCCACCTTCCAAAAGGTCGTGAGATTACTGAGCAGCGCTGGTTTCTCGGTGCAATTTCTGGGGGACATGTAGGATGAGGGAGGGGTAAACAGAGGAGCCCGACTGGAGAAGACACCATCTAACACCTGGATATGGTTAGGGAACAAACTAGGGAAAAAAAGACATCCCTTGCTGACACGTTTAGCCCAGCATTTCACTCTAGACAAGTCACAGTTGGATGACAACACAAAAAGCATCCAGGCTGAGGCACTGCAGAGTTTGCATCCCTGCTGTTTCATCTCAGTTTCCCCTCTCCTTCCGTTCCTTCTCATTCCGCTCTCTGACCATTTTTCCTTGTGGCTTTAAATACACTGTCAGTGAGTTTACAAGAGATAAATAATGAGGCGCCGGGGCCGAGAAGCTGCTGGTGGTGACACGAAGTCATTTCTCCAGATCGCCACCTGCTACTGACCTACACAGGATGGTCCCTCCTGGCCTCCTGCCCCTGTTTGCAGGATGTTTTCAATCGCTGTGGGGAAAGGTACAACTGTTAATTGGAAATTAGGGCAAGAGGGCGGAGGCTCCCTGAAATGTAATTATAAAGCACGGCGCTATGTCCCAGCGCTGCCATGGGAAAGCAGCTCGTAACTCTAATTTGGGTGCTGTGATGGCTTCTCTGCCAACCGCCTGGCTTCCCTGGAGCCATCGCAGAGGAGCTGCTGCTCCCCAGCACCAGGCTTGAGCTTTGGAGCCGCCCAGCCCCAGCCCGAGGGGCATTTTTCTACCCAAGAACTGATACCGAATGTCTCATCGCCGGTGTCTCCCTGCTCAGGGTTTTCTGCCGATTCAGCTCCTCGGGACTGCGCGGTGTATTTCTTCATCTGTTGTGACAGCAGAAACACACCGGATGCCCTAAAGCTGGGAAAGAGAGGCTTTGTGTTGCCCAGATCAACTGTTTCGTGCTGATCTTAATTTTCACATGAGCAGATATGCTAGGTGCCTACTATTTGCATCTATACCGTAGGTTGGCAGCCCCAAAGCCTGATAGGATATCAGGTGTTTGAGGGATATGGCATGGATATGGTATTTGAGGGATACCAATTCCTATCTTCTGCTTACAGGAGGTGGATTATAGCACTATTTACCACCGCCATGAGGGAAGCAGGAAACACGATGGTAAAGCCTACCAGCCTTCCAGTACCTGAAGGGAGCCTACAGGAGAGATGGGGAGGGACTCTTTGTCAGGAGGTGCAGTGACAGGACAACGGTTAACGGTTTTAAACTGAAAGAGGGGAGATTTAGAATAGATACCAGAAAGAAATTATTTCCTGTGAGGGTGG
>JAOXJK010000023.1:60881978-60893117 GCA_025774025.1 Xenus cinereus | reverse complement strand
TGGCCCAGGTTGCCCAGAGAAGCTGTGGCTGCCCCATCCCTGGAGGGGTTCAAGGCCAGGCTGGATGGGGCTTTGAGGGACCTGCTCTGGTGGGAGGTGTCCCTGCCCATGGCAGGGGGTTGGAACTGGCTGATCTTTAAGGTCCCTTCCAATTCCAACCATTCTACGAAAGCCCTGTAAGATGGACACAAACAACTCCCTTTACGAACAACCCCTGCTCATTAGTTCATTCATGTTTTTATTGCTAGGTCAGCCCATATCTTCCTTTTATTAACGCAGGCTAAATGAAGTGGGGAAATTAAAGCATCTACGGAGCTGCAGTGAGGCACAGACCACATTTTCAGCGGCAGGAGCGTACGGCAGCAGCGCTCTAATTACTTGGCAGTCGTCTGCAGTGCCTCCCTGCCTCCAAAATGCTTTTCACAGGCTGTCAACAAGTCTTTATGTTTGCGTTTGACTTGGCGGGGACTCCGAAAACCGGGCGAGTAAGTGAGGAGGAGCCCATGTACAAGCCCAGTCATCTGTACCTTGGCTCCATCTTCTGCGATCTCTCATCTGATAACCTGCACAGCCCTCTCTGCGTTTCACTCCCTGCTTGTGCCTTATCACTGGCGACTTGAAAGAAAGAGTCTCTCCAGATTACACTAGCTTTACATTAGCTACACTGCTGGTTTTAATAGCAAAACGGCTACTGCCTTTACAGCAGCAGAAGTGGGCCAGTTCTGGGGCAAATTCTAGATTATTCACTAAGAAGCAAACCAGATCTCAGCTTGACTTCAAACTCTCAGATTTGTTATTTGTGAATATTTGGTGTAATATAAAATAAAACCAAGCCAGATAAAATGTAGTACCTGCATACTTTTGAAATAAAGTTTAAATATTTCATTTCAAAATTTTATTGGTCTAAAATCTGGAAAAAAAATATACTGGGAAAACAAAGCTGAAATAAATATCCTGAAAGCAGCCAAATAAAAGAAACCAAAAATGCCCTAAAGAACCCATCGTTTAGACAAACTTAATGCCAGACTTCTGGACTTTTTTACACAGTAAACTACAAATAAACTCAGATTGGAGCTCAGATTGGAGCTCAGATTGGAGCCATCTTGATGACATAATCCTCATTCCCAGTATTAATACAACCCAGTATCTCACCTGCAGCAGTGTTTAATATATTAGAACAAAGTATCCTTTCCCAAAACATGCAATATATATGATCTGTGTAATATCCTATGTAAAGTAATGTTATACATAGGAGGTGACAACCCACTGTGATGCCTGAAGCCATTTTTCCTCCTTGGAGCTATTTTGGTTGGATTGCTTCGGCTTGGTTCCACCCCCATGGCAGGTTCCAGAGCCATCTTTGGGTTCTATCACTAGGAGGAGGTGGAAATGTATATGGAGGAGAAACCCTCACGCTTTCTTTGAACCTTTAGAGGACCCATCCTTGCTAGCACCACAATTCCCAAGTGCCCTCAGGAGCTGGGGAAGTGAAGGCAGAACATGTCACTGCAAGTCCACCATTGCAAAGAGTGTTTTAGCAAACAGTTCTTGTGACCTTATTTGTCTTAACTGCACAGATGGAGAACTGAAGTTTGCTTTTACCTCATTCTTCACATTTTATTTATTTTTTTCTTTCAGTGCTCCCTTTTTGATGGCCTAGATGCTGTTTAAGCTTGTTCTACCACAGAGATGAGCCAGGCTCCCCTCCAGCCTGCTCACATGGATGGCTTGAGGAGTGCTCCCCATCAGACTATTGGGTCTCCAGCTCAGAATATGCCCTAGGCTGGGCACGAGAAAGGGGAGACCTGAAGGATGCCCGGGACACTGGTGGGGATGGCAGTAATTATCCAGAGTGGCAGTCGTGGGAAGCAAGGCAGCAGTCAGGACTGGAGCACGGATTTGGAAGGCAGTGTTCTACTCGGGGAAGGATGTGTTGAAGGGGATGGAGCAAGCAAAAATGCAAGTTCTTGCAGCTGAAACAAGAAGTTGTGCTGGAGGAGAGCTCAGAGGCTGCGATGCTGGCCCAGGGTGAGGTCTGGGTAGTGCCAGGAGGAGAGGTACTTATCATCTGGCTAGTGACAGGTGTTGGATGGAAATCAGAGGCCAACTCTCAGATGATATTTCAGATCAGCCTTCCATGGAAGATGGATTGCAAAGCAGAGCTGGGATCAGATAATGAATGAGATGATAAGAAATTTTCTCTGATAGCCAGGGACAGCACTTGGTGACTCAGGAGGTCCTCACCCGTGCTGTGACTCAGGGCAAAGTGTAAAGCTCTTCAGCTCTTTGTACTCATCCTCCTGACACTAATCCAAAGAGTATTTCTTGGTGCAAAAGCACCAGGCCCAGCAATTATGAAGATAAACAGGCGCCTCTGTTCCCTCCCTTTTTCCGTGTGCTATACACGGGAGTATCTTAAGGAAGTGAATTTTTGATTTTACAAGAATATTTTTCTGTCTTGGGCTAACCACTGTGAGTCACCAAGTCTCCAACCTTCACCTGTTCCCCCCTCCACAACCCTCTCATCTGAATGAAATGGCAATTTCAACTTGCTGATAACTCATTTGGGACTGTAGGCTAAAACTGAGGGAAACTTTCCACCCGGGTGGGTAACCATCCCATCCTGCCATGAAGGCACCAGCCAAATGAGGCCTTTGGGCTCCCCTCAAGCTCCTTTCCCTGGGCACTATAAAAGGCAGAGGCGATGGGCAGCTCCTTCTTCTTTGTACTGGAGGACATGGAAACCAGTGCCCAGAAGATTTGTTGATGTCAGTGAAAAACCTGCAAGGCAGCGGAGAGGGTACACACTCACATGAAGGGAGGGGGCTGCAAAGGTAATTTGGCTGCTAATCATCCCAAACCAATTTACCATCAGGATTGCAAGCAGATTTTGGGATAGCACTTTTGCACTGGACTGGGTTTTCCTCTTGAATCTCAGTTCTTTTTCCTTTCTTCTTTTGAGGGTTAATTCTAAAGCAGCCTGAGAAAATCTTCCATTCTTCTCATTTGCCTAATGTCAGCAAGATTTTATTACTTCAAGCAAAAAGGGAGGGTTAAGGGATAAAAGCCTAGCTGTGTTAATACTTCATATAAGCTTCGGTACGAGCGAGGGAAGCACGGGTGTGCTTGTCAGGACAGGGTGGGGTAATATTGGGACAGCTTGCCAAAAAGCAGTCACACTGTACAGAAGCGAGGTAAGAAAATTTCCATATGGGAGAAAAAAAAAAAAAAAAAAGGAAAAACTGGAAATAATAGTGCAAACCCAAACGTGTTTTACATAACTTTGGTCCATCCTCACTCCCATTGAGGTCAACTATAGACTAATTGGGGATACAAAGTGTGTGTATATGTATATGCCTTTATGTAATATTTTTCCTTCACTGTTTTTCTGGTTGGCATTTGACTTATTCGTTTGCTGTTTTGCTAAGAACAAGGCTCTAGGGCACCAGTTACTTTGTAAGAAACAGGGAGTTGGGCATGTAACCCAGGCCCTACAGTCAACAGCTGAGTGAATTTGCTTCTCTTGGGTTTACACTATTCCGTGGAAAAATCCTACAGGCATCATCTCCCTCTCTGAACTGCATTTGAACAACCAAGGGCTATTTAAAGTGCTTGATGATGGGTTCTCCATGGATACCTAATATAATTTCTTTTTAGTATGATACGATCATTAGAGTAGGTTTTCACAAAACAGTTTTTACAGAAAAACAGATGGCTCAGGCAAACAGTGGCACAAGTAAAAAGATGTATCATAAAAACTATCCAAGAGAGGGCAGTTTCATCTACTCGCGCCACATTTATCATAAACAGTAAAACTATTTTGGAAGGTTTTTTTCTATAAATTCTCCTCACACCCAGCAGACTCATGCGAAATTCTATGATGCATCCACATTTCCCCTCTGGTCATAAAAGTTTAAAACCAAAATTGAAGAAATTTACTATATCATTTAATCTGCAGGAAATCTGTGGAACTAATGTGTAACATCAACGTGGAACGGCGTGTGTGGAAGGGCATAAGGGCCCTCATCTCTAAGTCACTTAAGGAATCACTGTGTAAACAGCTCAGATGGCCCCATCCGACCCATCTGCAAACTTAAGGTTATCCAGGTGCTTTTCTAGATTTTGGCGCCTAGCGCTGAAGAACTTTGCAGGTAAAACTTAGGTGTAGATATTATTATGCAGCTGCACCAGAGTAGCAATTTTTTTCTTGAAACCAATATTTCTAGCAGTATTTTGACAGTGAGGAAAAAGATAAAGGAAGATCTACGTGACTTCCTCTCTACCCCCCAGTTATTCACTGCATTGCAGTCTTTCAGTTCTTGGTTTTCTTATTCGAATTTGCAAAATGACTCTGAAGTAACTCTTCAGTTGCTCAATCCTTCCAGTAAATGGTTTGATTCCCGCTTTCCGACAGAGTGTACAAATGGGCCGATTTTGTTTTCCCTTATCACAAACTTGATTGTTTCATGCTTTTCTTAAATCTACCCATCTTCAGAGCACACCAAAATTCACTGAATATAGAAACGTGCAAGGAAGTATTCCAAGAAATTGAATTATAAGAAGCAATAACTGTTGCAGAACTGAGATGTGTCAAAAGAAAAAAGGAATCTTTTCACTGCAACCATGTTACCTATCTAACAAAATGTGATTTAAATATGACCCAGATTCTGCTAATCTTGCACACATTGAATCGTCCTTTATTCCGCGAATCATCCTGTCTGCTTCCTTACCTTGAACGGACCAGTGTCCTACTCCAGAAATGAAGAGAGATGCTGGAAGAAGCAGAGCAGCCCATAGAGACACTATTGATTCTGAGCACATGTAAAAAAAGGGTTTGTACTTCAAGACTGAAATATCAGCCTCAGGAAAATCAATAAATGTTTTGCAAGTGATGTCACTGGGGTCAAAACTTCACTCGAAGCATTAGTTCATTCAACAAACTATGCACAATTTTAATACAGTTGCAACCTAGATTGCATTTGAATTATTGATCAGGAGGTAAGCTGTATTTTAAGACCAAATGGCAGGTGCCTGAAAATGTATAGTGAAAGATGGATATATTTGCAGAGAAAATTGAAAAGACCAAGATGCCCACATGTTACACAAGCTCTGGCAGAAACAGCAGGAATTAAATTGAACATACTAACTTACCAGTAGTAAATTTTCATTATTTCTTCTGCTTTGGTTTGTACCTGTAGGGCTGCTCAACATTCCACTTGTTTTCAGCGCAATTTTTCCTTTGCTTTTCAGTAATGTAGTTGAATGAAATAGAATGTGTTTGTTGGAGGTTGTTCCCCTAATCTTAATGTGAAAGGAACAACAGCAATGCCTTTGGCAGTCAAGTCTTTACTTCTGTTGTTGTAATAAACCTGATGTTCTTGAAAGCCAAATCTTGCAGACATCTGTTCTTTCCCGATCTCTCTTTAGCATTGCCATTGGGCACAAAGAAACTTTAGGTCTTTTATTGTGCTCTTAGTGATTAAGAGCCCTTTTCTCTTACAGGTAAGACTCAGAGCAAGAGCCCTGCCAAACAGAGGTGCGGAACTAAAAGGATGTCTTTTCTTCCTCTAATTTCTCTTTTCCTTGAAAATCCAAACTTTCTTATGCTGATTCAGCTCAAGTTAATCTCGACAGGCTGAGAGAGTTGAGGTTGTTCAGCCTGGAGAAGAGAAGGCTCTGGGGACACCCCAGAGCAGCCTTCCAGGGAACTGGCCTGACATGACTGGAAGCAAACTACCCTAAAGGCAGGCGCTTGATCCTCAGCCCCTGTGATGCCTCTACTTGTTGGGTACCCACCCGTCCCCCTCCTTTTTCTTAGAGAATGCCTTTCCCTGTGGGTCCAGAGCAGGGAGCTGTGGTCCTTCAGCCCTCCTCCTTCCCAGGAAGGGGAAAGTGGTAGTGGGGAATGGGGACTGGGACTGTGTCCCACAGAGCCACGGCCACCAGCCCTGACACTGCTCTGCCACCCTTAGGGAGGAAGAGGAGGAAGAGGAGAAGAAGTAGAAAGAGCAGGACGAGGAGGTGGTGAAGCTGCTGAGAGCAGCAAGGGAGAGAAGGGAGGAGGGGGGATGATCTGTCACTGGAGATGTTCTTTGCCTTTTAATTATGCTCTGCTTTCTCATCAAGGTTGCAGTCACACTCCTAAATGTTGTTTTGCACACCTTTCCCCACCTCCAGATGTTGGGTCAGTGTCCAGCTAATGTTAAAGAACCTGTAAGTGCAATCAGTGGTTGCTCAAGTTCCCTTTGGCTTCCTCAGAGGATTGACACATCCATTGGAGCAAAAACATCGCGTGGGACCACACCGGCTTCTTTTTCTTAGCCCATAAGCAAACAGAGCAAGCCCACTATTCTCAAGGCCCCAGGAGAAAGCTGGAATAGGACTGAAGGATAATACAAGCCGTTGTGATGCTGGATTTGTTACTCTTCCCTCTCAAAATCCAGCCAGCGCAGCCAAGGGCCCCAAGGTGGTGCCTACGAAGAGGAGGTTTTGGGGGCTTCCACACTTCCCTGCTCTTAGTAAAAAACAAAAGCTAAGACTCATTTTTGAAACAATACACAGGTACCATCATTTATTAGGTATAATAAACATAATGAAAAGATTCATGATAATTTTTTTCCTGAACATAAAACATTATATAAACTGCAAGCCATTTCATGCAAATTGCTTTCTCAACTCCCTTTCTTTTTAATTTCCATTCAACCAGGAGACATCTTCTTAATGTATTTGCAAATTCTTGTCTAACTATTCCCTGTTGCATATACTCCCCCCATTTGTTTGATACACCTCTCATGTTTATTGATCAAAGCTTAAAGTCCCTCCATAAAAGTGAATGGAGTTAATAACTTTAAAAAAAATAAAAGTTAAGTCCTGTGCCTTTATTAATTTTAGCATCCCAGAGGTTTTACTAAAATATTTTTCTACCTCTCATTCTTTGCAGTTAAAAACATTTCCTGGGGCTCTTTTCATACAGATAGTTAGAAAATTGCAGATGTGTTAGAAGTCAGTAATGCTCTGTAACTAAGATTTCAGTGGGACTTCTTTTTCCACGTGGCAGAATTATCCAATTTGTTTTCACTTAAGAGGAGAAATGGAGCATTAGAAATTTAGGATTAACAAGGCAGAAACCAGCAGAGTTTTGAGTGCACTGTATCTGGGTTTGCAGCACTGTGGAGTGTAAGATACTGGAAGGTGGTTTATGATCTGATTTTTCTCTATGAGAGCCTTAGTATGAGATGGTAAGAGATATTTATGCATTTTACAGTTACATCTCATGGTATACACTTTCCACTTTTAAAATACTTATGAACAGCAAACCAATGAAAAAAAAAAGGGTCTTTTAACAAATGTTTGACACCCACATTCATACGGCTCCAGCTCCACTCCTGATGTGTACTTAGTCCACCGAGGGGAACCATATCTCTGCTAAAGTCCTTCTTGACCCTTCTCTGCTGGATAAAAGAGCTGGACCAGTATAACAGAGCTTTTTAAAGCCATAGATTTTGATACAGGAGGTAGAAGAGGCAGATACCCTTGAAGAAAACCCCACCAGCAGCCACTTTGAACCATGTCTGTAGGTTGCAGGGGTGGCTTGAAATCCTCTCTGCCTCTGCCTGCTCTGTGCCACCAGAATTTTTAAGGATCTTTTGATGGCCTTTCTTTACTCTTACAAATATTCAGAAATAAATAATTATATTCCACATGGATGGGTAATGGACAAGATGCTGGCTTTGGTAGGGGGCTTTCTCTTGTCTTTTCTTACTCTATCCCTATGGCTTAGGTGAATGAATGAAAAACGGAAGCAAAACTATGAAGTGTTGGCTCACTAATTTGCTGCTTTGGCAGCCAGGGTTTAAGGCATTTGGCTTCTTGAAGAACGTACAAAATATTCAGATTAAAGTAAGATGATACATACAAAAAGGGATTTTTGTGAGCTGCTTTCCTTCAGGAAGATGATATATGTTATTTTGTTTACTGTCAGTTTAAAAAGATTTTCTGATTTTAGTTAGAAATATAAACGCATTTAAGATGCAATGGAATCCACATACACCATCCTCATGGGAATGAATGTGGAAACACAAGGGGCTTTTTTAGTGGTTAGACTTTCTCTAATAAACCCACATCAGATATGAAGGTCCAAAATAGAGTAGATAACTTTATTGCAGAATGCCAGTACCAATTTTCTGTACACATTTGAAAAGTTTCCAGCCTTTTCTACTAATATCTGATAACGATATTCCGGAAAACGTAGTTGGTCTGTCAGATATCTCTGGAATACAAAGGCGTTTTTCCTGGTGCTTATGGGGAAGAGTAAAAATATGTGGGCTTCACATTACCCAAGATCTGATCTTCGTAGTTAGGAAGGCAGCAGAAGAAGAATCCCAAGCATATTTCCATAATGGCAGTGGTCCAGCCAAAGCCGTAGGCCCAGCTGAACATATTGATTCCTGTCATGTCGATTTCGGAGGTGAACTTTACTGGATAAATGACCAGGCCCATGATGGAGAACACAGCTGAAGAAACAGGAAAAAACAAAAAATGTTTAAGCTAACAACCATCGTGTTGCCTGCCTCCGTAATACCTGTAGCCAAACCCACCAATGGTTTGAAAATTGATCCATGACAGACTTTATATTATTTTTCATGGAGAGTTTAAGTGGATACGAAGAACCTGGGTATAGAATCAGCTGAGGGAAATCACAGAATCACAGAATGGTCAGGGTTGGAAGGGACCTTTGGAGATCATCTAGTCCAACCCCCCTGCCAGAGCAGGCCCACCCAGAGCAGGCTGGACAGGAACGTCCTGAAAATGGAGACTCCAGAAATGGAGACTCCACCACCTCTCTGGGCAGCCTGTTCTAGGGCTCTCCCACCCTCAAAGTAAAGAAGTTTTTCTGCATGTTCAAACGGAACTTCTCATGTTCCAGTTTGTGTCCGTTGCCCCTTTACCTGTCACCAGGCATCACTGAGAAGAGTCTGGCCCAATCGTCCTGACACCCACCCTTTAGATATTTATAAGCATCAATGAGATAAACACCAGGTATACCTGCACAAGCTAAATTTGACTGCGTATACTGCCTTACCAGCCACAAAAAGCAAGCCTCCGATCCCGCGTATGAAGTTGAACCGAAGCGTGTCAATGGCAAATGCGATGATGGCCAGAGCGAAACAGATGACTAGAAGTAAAAAGCCGACCAGGTATGTGGCAGCAGCAGCTCTTCCCCAAGCTGAAATCAGAAGGAAGATACATTAGAAAGGAACAAAATGTCCTCTTGCGGTATTTTCATCTGGTTTATAATGAAATGGGAGAAGAAGGTCAGCTCTCTCCTCTCGTAGGTGAACATTTTAGTTCCACAAGAAATCGTTCACTAGGTGCAAAATGCATAAAAACACCAGCTTTGACCTCTCGTAGAAAATGCAATGGGGCTCATGTGCAAGCTTCCTCTTTAGATTTAACAGTTAAGAACTGAGATAAAAATTACTGTAAAGACATAAGAAAGGACACTCTCCTTCAATAACAAATGTCATTGCCTTGGCAGATGCCATAAAACCAGCAGCAATTTGCACGGACAAAGAGAATTAGACTGTCCCTGAAAGTAATTAAATTCTTCCTTAAAAAAAAAAAAAGTGTTTATACAAGCACTGTCAGGCCAGTATGCAAATTCAAAGCTATGGCAGCGATCCATAAAAGTCAGAATTCAGTGGTTTGTGCCTTTTCAGCCTTTGTTTAGCTCTGTGTCCTAAATGGAGCTAAATATTTGCAATGTGTTTTGTAAGGAAATTTCGATCTGCTTTTGATCCAAAGTGAGAACTGTTTCATTCTGAAAAGCTTCTTCGGTTTATTAATACTTTCATTTTCAAATTATACAACTTTGTGTTACAACATGTCAGATCTAAGCATACTGTGTTGGCATAACAACTGAAAAAAAAAAAGGTATTATTTATTCAATGTTTTAAGTCTTGAGGGGCAACTACTGCTCAAAGAGATCAAAGTGTCTCCTTTTCTGAATGTAAAAAGCCCGCTGACAGTTTTTAAATTGTGAGTGTAGATGAAGTAGGCAGTTGAAGTCTGCTGGGCAACTACAGACTTCACCTCCTCGCCTACGCTGCGTGTTCGTAAGGCGTCAGCTTGTAACCAAATATAAAGCAGCAGAGCTGAAAAATTATCACAGCCCAAACAACCCCGACAATAATTATAACTCAACCTAAACGCAGCGCGCTCTCTTCAGTCAAAGTTCCCTCTGGAACTGAGTAAGTTAAGATTTTTGATGCCCAGTAACCCGCCAATTTGTTTGCTTTGAGCATGCAAGTAGTAGGGTGTCCTACCTTCCCCCCGGCCACCGTCAGGTAGGCACAAAAGCCACCGTCCTGTCCCTGGTGAGTGACACCGTGGTGCTCAACCGCTCTTCCCCCCACACCACTGCTGCTATTAGATGAGAAAAATGGGTCGGGATTTTCCAGCTCTACCTTTCTTTCCATCAGCCCACCAAAACCAATTTCCATTTTTATTTGCTTTTCACCCTTTCTTTATGATCCCTGCTCAGTTCTAGCAGTTGCACCATATTTTCAGTATTGTGTGGTCTCCTTTTTCTTCCTTATGCCAAAAAGTTTCTGTCTCCTTTATAGGACTTTTCAACTATATTATTTTTCCTGTAAACAGGCAGCTGTCTGAGAAGACTGAAAGGGACAGCAAAGATGTGCCTACATCTCATTTTCTGGCCCAGAAACTCTCTTCTTGGGGAGTTTACAGAAGGGTCGACACAATGTGGTGACGCCAATGGGAGGATGGCAACTCATCCACAGTACCAAAGGATAAAGCCTGGGAAGAGGAATTTCTCATACTGCCCTGGCTCAATTTACCCTGTTGAGGATAATCCTGCTCCCAGCCTCTCTGACACCCCTCTAAAACAGCAAAAAAAGGGGCACTTGGCCTTCCAGTACCTAAAGGGGGTTACAGAAGAGATGGGGAGGGACTCTTCATCAGGGAGTGGATTAATAGGACAAGGGGTAATGGTTTTAAACAGAAAGAGGGGAGATTTAGATTAGATACCAGGAAGAAATTGTTTCCTGTGAGGGTGGTGAGGCACTGGAAGAGGTTGCCCAGAGAAGCTGTGGCTGCCCCATCCCTGGAGGGGTTCAA
>JAOXJK010000023.1:60868020-60881878 GCA_025774025.1 Xenus cinereus | reverse complement strand
CCCATCCCTGGAGGGGTTCAAGGCCAGGCTGGATGGGGCTTGGAGCAACCTGGTCTGGTGGGAAGTGTCCCTGCCCATGGCAGGGGGTTGGAACTGGATGATCTTTAAGGTCCCTTCCAACCTGAACCATTCTATGTTTCTAGGATAAAAAAAGTTTCTCAGCAGGAATGACCTCACTGCTCTTGGATACAAGAGCTATAACTTCGAGCAGAAGGGTGAAATGACAAGGACATCTAGAGGTGATGGGGTTTGTTAGGATTTTGTTACAACCAGTTGTGGTTAGGTGCAAAACTCCTGGGCAAAGGGGTGTCCTTTCCCAGAGCAGCCTCAGAGCTCGGTTGCCCACCTGGGAAGTGCTGAGGCACCGTGAGACCTGGTGGTTTTGTTTCGCCCAGGGCCACCACCACCGCTGTGGGCAGCAGACGGTCTGCCAAAGCTCAGCCTTGCTTCCCACAAGCAGCTGATGGCAAAGCAGCATCCCCCCGGGGCTGGGAGCATCGCCTGGGCTGGGGGGCTCAGGGGGGCAGCGCCTGGTGGCCGCAGCCGTGCGTGGTGGCACCTTGCCCATGCCACCAGTCTCCCTCCTCCGCCAGGCTCGCCCAGGTGTTTCTCCTGAAGGGGTGTTACAAATGGTGTGACTGTACGAAAGCAGATGGGATGGGAGCGCACACCCAGCCCGGCGGGCACTGGCTGTATGGCAAGAAGAGACATGCAGGATGCTTTACATCTTTAGGAGGCATTGCTTAATCAGCTAACAGCCAATTTTACAATACTCACTTCTACAAAAAAGAGTTAACTCAACCTTGGGAAAAAAACAATACACAGCTCCAAGTACAGATTGCATGGAACAGTCACTACGGGATGGGGTTTTTTTTTGAGGAATGGTACCCCCACTTCATCTTTCCTTTACAAAAAGTAGCATTTATCAGTTGCCTAAAACCACAGCCTGCAAACACCTTAAATTTCTGGGGTAAAAGACAGCAAAATCTTTTTATAGGAATAATTGCAACTGTTTCTATATCTCAGATGTTTATTTTCCTTTGTGCCAGCCAGGAGCACAAGAGTAGTTTAGTGTCTTTACCAATAAAACTAAGACTTACAATTCCTTTAAAATGCCAGACTTATAAGAAATTATTTGGTCAGAAAACACCGACAACCAAGGAGCTAATCTGGTCCCAAATATTTTCTTCTCTTCCATTGTTGTGGGTTTTTTTAGCTTTAACATAAAGCAAAAGCATAAATAAATTGTTCTAACCGCAAAGCTTTTTCTTAGCTCCAGCCCAAAGAATCATCACAGGAGCAACACCAGCTCAAAGTACACTTGACTCTAGAGAGGGGGCAGTTGAAAGCTGAAAGGATCCAGTCCACCTCTCATCAAATCAAAAATAGAAACAGAGGGGGCAGCAGGTTGTGGGACATCAAGCTGAGTCTGTGAAAATATTCAGGGATGTGTGAGATCTGTTTTCTCAGCCCTCCCCCCCCCCAAAAGGCAGTGATGTTTTGGTTGTTTAAGAGTTAAAATCCGCTTATTAGAAAATAAATGTATGTTTATGCAAGAGTGTCCTTGAATACCAGCAGGATCTTGTAACCCTTGCCTGCTGGTCCTATTTCTCCCTTTTCCAGCTCCTGTATCAGCTGAAAGAACACGAATAAACGCTATGGAAGGGTTTGTAGGAAGCTACACACCGTTTTAAAACACCTTCTAGCTGGCAATTTTCTGAGCAATTTTGTCTTAAAATAAGACCTTGCTACTCCCAAAGGGGCAAAAGGAGCCCACGTTTTGATGTCTATCTCAAGCACAGCAAGGAGAGTGCTTCTATTTAGCAATTGGAAGTCAATCAGCAATGATTTGCAAGAGTCCACTGACTACCCACCGCTGGATGCAGCAATATGTGACTACTGGATAACGAAAATAAGTAAAAGTTATAAAATAAGTAAAAGTTCTAAATAAGTAAATAAGAAAATAAGTAAAGTTCTAAAACTGCCTGCGGTGTGGGAAGACCCCTGAGCTAATTTAGAGACCAGAAAGAGCCCACCTGTGCCAGTAGGGAGCTCACTGTAGCTTATGAGCACGGTAATCAGCTGAGACAGTATACAATAACAACACGGCTTCATTACTCTGCCATTAAAGCTAACTCAGTTTAGAGGCAGCATGACTACCTCTCGTATTGCACCACCGACACACGTCCTGAACGTCCCATTGCTGACTGCAGCCGTAGGGAAGCTGATGGACTCCATTAGGGATCCGGGACTAAGAGCTTCTCCAGTTTCCCACCTTCCTGATTTTGCTCCCTGGTACGTTTTCCAGTTTGCAAAAGAGTAAACGCTGTCTGTGCTTCACACACGAGGAAATTAACTTCCTCGCTCAGCAGTAAGTGGAGCCAAAACTTTGAACCAGCAGATCCAGCCTTTCCCCAGCCTGCTGTGCTTCGTGCTCCAAACGCTGCCTTCAAAAAAAAAGAGCTGCCGTGCCTTGAAAATAACATGTGAGGTCTACTTCCCCCAGGAGAAATAAGAATTTCTCTGCTTCTGCTGCATGTGGTTCGAAACATGAGAAAATATTGTCAGTGCCATTCTCGTGTTTTCCCTTGATCTGGTGTCTCCAAACCACATGAACTACAGAGTCTCTCTCTTTGGGTGACCTTTTCCGACAGCAACCCCAGGGAGTTCGGAAGTCCTTCTGGGTCTAATCAATAAGAACATACTTCTGCAAATCTTCCTCCTGGCTTGAAGCTAAATGCACAACTAACACTGGGAAGAAAAACAAATGTTTATTGCCAGCTCGCAGACACCGATAATTATCTGCAGGTTCTTGATGACTGATTGTTTTAACACATCATCCGCCGCGGTCAATAGTGCAGCGATTTTAGGAAGGATAGTTTTAATTCAAAAGAAACAGGGAGGGAGGGCGGAGAAAACGTAAGGGAGTAATATTTTGCTCTGTTATCCTTCACACCGCCAAGGGAAAAAGAAACACACACCCTGCAGTTCTAGCTCCACTCTCGCAGAGCAATTCTGACACGACCTAAGATCTGCCGTGGGGGTGATTCATCGCTGTGTTGGACGTAATGAGGATGTTTCCAGGCTGAGTTTGCAGAGCTCAACCTGTTTTACGTCTCCCTGATTAAAGGGAAAGAGCATTATTTTGGAAACAAAGCTGAACTCGCTTAGGTTTCTCAACCTGACGTTCTTCACCAGGGCGTGGTGGACTCTGCAGAGCACACGCTTCACGTCGGACGGGAACTCCTTTGGCAGGGTTTTACCCATTTCATTTCAGTTTGTTCTCCTCGAGAAAATTTCCCTGTGAAAGTGAGCGTGTCTTCAGCAGAACTTGTGTTCTCCTTAACTTGACTCCTAAGATGGCCCATCAGACTCATTAACCCACATCACAATTTATCAGCTGAAGGGTTACCAGCTGATAACTCTGGGTTTTTTTCCCCTAGCATTACTTCATTAGAATTCATTGGCAGTTAGTGTGGATTTCTCATTTAATAACAGAGTATTATCTCATAGCATGCAAGCCATTTTTATGCGAGCAGGAGCCAGCATTAAGCTTGCCTCTACTTAGACGACCATGGAAGCAGAGAATTATTTATTTAGGTTCACACTAAGATAATTTCATTGCAGAAGCTTCTCGGTGATTAACAGCCGGTCTTATACAAATGAGAAAGGATTAGGAGTTTAGAACAATTACCCCATAACAATGATCTTAAGTAACAACAGTAAGTAAAAGACCATTTATGCATAGGCCATCTATCAGTAAAGCATAGTATATATTAGCAGAAAGCGGTGCCTTGACCACAGCTTAGTGCTAAAGTGATAGCTTGGTTTGGCTTGGTGGACTTGAACTGCTTTAAAGCAAAAACCTCTTAATTCCCCGTCACTCTGACCTCACTCACAAATGTACACAGGCAAAGCCTGCATCCAAGCCTTTATGTACTTCTGCAAACCTCTTCCCTTACTGAGGTAAGCAGTTCAACTTAGAAAGCCTTTCCTACTTGAATTTGAGGGGAGGAGCAGTTACATCTTGAGGGAGTGGTTCGAATTCATCTCATCATAAGCCCAGGCATGTACAAGCTTGACTTGGAAGCTGGCTTCTGCAAATCTGGTATTAATGAGGGCTGCTCCCTGATGCTTAGTTAGCGCCAGGGAGGCAGAAGTGGCAGAGGGCGTAGAGCCATCATCAAAGGGAGCTCCAAGGGAGCAAGTTAGCTATTAAATATAATGTGCACACAGTGCCTCAAAATTAAAGGTTTGCTCATGAGAGAGTCAGGGAGTACCCCTATCTCACATTATCTTCAGAAGCAGTTGCATACATTGAGAACATCCCGTGATTAAAGCTCAGTCTTACGCACTCTAACGCTGTAACATTTTTTTCCTCCTATTTTTTCCTATTTATTTTAAATTAAAGCAGGGTTGCTTACACTTGCGTGTGTATATGGGTGTTGGGAGGGTCAGGTAAATAAAGCAGGTAAGGTACTGATGAATCAGTACATATACATAAGCTCAGTTAATCAGAGAAGCGAGATGTACCTGCTCCCAAACTACCCCCCGAGATAAAGATGGGTTAAAATATTTAATGTAAATTAAACAGAATCAATTTCCATGATAACACAGGCTGTGAACTAGGAGCTTTAATCGACACAGCAGAGTGGAACCTTTCCAAAAAGCTCTTCTTAAGTTCTGTATTCCCAGGGCCATTTGAGGCTGAAGAACGTGGAATTTACATCTCATTTCCATATGCACCAAGTATTGTTCTCAGTCTTGATCCGCGGTTTTCATGTTGTGAGCAAACTTTCATCTGAAACCTTGCTGAAAGTCGCCTTTTGCACTAGGGAGTTTCTCTCTGGTAAGGAGCAGTTCTGGATCTGGATCTAATTTTCTGTTAGAAGCAAAATTTTACCATTTGCCAAAGAAAAACCCCGATTTATAAGCAGAAATGGTACTTTGTGCTCATAAAATACATCATAAGCTCTGTTTGCTCTTCTTGTGAATGAAATAGCTTTTACAAGCTTTTGCAATGGCTTTTTGCATCCTGAAAGTCTTCATCACTTGCCACCTATTGCTGACGGGGTGGTTAATGAACCACACAGGGACTTCCCACATTTGGGGCCTGATTTGGGCACAGTCTGCATATTCAGCATGGTAGGTGACATTAGGTATATTCAACTGCAGATTAGTACTTCAGTGGGACTGCGTGTGATCCCAAGTGTCATTTAGTGCCAGCAGAAGGAAGCCAGAAACCTCTGGGACATGGGCTACCCTCCACACTCCACAAACTGCCTCGAGTTCCCGGGAATTTTTGAGCCATGAGGGATTTGGTGATGGTGCTTGACGAAGAAGAAACCCGGCATTACAATGCTCACCGATTCAGCGTGCTCAAGGTTGCTCAGAAGCGATATGGAAATGTGAAAAAAAACTCAGTGTTTTGAGTGTTTTGTTTCTTTTCCAGCCTAACTCCTTTCCTGCCAAAGAAACCTGACGGTTTAACCCTACAGCGGAATTTCACATCCACCTCGCAGCCCTTATCGCCGTCCAGACTACGGAGAGGTTATTGTAGCCCTGCTGTGTCAGATTGCCTCAATAAGCTAGAGGAAGAGATGAGGTGAAGAGAAATCAGAGTTTAGCCACAAGTTTCCACACATTTCCAGCAAGAGAGGCCTCCTGTGAGTGTGTCAGTGAACGGCATCCTCTCAAGGATTTAAGGTCCTGACGATGCAAAGCGTTGAGGATCGTCACGGAGTCCTCAACACCAGCAGATCACGTATCCTGATGAGGAGATGAGAACCCTCCACACGATTGCTATTTTTCCACCCAATTCAACTGTAATTATTAAAGGGAAGTTGGATAATAAACAGTGGGATGCCATCTGCAATTGCCCTCTGTAGAGTTAATTGCTGAAGAGCATAACTATTATTTAGAAAAGAGTCTGATTAAATGAATCTGTCACTAAACATATAAAAGCATAAGCCCTAAAATTACAAGGGAAAGCATGCTAGCGATTGCAGATGAGGAATGAAAATTGCCACGGTAATTAAATGCTCTGGGCTTGATTCCCTTCTCTTACACCTCTTTAGTAACATCAGAGTGTCTCCTACAAGCTAGGGAAAAAATGTCAAATTTGTCCTTTCTTTCTTGCATAAGAGTTCATGAAATATAATGTTGCTGTGATATTTTCATTACCATATGCATTTAATTGAGCCTGTGTTTTCTAGCATTCTAAGTTTTGAATAATGATTGAATATTCTACGTTATTAAGTAACCAGTCTTGTAATCTCATTTCTCACTGGTTAGTCCTGGGCAACGTTACGCTTTTAGGAGACCGATGACTTAGGAAATTGGGTGCTTCTCTATGCACTGTCATTAAAACCACCAGCAATCACAGTATATAAATATAACTGTTTCATGCTACGATGCAGGAGGAACAGCAACAAGCTTCTGTTTTTCCGTTCACCCTGTGTCAAAGAAGTCAAGGTTTGCCCTGTAATCCAGGCAACGCACAGAGCATAGAGCTGGACCCCATCCTGGGCTCTCCCTTGGGCTTCCTTGGACCGGCCAGAAACTTCCCCAGCCTTTGTTTCCCAGCTGCAAGAACACTTTTCCAAATCTACTTGAATTTTACCAAATTCTGAAAGCCTTTGGGTGAAGAACCTTGACTTCAGGGAAAGTCTGCAATAAATGCCCCATGACTTGAGCTGGTCCCTGGCTTGGAAAACACAGTTACTCATTTGCTTCCTTTCTATTCCTACATGCAGACACCCTGGGATGCCAAAGAGTTTCCGGGACAGTCTGCTCCTCCTCCCAGACCCTCCTTAGAGGGGCTGCCTCCCAGCCCATCCCTCTGGAAATGTCCCCATGTCACTCTGCTCAGGGGACTTGCTTCAGCAGCGAGGGCTTCCCCACACCTGGGATGAGGTGGTGGCTGTCAGATGTGATGGGAACGCAGGGGAAGGAGAAGCAGTTTTACGTAGGCAGTATGGCAACTGGGAAACTCAGCGTCTGGTCTGTCCCGTGCCCTAGGTGTGATGAGTCTGCTGGAGAAGTTGGTTTTCCAGAGGGAGAGCTGTGGGGCCAGCAGTGCAAGTAAATGTAGCACCAAAAGAAGTCCTTTGCTGCTCAGAGACTGCTCCCAACTACACCCCTCTCTGTTGTGTCATTAGCTGGGGATTTTTAGCAAGTAATATCCTTTTTGTTATTTCTCCAGAGTCATAAATGGTGCTTCATGATGGCAAGAGATTCCCCACATCCAAGAGCCTGATAAAGGCAAATTTGCCTGGAAGACAGGTGCAGGAAGGTGTCCTTTACAGATGGCAAAATGATTCATCCCTCCGCTAATCCCCACAGCCACTAAACCTTCCACAAATCCTAGGAAAAACCTGTAATTGAATTGAACGATGGGAAAATAACTGAAGATCTAGATTCTACTTGTCATGTGGAAATGCCTTTTGCTGACTTTTTTCCCCCCAAAATCTCTGTTTTCACCATGCAAATGAGCTGACCGCTTCAACCTAAATTTAGACCTTTAAGATTGCAGTTATTTTGACAGCAGCATCTGCACCAGTGGAAGAGCTGCAGGGCTTGGTGGAACGTAAGATGAGAGAAGTGTAGTCATGAGTTTTTCATCCTATTGTGCATCACATTGGGACTAATAAAATAAAATCAGTTATTTTCCCCCAACCAGACCCCCATACGTTTAAACATCTTCAAAGCCTGCAGTAGAATAAATTACACACCGAAAAAGTGTCTCAGGTCTGCAAGACACACCTTGCTCAAGAGAGGTTACGTAGCCAAAAATCAAGAAAAACAAAGGGGTGCTGTGCCAGCTTCAGGAAGGGATTTAACCTCTGTGTTTTCTTTGCAAGCTCAGCCATGTCCCAGCCAGATACATCACATGTTTTGCTCATTATCTATCAAAAAAGTCTTTCTCTCTTTGTAAAGGTCCAAGCATGTTATAAGCTCGAGACCTTTATTTGTTCCGACTGCCAGAACACTGTAGAGCTGCAGTTCGCGTCTCTCAGTCCCTCATCCTAAACTCCATGCATTCCTAGTCAGTGTCCTAATGCACTAGATACTTTCTTCCTATAAAGTTCTATTTACTTGAGCTAAATACGCTTGAAAAGCAAAAGACTTATGATAAAGTCTAGATGAGTGTCATATGGTTGAAGCAGAAGATCTGAACTCCTGGAGAAGATAACAAAGTATAGAAACTCTTCATATTCTCACTTTCCACAGGGTTGATAAACTTTGCAAAAGACCAAGGGTGTGCAGATATTTTCACAGAAAATAACTGCGCCACTGGAGTTACTCCACTGGCTTTCAAAAAAAAAATAAAAAAATAAAAAATTGTACAGGCCTCATGTTCCCTGCAAGGTTTAAATTCTGCCAGTTTAAGCAAACTCCAAACTCCACTTGTACAACCAAGGGAACGCTCAGCCTTCTTCCCTTCCAACGTGACTGACCTCAACAACGTTGGGTTTTTGTCTTCTGTGTGTACATATATATATAACTTATCCCAAACAGCAGAGATTCAAGGGGAATTACAAACATTGCAGGTGGAGAATTTCAATTCAATTTGCACACTGTGTTGAACAACCTGCAAGAACGTTACAATTATATCTAATTATGATAGGATGAAGATGTCTGCAGTGGATTAACACAGCTACACGGTCCAAGTCATGTTGAGAATATTTGCTGGCAGCTGCTGGGATACACATGTGTGTGGCATAAGTCGGTGAAACCATCCCCACAGGGAGACCATATTTCAGAACCTACCCAGCCTGTGATTGAGTAGGGAACCTGAGCGTAAAGCCTAGAGTAAAGGAGATGGGAACTGTGGAAAAGAGGGGGGAAAGGGAGAGTTCATCTCAGGAAAGGTGTAAAACACTCCTGTCCTTTCTGTTTGTATCACGATTTTTGTTTCTGTGCTCGGGAAGGCTGTAATTACTCTTTGTTTAGCCAGCACCATGTTTAACTTGGCACGATATGAAGTTAAAGATCCCACAGAACATGATGCTGAATGCTTGTTTTCTCTGACCTTCCTGAAGCAGTGTGGATAAACGTAATACCAGAATTATTAAAACCCTATGTCTCAGCACTGAGACAGGTAGAATCAGGTTCAACACAAGACCTGAATGCAAGTGAGATGCTGTCACCATGGCCTGGTCTTTTGGGTGGAATCCAAGACCAGTGTCAGGGACCTGTGTCCTGTGTGAGGAAAGACAAGAGCCCCAGAAATAAAATCCCAACGCTACACCGGCTGAGCAGGGATAGGATGTTAAGAAAAACAGAGGACAGGATCAGATCTGAAGACATCCCACCTCTGGAGAGAAGGCGTCTGAAGGAAGGGGCTGGAAAGGATCAGGACTGGGACATGAGTTTGCATCCTTAACGGTCAGGTCTACAGCCCTCTTATGGGCCAGGGGTAACCCATCCCTGCAATGGTTGAGATCTACATTGTAATGGCACAATCTTGCCGAGGCAGAAGCCTGAGAGAATCCACTCTCACTTGGCCTAAACACACATTTTTTTACATACAGGCTTTCCATATTCTCCCATTGACTAAATGACTCCATTGTCCCAGACATATCTTCCTTTATGACCTGGAAATTTTGTCCAGGATGATTTTGAGGACTTGTTTAGGTTTTGCACGTTTTTAATAATCTTGAAGAGGTCAAATGACAGATGCATGCCCACTGAGATACAATCACACAACACATCAATGGTGTTTCTAATGTTCTCAGAAGCATCAGCTGAGTCTTCAAAGTACGCACTGGAGAATATTCTGCATGTGTCTACTATGTCCAACATTTCTGTATTAGAAGTGCTGGACTTACTATAGATGTGATTCATGATAACCCCAGATATTATGTCATAGTCCACACAGAAGATGACCTCCCTGGTTTGTCTGTAGATGCTCTCCAGTGGGAAACTGCATGTACAACTGCAGAATTTAAACATGTAAGAGAGAGGAAGGATAGGGAAGGAAGCGAAACTCCAAACAACTTTGTAGGATCTGGAAGCAAGGTGAAACTTCTCTTGTATTACCAAGAGAAGTGAGGTAAAACTTCTTAGTATTTTCTGTCCGATTAAAGCTGGACACAGAAATGACACAGATAGGGCCTAACCTGGAGATCAGGAGGAGGGCTCACTTTCCATGGAAACTCAGGACTGAGAAACACTTTGCTGAGCTCTGTGGTCTCTCTGTGCTCTCCAGAGCCACGTACCAGAGGTCAATTTGCTGTGGTGGTCTATGCCCAGCCACAGGAGGGCACAGATCTGATGCAGGAGCTCTGAGAGCAGGACTGGGAGTGATGCTGAATGGAGCCAGTCTTGTCCTGGAGCCCTGCGTTCACAGGGGCCTGCTACAACGAGCTCCTTACAGCTGAATTTTGTGCCCAGAAGGAAGAGTTTGACCGTAGACAACACACTTTCAGGAACAACTTTGAAAAGCTGTGATAAACCATCCCCAAGATTGCTGCTGCCAAGGTTTTAAACACCCTTTTTCACCAAGAGCAGCTGAGATTCTGAGCCTTAGAGAAAACGTTCTTCCTTTTGATTTGAATTAGCATAAATTGGAAGGATGCTTGAATTTTCCTCCTGGCTCAGGTTAACAGCTCATCACTCGCAATAACTTGTTTCAGAAAAAGAAAAAAAAAAAAAGAAATAGGGCACATCTAGAGTGATCCTTGTCTTGCCGTGTTCTCCCAGACCCAGTGGTTTACATCTTTTCAAGCTGAAGGTTGCACCTGGGTCAACATGTTTAATAGCACGCTTAACCAAAACTCGCTACAAACAAGAAATCCTTTCATCTTTTAAAGCTGCTTTCTTTCATAATCATGAAGAGACTCTTTCGCACGACCCACCTACCGGAGCAGTTCCAGGGCAGCATTCTGCAGCCTGACACTCCCTGGGACTATCTTCCTACCATCTTATATTTTCACCTCCCCATTTCTTGCTGGCCCTCAGGGCTGGTTGATCAGGAGAACGCCAGGCTTCCCCACGCACCTTGCTGTTTGGACATTTGATCAGCAGTAGATGTTAAGTTTTGAAAAGCAGTGATTAGCAAGAAGAGGTTACTAGCGTCTTCTATACGGGGAAGAAAACCTTAATTGCTGTAATATTTCTGCCCTGCTATGTTACAACGTGTGGGCTTTTTATGCTATGCAACCCACCATCTAAAGCAACCAGGTTTCTTTCTGCACAGGAGTGAGGGCATTTTTCTTCTTCACCCTGTTAGTCAAAAGCCCTGATGTATTTCAGCAACAGTCCCTGTTGCCCATAACTTCATGTATAGACACCAGATATTACAGAATCACAGAATCTTCATGGTTGGAAGGGACCTTTGAGATCATCGAATCCAACCATTAAAAATATTAGGTGATACGACGGTCAGGAGAGCTGAGGGAAGACAGGCTGGGAGATGCGACCTGCTGCTTCAAGAGGCTGCTCCCCGCCACCCTTGCAGGCACTTACCATAACCCATGAGGGACTCGCAGGTCCATGGCCCATCCTGGACAGACCGGGTGCAGCTCTCCCATAACGACGCTTGGTGCACGTAGGGCAAGGTCTGCGACTCCAGCCAGCCCCTGCCCGCCAGGGCGATGATGCCGAAGATGACGCCTATGCCCAGGAGCAGGGGTAGGATCCATCTGCACCGCGTGTAGTCGAGGCCGTACTTCACCATCTTGCAGGGCAGGGGGAGGCTGGTGGGACGAAGGTGGCCGTCTCCACCGGGGATTCGGCGGCAGCAAGGGATGGGTGCTCCTGAGAAGCTCCTGGAAAGTGAGCGCCGGTCCCTACCAGCGCCTGTGCATGTGTCTGAGAAAAGGTTTTTAATCAGGAGAAACACGGCGGGGAGGGAGGGAAGGATGGAAGGAGGGAGGGAAGAAGCTCCACCTAGATTCAGATGAGTAAGAGCTGCCGCTGAGCAATAACCAGTTGAGCTGGGGAGAAGCTTCCAGGCTGGGTTTATCTGTTGGGATCCTCTCTGCCCTGCTGACTCGGGAACAAATCCCCCTCGGCATTTAACGCTTTCCTTCCCCTCCACTCCCCACCGGCAGGAGCACCTCACAGCTGTGTTTACCCTGTCCCATCTCCTCCAGGATTCGCATTCCTGCAGGAGAATGCAGGAGACAAGCCAGGGAACTATTTGCATTAGAGGGTGGTTGCTTCTGGTCAGGAGAGCTGAGGGAAGACGGGCTGGAACTTGCCACCTGGAGGCTGAAAGCTGCTTTTCTCGGTCTCCACTTAAAAATAAAATGATACCTTATTTTTTTTACAATTAAAATAAAAATTCCTCTACCTGCCATAAAGCTAAGACAATAAAGAACGTGTGACCGCCCTCCCTCCCCCTTTTGGGACAGAGCTGCAGGGGAAAATATATAACAAGTTTTATCATTAAAAATTTAGTATGGTCTGGATATGGACTTAGTGGGGGAACAAAAAGAGTTTTTATTTGGCCGTGCTTTACCAACACTCCTTGGCGTGGCCCTGGCTGTACGTGCACTGCCCCGGGGCCCGTCAGAGCCTGCCCTCGATGTGCTGCGGATGCGATGCAGAGGTGAACCATCACGGAACCATCACTTAAAGGGTGGGTGTCAGGAGGATGGGGCCAGTCTGTTTTTCTGTGGTGCCCAGTGACAGGACAAGAGGTAACGGGCACAAATTTGAACATAAGAAGTTCCATCTAAACATGAGGAGGAACTTCTTTCCTGTGAGGGTGGCAGAGCCCTGGAACAGGCTGCACAAGGAGGTGGTGGAGTCTCCATCTGTGGAGACATTCAAAACCCGCCTGGACATGTTCCTGTGCAACCTGCTCTGGGCAACCCTGCTCTGGCAGGGTGTTGGACTAGATAATCTCCAGAGGTCCCTTCCAACCCCATAACATCCTATGATTCTGTGCCTCACTGTGCCACCGTGCCGTGTGCGGGCAGGGATTTCCATCACTCAGCTCAGTAGCCAGATAGCCACGTCCATAGCACTCCCCCTTTGAACTAGCCCATGCTACAACCGAGCATTTTGGTAGGACTCGTTCATCAGCTGCAGATGAAGACTGAAGACTGAATCTTGCAGATTGAAGCTGGTTTCTGTGAAGCATGTTTAAGCACAGAGGATGCAAAGTACCCTTTGCTCCCATGGTGGATTTTGTCAGAGGGGTCTGCATCCAAGTACAGACCTCATTTACTCACAGAGATACTCTACTATATTGCAGCCTTCACGGTGAAATATGACATCTATACTCAATTGCAAACGCCACAGCATTTTGCTGAATTAATATTCATAAATCAATAATGGACTAAATGAAATACATTAATAATTTACATTGAATCTATACACGGTGCAGGGGAGCGCATGAAGGGGTGCTGAGCTTGCATAGACCCACACTGGAACATCCACAGCAATGAGCTACAGCACTGTGAAGAGGTAGTAGCTCCATCATGAAAGCAATTTAAACAGATTAACGTGACACTATGCCTTATCTCTAATCAGAGGTACCTCGTTAGCCTGGTGGTATATTAGCAGTGGTGTGGCTGCTTTCCCTCTCATTCTCCAGCCGATGCAATCCTGGCTAGCTGGAGCATCCTGCCAGCGGCTCCCCCATGTATGGACACAGCCCGATGTCCCTGCAGTTGTGAGAGCTCTATCAGGGGCGTTCAACATGTCTTTGCTAGAGCAGGAGACATTCTTACAGAGTTGGCCTTTGAATTTCATAGAATCATAGAACCATAGAATGGTTTGGGTCAGAAGGGACCTTAGAGATCATTGAGTTCCAACCCCCCTGACATGGACAGGGACACCTCCCACCAGACCAGGTTGCTCCAAGCCCCATCCAGCCTGGCCTTGAACCCCTCCAGGGATG
>JAOXJK010000023.1:60805204-60818098 GCA_025774025.1 Xenus cinereus | reverse complement strand
TTACAAAATTATCTTGTCTTTCTTTTTTTCTTTTTTTTTTTTTTTCTAGGAAGTATTGTGAGTGTGGGCGATCCAAAAAAGAAGTACACGTGTTTTGAGAAGATTGGACAAGGGTTAGTACGTGCTCCTTCTCTGTCCTATCCCTTTCCTTATGCTGAGAAGGAAGCACGAAAACCAGGCTAAGTTACTTTGCTGGAAAAGCTGTTGGTGATGATTCGGAGAGTTTATTTTCTTTGGTTGTTATTTTGTTTTCTTTTTCTTTTGTATTTTTTTTTTGGGGGGGTGGGGGTTGGTTGTTTTGGTGGGTTAACCCCTGCTCTTATCCCCTTCCTGGCAAAGCCTTGAGTCACAAGGACTGTTTTTTCATTTGTGTGAATGTGTTTTAATGTAAGAAAATATGTCATTAGACGATCAGGTTGTTAAATACAGCTGCAAGCAGGGAAGGAACCGCTTATTTCCAGCATGCAAGACAGTCTTGAAATTACAGATCTGCTTTCTGAACTAACTCTCCTCAAAATGGCTGCTGTGGCCCTCTTAGCAGGGTGTGGGGGGGAAATAGGGGTTGGGGGGGAGGCTGTGGTGAGGCAAATCAGTGCAAATCACTGGGAGATCTGCCTTCAGCTCCGTGTGCTGAGGCTCAGGCTCCCGTTTCCCTCACTCCAAACGCCACATTTGTTTACTTTGGCTGATCCTATCCGCTCTGTCATCGTGGTGGGCAGCCTGCGAGCCAGGGCAGTGCAGTCACACCAGTTTAAATGGGATCAACTCACGATCCTACAAGTTCTGCTAAGTTGCTGGTTTCGCAGCAAGGGTTTGAATGACCACAACGTCCCTTATTAGGAACTATGTTCCCCATAAACTCTCTGGCTTCTGCTCCAACAGCAGTCTTGGCTCAGAAATATTTCAGATTATGTTTACCGCTGGAATTATTGTGTGAAAAGGAATGGGACTGAGAGCACTTCAAAGAGACAAGTGGGAAGGGGCATGTGTTTAGCTCTCAGTCTTGCTACGAGGCACCAATAAGTGTGTTGGTTTTTTTTTTTTTTCCTTTTCTCTCTTTTGTGTAGAGCCTCAGGTACGGTTTACACGGCAATAGATGTAGCTACAGGACAGGAGGTAAGTGCTACCAGAATTCCACAGCAGTGGATTTTGGATTGTGTGCTAAAAGTTCAAGTTGATGCTGCAAAATAAAGACGATTTTTCAAGGGTTCAAGACATCTCATTCCATTAATTTAGACACTGTTTGGGCTTCTAGCCCTTCTCCCTTCTTCACTGTGATCTTATTTTTAATGAGCTATTTAGTTCCTTACTAACGAGGCACGGTCGGAGCAGAGAAGTGCAAAAAAATGATTTCCAAAGTTTTGATTCCTCAATCATTTCATATTTGTGAAGATTCTTTCTGTGGCCACGAAGGTTAAGAGCAAATGTTCAGACTGGATAGTTCCTCAGTAGAAGTTTGTCTCTTCATCCCCAAGATTCCTCCCAGTCCCCATTTAAGCTCTTTTATATGCCCTCTGCTCCTTTTCTACCTTCCTACACTTACACCAGTTAACTTGCAGAGGAATAGTTTATTTCCCACCCTTTGCCCACTTGCTTTCTGCCCTGGAATTAAGAGACAAGGAATGTCTGTCTGTCTTATTTTTTTTTTCCCCTTCCTGAATATTGAAAAGTGCCCTGCGTATTTCATCCATAATAAACTAGTAGTGATGGATACGCGGCATCTCCGGAAACATTTATTGCTAGGCAGAGGATTTTTAAAGAGGAAAGTGCATGCATTATTCCAAACATATTTATGGAAGCCTGCAGCAATGCCTGTCTGCTTTACATTTGTACAACGTCAGGGTTATCCATCAGCAGATTTCGTATCTGGGCTTTTGGATGAAACTCCTTCACCCCCTTTCCTAGCTCATGAAGAATTAATACAGTTTAACTGTGGACTCTGAGGAAGGGGTGCTGCATTTATTTTGAAGCAATGGGAAATTTTACGGGAGGAGAAACTCCTTTGATGGTTTTCTGCTTTCTTTCTGGACCCCTTCAGTGATGCCCATGTGAATATTTGAACCCTTATATTGCAACAGGCTTAAATCGTTCCCATTATGCTAGTGTGATCAGGCCCTGGATTTTTAAATTTGCATTTGGGATTGCTGTAACCTCAGCATGTTGTTGACCTGTTCTTTTCTGTGAAGCACACTGCTGCCAATCCTCAAGGAGCTCAGTGAATGGCAAAGCATTTTGGAAGCGCTGGAAGGACACTCCTTGATTTTGCACTATACGGGAGCCTTGGGCATGTCCCAGGATTAAGAATATTGAAGATTTTCACTGATGACAATTATTTATTAAAACCACAGAATCACAGAATGATATGTGGTTGGAAGGGACCTCTGGAGATCAATCTAGTCCAACTCCCCTGTCAAAGCAGGTCCACCTAGAGCAGGTTGCACAGGAACCTGTCCAGGTGGGTTTTGAATGTCTCCAGAGAAGGAGACTCCACCACCTCTCTGGGCAGCCTCTTCCAGGGCTCTGCCACCTTCAAGGTAAAGAAGTTCCTCCTCATCTTATGTTCAAGTTTGTGCCCATTACCTCTTGTCCTGAAATCCTCAGCTTCCCTTTGAGGCTTACCAAATACAGGGAAGAGAGGTTTCATGGAACAGCTTGATAAGCTTTTGAAATTGTAGGCTGAGGAAGTCCAGCCTGTGCTCTACAGGAGGCGTATGCTAAGGATGGAAGCTCTGCTGCTCACCACATCTTCATGCTATGCTTCAAATGATAATCAATAAAATCACCTAAAGGATACAAATTGCTTTATAATGAACATTATAAAGGTGAGGTTTACGTGTGTCATCAAATTCCTTAAGAGCAGATTTAGTATGTGGCTGTCATACCTTGTGCACAAACGGCAAAAATCTACTGGGGTGGATGTTCTAGGGAAGGTGATGATAACATGTCATGGAGAGATTACACCACAGCTTTGGAGACTGGAAGCATCCTGATTATTATTTTGGCTTTGTCTGCTTTAATATTGTGTAGAATCTTTTGTTGTCTCTCTCCCTTTCCTCTCAAGCAAAGGTACATTGTGTGCTTATGTTTTGTGTTTTGTTCTGTTTCGGTTTCATCCTGACAAGTTATCAGGCACCTATCTAGGAACTTTGTGTTTGTGTTGAAATCAAGATGTTATTAGAGAGTGTAGCAAAGAAGCAAATGACCTTAGAAGCGCTCTCCAGCTGAGTGACTGTGCTGAGCTATTTAATTACAATTGCATGAATTCTGTGGTCTCGGCTGCATTAGGCTGGATGGAAGATTAAATTGTTCCTGTTTGGCTTTCCTGTGAATAGAGCTATATTTCTGCTCTTATGGCAAATACATGTCTTCTGGAAAGTATGTAAATAACAAAAATTAGAAATGCTACCGTGTCACTCTTTTAATACTGAGCAGTATTAAATTGCACTCTCATTCAACATTCCGGGTTGAAAAATTGTTGAAGTTCTAGCTAACAAACTGTACGAAGACACATTTAGGCATTATTCCTCCTCTTCTTTTCCCTATGTCATTAAGTGTCCTCTAATAAGCAACCCTTATGCTTCCCTCCAGAGGCAGGTTCCTTTTAGTGTTGGGTGAAGCGATTACTTTGTGTCTTGGTTTGAAAAGCAAAAGGAGTCAAGGGAAGAGGGGAATACATGAAGGAAAGAGGATGGAAAAAGGAAATGCTGAGCTGGAAGGGAGACCCAGAGGGAACTCTCAAGATAAAGCTGGAGTCAGCAGCTGAGGTGAGAAAGAATCAGATGCAGAAATAAAAGGAGAGTTAAACCTTGAGTCATATGAAAAGAAGCCTTTCCATTGTAACTGGGTAAAAGTGAAGAGTTTTGTACTATGCGGGGAGAAAAAGAATTAGATTTTTTTTTTTGCTTAAAAAGAAGTTGCAAGTGGTGAGGAAGAAAAACAGAAATCATAGAATAGTTTGGGTTGGAAGGGACCTTTAAAGGTCGTCTAGTTCCCCTGCAGTGAGCAGGGACATCCTCAAGTAGATCAGGTTGCTCAGAGCCCCATCCAACCTGACCTGGCTTTTAGCCAGAAATTTTGAAGTTATAAGTAAAGGTAGAACCTCACGTGGTTAGGTGGGAGGCAAATCTCTGGACATGGGAAACGTGCACACAGATGTGTTTCTGCTTGTGAGTAATGACAGTAAAATCCTGGCCCTGCTGAAGCACATCAGAATTTATATCAATGTAGTCCAACAGCAGTCTCTCACCTGGTTTTGTTGGGTTTTTTTTTTTTTCAGGACCTGTAAACCACAACACTGACTGCTTGTTCGTTCTTACGTAGCGCTGTAGCACCAAAGCTGTCTAATAGTGCATGATGATCTATGTAATGGTACAGCATCATAAAGATTATTTCTTGTTGGCTTTTTCTTGAAAAGGAGGGTTCTAACTGGAAGGCTTCAGATTTTGTCTTTTATCCTATTGCTCTAAAACATCTCTTTACTGCTATCAACAAACTTACACTTGCATAGAGATACAAGTTTTAGTGCTGGAGGGTTCTGTTGTGGTCATCTGGTCCAATTTCCTGCACTGTGGAGGCATAAGAACTTGCTCTATATTTATATGCTGCAAGTTCCAAACTTCTCTCTGAGCTCAATGTAATATTCTTTGTAAGTGGGACGGTCATATTTCTGCTGTAGATAAAAATTAATCATTTCTCTAGAACGTGAGGGAAGACGTAAAATCTCCTTTCTTCTTGAAGATCTGTTGCTTGGAAAAGGGTATATTCATTTCTTGTTCTTCTTTCAGGTTTTAAGTACTTCCATTGTGAAGCATAAAGTTTTTGTTGGAGTCTTTTATCAACGTTCTCTAAGTTAACACAGGAGAAGAAGCGTTATGGATATTTCTACTTTTATATGTACATGTGTTCATATATACACTGTCGGAATTTGTTTTCTGCAAATTAAATCATCCCCTTTTGTGTAGGGACAGTATTTTCTTCTGTTTGGTTTATGTAAGGGTAACAGAATTTTGTGAATTCGTCTTTACCATTTATTTTCTCGTGGTGGGCCAACTTTTCTGCTTTAATAAGTGAGGCTGATGGAGTTACGTGGTGTGAAACTTTGTTCATTTTAAGCAGCTAAAACTGAGGATCTTTTCATAACTGGCAGCATTGCTCTGACTGAAAAATGTCAGACTCTGGCTACGACTGTTATCCTGCCTAACAAACAGCATATCGGAAAATGGCAACAGCCCCAAATCAAATTCTTATCTGTTCTTTGACTGGGCTGTGAATTATGCTCTGGAATGCAAACGACATGTTGATAAGGCCCTGAATTTCTGAATTTCCTTCCCCTCTGTAATTTTCAGGGGGAAGATAATGCAGAGGGATGTCTTATTTTTAATCTCTCTTTATTTTTAATCCCACTTCTGAAAATTAATGTGGTTATCACCATTTGCATGAAGGAAAATAACTCTTACAGTGGTGACGAACACTTCATTTATAGTGTCCCCTTCCCGAAGTCAGGTGGAGGTGAAGGTGAGCCGTGAGCCTGTGTTCCAAGCACTAACAAGAAGGAGTTAAGATCAGGCAATTTCCTATCTTCATTACCATTTTCGCCACAAGAGTGACTTAATGAGCCATTATTCTCCTCTCACTAAAGGCTTTTCCCACTACAAGGAGGACAGAAATATTTTTATGATCTCTTAGTTACCGTAGTAATTTTTCATGCTCTGACCTTTTTGGCAGCCTGTTGTGCCTGGCCTGTCCTAGCATCCCTTGTGACGGACCTGCAGGGAAAAGAGGGAGGTTGATGAGCCACGGCAAACTCGGGCGACTAGAAAGGTCGTTGTAACCCAGCGTGGGGAATATAAAGGCTATTTACGGTCTCATGACTCATTCTGCAGTTTATGAAGTGGAGTTGGGGTAGCTCCCAAAGGACAACCTGTGCTCCTGGAGATACTGGTCCTGGATTACGCGCTTGGTTCTGTCTCTGACCTGTTTGCAGGTCACCTAGGACTTAGTCCAGGCACCGTGGAGGTCTAGTGAGAAAACTCCAGGTAGCCTCAGTAGGAACAGGACTGAGTCTTTGCCCTTGGTGCTGTCTCTGACCTGTTTGCAGGTCACCTAGGACTTAGTCCAGGCACTGTGGAGGTCTAGTGAGAAAACTCCAGGTAGCCTCAGTAGGATCGGGACTGAGTCTTTGCCTTTGATGCTCTCTGCTTACTCTGTTTTGCACATAGCAAGGTCCACACTTACCAAATGCTGGTTTTTTTAATGGAGTGCCCATTAATACAAATGGCTACTGGATTTTAGTGTTCTTAGAATACATCTTTTTATATAACTTCTTTTTTTGTTTTTTTGGTGGTTTTTTTTTTAATTGGTCTTCTGGGTCAGGACAGGCAGGTAGTTGGCACTCTCTGCTTTGAAGAGAGGATGCTGCCATCGTGTTATATTCATTTGTTCAGTATTTACGTGCTCTACCAGATTTGCAGAGAAAATCATGATTAGGAAAGCTGTTTCATGTCTCTGCAATTACTTTCTGTCCTTACTTTCTTTTGAGAGCACTGCTGTGTGGATGTATGCAAACAATACAATTAGTGGGGATTTCAGCATATATCTGAACGCATCCTTTTTCTTCCCCGTCATTCCTTCTTTACATCATCTCAACTTCTTTCTTCCCTCTGGCTTCTGTGTTCATTGCTTTGTTTCATCTGTCAATGCCCAGGATACCTTATCCTGAAGCTTTTGGTAGCTTCCCCTCCTCCAACTCAAAGGTGCTCCTTTCCTTTTGTGCCTTCTCTGTGTTGTACTTGGCTCATCTCTTTCAGGGTTAAGTTGGTATTTGTGCCTAAAACTGTACGTATGTCCACGCCTGCATGCATCCGTATGGAAACTTAGGAGTTCCAGTTTGAAACTAGTTCCTGCACAGTAGCGTAAATGGAAGACATTGTGGAAAACAATGGCAAACAATGCGTTTTGAAGTATATCGATGTGCACCAGATTATTCTGAGAACTTCACATATGTAAAATATCTTACGTGTGTAGCACTGCAAAACCGGAATGAATTGTCACTTGACAGTGTAGACAGGGGAGTAAGCAATGAGGTCCCGTGGTGCGGGACCACTCAAAACGGGACAGGATTATAAAAGGGTTGTAAGGTATAAGAGGAAATATCAATCCCTTTCTTCATTACGCTCTGTGAGGCCAAATTCTGGTCTGTGTTATCTCTTGTGCAGCCTTATTGAACCCAGTTCTCAAGTGCTAGACCTTAGTAGGGACTGACCATGTTCATTTACATCACCCTTTCCCGTTCTGCCTGAGGATCATCTACCGGGTCCTTCTGCATTCTCAGACCAGCAGATGATGCATTTAAATGTCAGGTCGAGCTGAAGTGTGGAAGATGCTCGAGCTAATCGAACGTTGTGAGGTATCTCTGCAGGTGTTTTATCGCTGTAGCATGGAAATGCTAAAGATTTAATTGACTGAGTGCGTAACGAGAACAGGAAATGACACAGTGGCAATTCATTTTCTCTGAGAATACAGTGGGAACACAGGCTGCAGCAACCTCAATTAGATTTTCAGTTAAACATTTTTAGCAAGGATGGGAAGTTCAGCTAATTGAATCTGTTCTAATTTCCATCCTCCTGTTTGTCATTTTTTTTGCTCTTCGTTTTGGGAGATATCTCAAGAAGTGGCTCTCGTTCTTCTCCGCTCGTGGCAGTACGTGACGACAGATGGTCGGCAACACGCTGGTGTGCAGGGTGGCTACACACAACCCATAGGAGCTCCCACCTGTCTTCATTACAATGAAACTGAACTGGATCCCCTCCAGTGACTCGTGACTGCCTTCCCTTTCCCCTCTCCTCCCAGTCTCCGTCCTCTTTAATATGAGAATAAGTTTGTTGTGTGTCAATAATGCCCCAAAAGTTTGTGCTGTAGCTTGAACTCTAGAAAGTCTAAATGAAATGTAGTGTTCTGCCCTGAAGAGGTGCAGGTCTAAATAATCATCAGTTTTTAGCATCCCTGCAGTTAGTACTATACTTTTTTGTGATTTTTTTTTTTTTTTTTTTTTTTTTTTTCTCCTGTGCATGTCTGGCTGATTGAGTACCAGTTATTGCACGGATACCTTGTTTTGGCACCTGTTGATCTAATTTCAAGCGTGAATTCTCTCCCAGAAGGTGATAGTGACAACTTCTTTTAAAAGAGAGAGTATGTTGAGGTCATAATGTAAAAGTTGGCACTTGAAGGGGCTTTGTGGGTTAGAGATGTATTGCTGTGGCACCTCTCTAAACTAGAAAGTCCTATCACAGTTTGCCTGTGTGCTATATATGTCCCCAGGGCCGGGCAAAGCTGGCAGTAGATACCTCTGTACTGGCTAGAGATGGGGAGGGACTCTTTATGAGGGAGTGTAGTGGTAGGATGAGGGATAATGGTTTTAAATTGAAAGAGGGGAGATTTTGGTAAGATACTAGAAAGAAATTCTATGATACATTGATCCTGAACCATTCTATGATTCTATGATCCCTGTCTGAAGCCTGGAGTAGCTGTTTTGGCAGTCTCTGTGGATCTGGATGATATGACATTCTATGAGGAAATACTTCCTAGATTTTCTGTAGTTCAAGCTGTTTTGGCTGCTAAACTCGCAGGTTTTTAAAGTCCTTCTAGTGAAATTGATTCCAGAAACATTCAAGAAAGGAGCTTCTGAGAAGATTGGGCTTTGTGCCTGCCTGTTTCTCAGAATATCCTGAATGAACCAAATGGTTAGCTTTTAGTTAGAAGCCTATTTTAAGATACACATGTAGTCTACTTCAAGTTCTTTAGAAATCTGCATAAATTCATGTTTCTTTTAAAAAAATCTTCCGGTGGTGTTATGCCAGATAGACTTTTACAAATTCCCGTAGCCTGGGAAGAAGGTGCAAATATGAAAAGACCTGCAGGTTCTCCAGAGGTCTTTGCCAAGTACAGAAGCTTGCTAGATTGCTTAACTTGAGCCATGCTTATGGCTTTCAAGCCTTTAATTTATCATTAAAGGAAGGGATTGCATTTCCAAGAGCAAATCGCTGCTTTGTGTCCCTTGGGGTAGCTTGTGATTTATGCTTTTTTTTTTTGTGTGTGTATGAAAAGTGGAGAGGAAGGAATAACAACTAAACACACCCAAAATAAAGTTGACTTTTCAGAGTAGATGTTTAGTCCCCCCTGCAAGCAGGACCCACTGAAGGAGTTACAAGCGAAGTTCCCCAAAGCTGAGATGGCCAGTATTGCTAATCTCCATTTAAGGTTTTTAAAAAGCAAGTTCAGGTTGTAGACTGTGAATTTTGGAGGGACATTAGTAGGTTTTGGGCAGACTGTGGCAAAGCATGACCTTAGGTAACTTTGACTCCAGTAATTGTTACTGCTCTAACCTAAGGCTTCTCCTTGGCTAGTTATGAAGGGAGGATTTGTGAGAGGAGCAGAAAATGCACACTAGTCTACTGCATATCTTTCATTCATACTGGAACTTGAACCCTTAGAGTTGTAGAAGAGTTAGTCAACACTTTTATTTTTATATACTTTTGGGCAAATAAACTATTTATCGTTGGGTCAACTGAAACTAAGTGAAGACAGCTCGCAGGAGCAATAGAGGAAAAACTTCATTTTAGTGTTTTTAGAAATTAAACATCTTTGACTTTGCTTTGAAAAGACAGGTGTTTGGGGTGTCTGTTTGAATGCCCTTGAGACTTGATGTAGAAGAATACTTCAAGTCAGGGCTTTTTGGTTTCTAGGTGGGTAAGAAAAGACTCAACTAGTTGTTTTCTGTTCCTTCTTACCTTGCACACACTTGGGGTGGACAGAAATTAATGCAATTCCAGTAGGGCTTCTTGGGGGGCAGTGCTGACAGTTGGAGAACTAGACTCTTAAGGACTGGCACAGAATGGTTTACCATAAGCAAATATGTCTATACAAATGCAAAAAACCCCAAATGTACAGATAAGTGGCTGTTATGATATATGCCCTGATGAAGTGTTGCAAACCTTCCGGGAGACTGCAGTTGGACATGGGCTGAGTATCTCTGATCAGGAATGAGTTTCCTGCTGACCAGCAGGATTTGCTGGAAGGTCTTGTGGTTACTGGGTGTTCCTCAGATGCTGCAGCTCTTCTCTGATAAGGAGCCAAGAGAGAAGTCACAGCTCCAGGCGCTGTTTGGTTTGATCACCAAGCAAATGAAAATAATCCCGTATCTGAGCACTGAGTGAAAAGTATCTAAAATACTATCCTACTTAGTGATTTGTTTTAATATTAAAAAAAAAAAAAAGAGATGTTATTCTCTACAAAGTACAGCTTAGTCATAGTTCTAGCACATGCTATTTCAGCTGTAAACCAAAACTCATCCGTGTACATTTGGTTCTGTCTACACCATTTCTAGTTGGAGGGAGCTAACGTGACAGGGCACACTGTACTGTAGAGGAGGCCAGATCAAAACTTGACTGATAAAAAGTGGATTATGAAACCACATTTTTAGCAACCTGAATATTAACCAGAAGGTAAGTGGCTGAAGTGTAATGTTTATCACGCTGAGTTGGAGGACCACTAGTGATTTGTGAATCCCTTCTTTATGCTTTGCACATTCATTCATGCGCACAGAGGGCTAACAGTTGGGAAATATTTTGTGAAATTTCAATTAAAAGGCCATTCTTAACAGTATGTGAAGAAATGTGCCAGCCTTCTTTAGAGGGTGAAAGTGCTTCAGAGAGTTGTGAAATTCTCCTTGATTACTGTATGCAAGTGTTATCTTAGTGAAAGTGATACAGCCCTGCTGGAACGTTACTCCTTTGAATACTGATTTTTTTTTAGTTCCGTTGTTCCCTCTCACTGTTATTTTTCTAATTTTCCTCAGGGAGAAGTGTCTCCTTCCTCTCCAACTGGCTCTGGAATCAAAGAGCATGAAGCTGGCCCAACAGGCTTTAGCAGGGATGCAGGTATGGCTTTAGAGTGAGAGTGTGTTAAGGAAATCTAGGCTTTTCTCTTGAAAAATACTACAGAAAAACTGTCTATCCTCAGGTGGACCTAACAATAACGTTGAAGTTTCTGTAACAGTGTTCAGAAGTTAGGATGCAAGTGAAGGCCAGTGATTCTGTACAAGCTTGCAGTGCTTGAAAGATGAGAGGTTAATAAAGGATCCCGGAACTGCAGTCTCTATGTGTGGGCACTTTTCAGGGGTTTTTGTGCACTGAGAACAGTAGGAGTAGCATCCAACTGGGAAGTTGCGAAAGAAAACGGCACAACCAACAAAAAGACTTGGGTTTGACAGTATAAAAACCTCTCCTGCTTCTAAAACATTGATGGGTTTTGCTGAGGGCTTTATTTGGAGTGCTTTGTGATCTCTTGCATCAATTACTGATGTGTGCTTTCTTCTGGACATTGGAGAAGTGGGATTGGGAAAGATGATACCGGAATGGCAGCCGATTCAAAAGATGCGAACTGTCTGCTCATCATCTCACAGACCTCCCAGTCTTGCTGTACTTTGATATTTTATATTATTGGATCAATTTGAAATTCGTGCATAGAAAACCTAGTCACTGTAGCACCAAACACTAAGAGGTTTAGGTGTAGTAGTTTACAGCAGAATTGGGCAGAGGCAGTTTTGTCTCAACCTTGTACGTTGCCATTTTCTCTCTGCAGAAGCTGCTCTCTGATGAGAGGTTTGTATCCGTGGAAACAGACTCAGATGAGAAACAGTTGCTTAATCAGATGCTGAATGCCGTCAAAGTGACTCCTTCGCTCAACGAAGACCTGCAGGTTGAAGTGATGAAGGTTAGTGTTTCACACACGTCAGTGCTTGCAACAGAGGCTGCATGACTGAATGCTGGGCTTAGCAAACAAATTAGCTGTTGCCTTGGAAATCTTCACCTTAGGATAGTATTTGATTCCCTCCTTCCTGCAGGCAGGTATCAGTTGTTTTCATTTCTACTTGGTTTGTGTTTCCCTGGGTTAAACAGGAGATCGTTATAGCGAGAGTCAGTGCACTGGCAGTCCCAGTTTTAGCAAACTGAAACAGGACAATCAATTCACTCTATGGGAGTTCACAGATAAATGACTTGCAGATTTGGAAGTTTGTGTTTCTGTTGAGCTTTAGAGCTCCTGAGGTGGGCTGTGCAGGTATGTAATTTTGAATTGGTTGTGTGCGGCTGCTTTCCAGTTTGTTTGCTGTATGTTCTCTTTGTAAAATGCTCATGATGAAGCATGATTTCTTTACACACCAAAATGTCCCTGAACTAGCGCATAAGGGAAACTAATGGTTTGTATACTCCATGAAAACTTCCATTTCTATAAGTGCTTTAGCATTCTCCTGTGTGCGTTTGGAAGCTCAGCTGCCGGGAGGTACTGCTTCGGAGGGGAGGTGCTGCCAAATTTCCTTGCCCTGTCATTGGGTTGGTTGAACGACTTGCCGGTACTGCCATAAAAAAATGACTTCCAATACCTGCATTATTTGTGTAAAACAATACGGCAGTGCGTGGTTCTCAGATGTTTGGGTGTAAACTTAGTAGCACAGCGTTTGTTGTGCTGTGGCTGGTCACTGGTTAAAACCCTTTTGGAGCAAACCTGGTGGTACTTTTTGCATGGTCCACTATACCTAGTACTGATTGATACGTTTGGATCTACTTACTTGACTGTTCTTTACTTCTAAGTGCATAGATTAGGTATTTTATTTCTTTCTTACATGTGGCATCCTTGTTCTGATGAATGTGTGTTATCCATACGATACTACTCTGCACTAGGTGTACTCTTTGCCACTGAAGATGTCTACGTGGGAGCAATATGGACTCGGTGTCAGAACAGGCAGGTTGAGCCTAGCAGAAAAAATCATAGAATGGTTTGGGTTGGAAGGGACCTTAAAGATCATCCAGTTCCAACCCCCTGCCCTGGGCAGGGACACCT
>JAOXJK010000023.1:60790285-60802539 GCA_025774025.1 Xenus cinereus | reverse complement strand
AATAATCTAAGTATTTTTACTTGTATATTTTCTTTACGATATTCATGTGAGTTGGGAAGGAAGTGATATATTGATCACTAATCAAATTTGGTGTTTTATCAGCGAGGCACCAAAGGGACTCACCATTCTATTGATAAAGTTGAAGACGGATAGAAAAAAAAGGGGGAGGGGGGAATCCTGATTTCTTTCCTGATTTGATGCTTTTAAATTCTGGCCTCAGATGTTTTATAATGGCTGAAGTACTTTTGCTTCATGCAGTTGGACCTTTGCTTGAGGGAACACACATAGCATTGACAAAAGCGCTATCATATGGTCAGATGATCAGTGGGAAAGGAAACTAATCTATAGCTGAGCTTCTGGATTGAGGTCATTCCAACCTCCATGATTCTGTGATTTTTACTTCCTCTCTTTGATATTTTTTTTTTTTTTTTTTTGGTAACTTTTCATCTGTAACCTTGACCCTAAAATCCGGTTCCTCCAGGAAAGGCTCCTGGAAGAACTGGAATTCAGCTTTGAATATAACTGTGGCATCAAAGCAGGGGAAACCAAATATGAAGGAAGTGGGTAGGGTGGAAATTTTCCAAAACAGCAAGGACTTTTTTTTTTTTTTTTATTTTTCCCCCTCCACCATCTCACTAATGTTACGGTGACTTTCATTTATAAGTTGACAACCTTCTTAATAATGCAGTACCTCTCTGTCTAACTGTGATAACATTATTCTTAAATAACAATGCAAAAAAAAAAGAGTTTAACGAATAATTGAATATCAGTAGATGAGTCCTTGCCCAGAAATGATCTCTCCAGATAAACTGGCTACACTGTACTGTAATGGGTGCTGACCCTAAACTAGTAATTTTTAAAAAGAAAGGTGTAATTGATTATTTTCCCTTTCTCCTGCTTCCTTTTGTTTTTTTTAGTCACAGACAAAGCTGTGTCATGTAATCAGTGCATGTCAGTTCAGTCTGTGCCCAGATTTCCCAAGAAATGTACAACTAACAAGACAAATTTTCAAGCAAGAATGAGAATAATTACCTCAATAAAACTCATTTTTCTGATGTGATGTCTTCTGAAATATTTGGTTGTTCTTTCACTATTCTAGTTACTGCCGGACATGTTATGAATATATATTACATTTCTGTCAGTGGAGCGTCCACCTTTGGTTCTTACTACCTCTGAGAAGCCTTCACACAGTATTTGTGGCTACTTTACTTGTGGTGTTTCTTGAAATAGGCTTGAGGATTTTCTGGAACCAAGAAATATTTTTCCAAAGTGGAAAAATATGGCTTGAGAGAGAGAAGATTCTTCTAATTCCCATTATTTACCTATTGTCCATGGGGAACAGCTATTTCATTTAGGAAGGATTAGTTTATGCCCAGTGACTCCGACTTGCATTTTTAGTGGATTAGGTGTACTGCTTGCTGATGGGCAAAATTTTGACGGTTTTCTTCTGTAGGCTTTTAGCAAGGAGTCAGCCAGAAGTCTCTTTAATCTGTGAATAAGGTTTAATGAACCCTTGCTAAATCTGCTGTGTTAAGGTAATCTTTTCTCTTTGTCTTTTCACTGCTCCATTAATACAGCATTTGGGAACTCTCCAGTACTAATACTAGACAGCTCTTTTTGTGATTTCAGTTTTCATTTTGTGTATCTTCAGAACTGGAATTTAAATGAGAGTTCTGTGATAAAACTTAGTTTGTGTAAGGACAGACAAAACGGAGCAAATAGCTCTGCCTCTGAAACACTATCTTTAGGTTGGGTATTTGTGTTTTTCTTCAAGATGCAAAGTTGTTCTTTGAGTACTGAGAGCCATCTCCTAGTCATTTATTTTTTCTTTTATAATAACTAATTGATAGGACCCCAGTTATGGTATCAAATTAGTCAGCACTTGAGAACTTCTCTACTGAAGATCTAAAAGGAGTAATAGAAAGTTTGGAGACAGTTCTTTCTTTGTTCTTATTTTTTTAACAATCATAGTTGACCTGCTTTAGGTTCTGCATAACCACCTTGTTACAGGTTCGGGGAGATAGTCCTGATCTAATGCAAATATTGGATTAAGCTAGATTGTGCTTGAGCAACCAAGCAAAACTTATTGTCAGCTTTTTCAGAAAACTTGGCAGGAACTTTGTCACTGCTGAACAGGAAGTCAAACATTTTCCTTTTTCCAAGAAGTGGAGAGTTTGATGAGAGGCTAGTTAATTTTTTTTCTTCAGCCCTCCATGACAGACAACAAATTATATTATGTATTTGAAAAGAAGTTCTAAACTGCTTGATCAAAAATGTGGACAGAATACAACTGTAAAATCCCACCCTCTGTGGATTATTATATTCTCACTTTTTCCTTGGATACTGGTAACTGAGCTGGTTACTGTAATAAACTCTCACAAATAAATACATCTTTTCATTGTTTTTCATTATTATGAAATGTATCTTTCTACATACAACTTGGTTATGCTTAATAGAATGTCATCTGCAACTGTTCTGCTTTGTCTTGAGCTGAAAAATTAAATGGAGGAGGAAGCTGGGCTGAAATGACGAGGATTTAAAGGTCCCTATTCCCTATGCTGCCTCTGAGGGAAGGCATGTATAATAGTTTTATATAGGAGAAAAAAGAGTGATTTCACCACCCATTAAAAATTAGACTACATTGGTGCAACAGTAAAAATGTAACTGGTAAATGGAAATGGAGAAGAGAGACTGTCATTATCGGGATGAGAATCAGCAACCCAATTGCTGTTAATCTACATACTTCAGTTAATATATTAATCTTGGAATAACAGATCATTATTTTCCCTTAATGTATTTTATGCACTGCATTATTGCAAACATTTTGAACATCACTTGCAATATAAATTGCAGTCCAGCCTCTCTCTGAGCAGAGAAGTACTATGGTTCAAATAAAGTAAAAAATAAAAAACATTATTCAATGTTATTGGCATGCAGAATAATCCAGAACTGGTTTAAAATTTATATTAATAAGAAAAAAAAAATTAAAATGCTGAGAATGTGTAGGAAAAAGATTCACCTGAATATGTTCTGTAATGGTGGTCCTTGATATGAGCTGTCATAACCAATAACTGATTTTTGTCCAGTCCGTAGTCCAGAGATGTGTTAGCAGCCTGCACTGCCAAAGAGGAGAGTCTGTAAAAACTTACATGTCGTGCAAATAAAATTATTTTCTAGGATCAGTCCTGCCCAGGGATGCCAGCTGGAGTTCTTAGTGCTTCCTCCGCTTGGCCTTTGTGTAAGACAAATTGTTGTAATGTAGGCTAGCTAAAAATCCAGACTCTCTTGGGTTTACTTTACTCATTGAGTTTTTTGTTGGTTTTTTTTTTTTCTGCTTACTTTTAAAAGTCATTTTATGTGTGTGCTTAGTTATAAGTAAACAGGTTAATTCCAATGGATTGAGTGACCTACCTTGCGTGTTTCAAGAGAAGCTCGTCCTTTCCCAAATTAATTAGAACTGTGGTAAATGCCTACTGCTCGTAATTAAGATTGTGATTAAAGAACTCCCCTGGTTCTTAGGTGCCTGGCCCTCGTAGCAGAAACTGCAGTCTTGAATTAAATACCCGAGCTTTCTCCTTAATGGGTACAAAAGATTGAGAATGGGAATGGCCTGGATATGGCCAAATGGATACTGGATGGCAGCTGCCAGTATCAGTATCATCAGTGATGAATGCAGTATCTCAAAATTCCAGCTTCTTTCCAGGATCTGTGATTCTTCCTCAGAACCTTTCTTGTACTTGAATTTATAGCCCTGAACAACCTCTGTGGGTCTGGGCAGCTTTAAAAAAATCTAAGCACTTAAAAGATTTTCAGGTAAGAAAAGTAGGCTTAGTTTCTTGCCTGGAGAAATTCTAACGCATAAATTTTACCTTTCTTGGTGCTCCTTCAGCCTTGACGTTATGAAGGTGTTCCCAGGTGGAGAATGTGCTCATTCTGTTGTTTTGGAACTGTCCCAATTGGCGTGGCGTAATCCAAAAGGTTGAAGTCGGGCACAAAAAGCAGTTATTTGAGGAACGCTCTACCCTGGAACTGAGGCAATGGTGGGAAGGGTAAGAGCGTGGGATTCCTCTCTTCTGTGGTCATTCCTCCTGCAGTCATGGATGGGTGGGAAGAAGGTTACTTCAGCAGTAGGTTTCTTTCCGTGTTTCCTGATATGTGACTGGTCTGTCAGGAGAGAAGATAAAATTGCCTGTGATACAGTATTTGATCACAGCGTATTACAGTATATATATGCTCAGGAGTAGCATTAATAGTGCACAGATTTTGCTGTTTGCGTAGGAGTGTTTATTATTCTGGAGGGCTTGTGACTGGCATTCCCTTTTTTTGAACAGTGCGGATTTTGCAGAAATGAAGAAAGTTCAGCGGCGTTGGAGTTTTACCTCTGTGCTGTGCAGCATATGCAAGCAGTGAGTCATTGGGTCATTCCTGCGGGTTTTCCAGTACCAAAGTGGAAAATAGCAAGTCCCTAGCGCTGGGAAGTGTAATTTAAGACCTGTCCGGTGTGGAAGTACAAATTCTTACAGCCTTTCTTTAGTCTTAGACACATACCAAGAACCTGGAGGTTGCTCAACCATTAAGAAAGTGACTTGGAAAGAGATTGTGTGATCACAAAACCAAATATAGACGCCCTTTAACTTTCATATATTGAATCTTTTCCTTGCTGCCAGACATTATTGCTTACTGGAGGTGACAGTGCCAAGTTCTGCTAGCCAAGTTGGCCACGTAACAGTGGCATGGAAGGGTCACTTGCCATAGCTTTTACATGCAATTGTACACATAATCCAGATGTGAGAGAGAAATAGATGGTAACTGGAGGTGGCAATCACAAAAACATCTGATCTGGCTTTTTAGTATTTCTTTCCTGGGTTCAGGTCAGGAGACGGGGGAGATCTCTCTGGCAGGCTGGACAGCTTGTGGGATGCTGCTGCTTAGGTTGTATTTGGGGTTGTCTTCTTGCCAATTAATCTAGTGACTTGAAACAGTAATCTTAAATCAGCTGTTGTAAAGTACATTGCCACACAGAAAGTTCCCCTGATGTAGTTTTGTTGGAACCTTGTGTGTATCAGAGGGTAAGGGAGTTGTCTTTCCTCTCCCCTGTCCAAAAAATTCTCTTGGTGTCAAGAATAAATGTCAGTATTTTCTATCCAGGGATACACTGGTTCTCGTTTCCTTGACAGCTCTGGGTTTTCTTACACCCATGTGTTGACATCCCTTCTGACCATTTTGATAGTCGATGATATAACTTCATTTTTATTTGAGAACCGAGTTCAAAGGGAAGGTGTTGCAGCTGCGAAGCAGGGGCTTTAATATATTTCTTTTCTTTGCCTAAGAAACACTTAGGACAATTGGTGTAATTTGCTGAGTGGCTGAACAAACTAATCTGGTGCAGAAAAAAAAAAAGGTTCAGCATGTGTCAAGAGAAATAGTAAAATACCCATCACACATGCATGCAGTTTGCATTAGTAACTATGAATGAGTGAGCATTCATTTCCTTCCTTTCCTGGCCTTTCCCCTCTGTTATAACTTATCCTCTATTTTACCGTCTTTTTATTTGTGTTTTCAAACCAGCGTAGTTTGTAGCATGGAAAAAATAATTTCAAAAAAAATTGATTACTTACATTCATCAGTATGTAAAAAGATTGCCTTAAAAATACTTATTTTTGTGTACTCATTAAGTAGATCAATGTGGGATTTTTTAATTTGTGTTTATTTTAAAGATGCCTCACTTACAATTTCCTTTGTATAATTTTCTTTCTTTTGGGTTTTACTACTTTCCTACTTTTTTTATGGTGATGGTTTTTCTTTTCTCTGCATTTTTGTTTCTTTGCCTCATACATAATTCTACCCACTCCTATTTTAGGGGAGGTTCCAATCCCTCTGAGCACTTTATTTCATGACTGATCTACTTGAATCTTTCATTTAAAAATGTAATTTTTCTTTAATGAGAAAGGGAGTATTAGAGTTTAATAGGGTTTTTTAAGTCTTTAAATTTTTGTTGGCATTTTTCAGTTTTGTCTTTCTCTATTTTCAGGGTGTTTTTGCTCAGATATATATCTTCTAACCTGTGAAGTAATGCAGTATTACCTAAATAGCCTGTAACCTGGGCAGTGGGAAATGCCATCCTAGCAGCGCTAGTCAGCTTTTTTTTTTTAATCTTCTCTGCCTTTAAGTGTTATAATTCTAAAGATAAAAGCCCCTGTCAGAGCCGTTAAGAAAACCTGTTAAATATCTATTAAGCAATTGCTTTAAATCACTTCTTTCCCTTCTACAACTGTCCTAGCTAAGCAGAAGTTTCCCTTGGTTTCATGCCACCATAAATAGTGTTGAGCAGTAGTTCTGGTTTAGTCTGGTGAACTAATGGGCATGGTCTTGTGGGAGCCTTCAGCTTGTCACCGCAGATAATGTGTGAGGCTCTTCTGTACCAGATACGGTCCTTTTGTTTGAAGCCCTGGTGTATTCCTAATTGCTGGTGATAGCAAGGGGTTTTTATGGGTTTACTGTTTCATGGAGGACACTGTCTCCTTTCTCTCCATAATTAACATCTGCTGGTTTGTAGAGTGATACATGGTGACACGATGCACATGAGTTCAATAATGCTCTTCCTTTCTCTTGTCCTTGTTTTCCTTCACGGCCAAGGGATGTGACACGAACAGGTTACAATAGGAGGACACCTCCTGGCCAAACTATTTTGCAGAAACAATGGCTGACTGCTTTAAATATCAAATTAGTGAATGAGATAAGAGGGGCGTCCTGCCCTGTCTTCTGGCTGGGTTTTTCCTCCTGGGGGACAGGATTTGAGAATCATCTAGGCACACATTACAACCAAGTTTACAACCTGCAAGTAAAGTAATTCAGGAAAGACTCCCTTTATGAATCTCCCATGGGGATTAGAAGTGGCTGCAACATTCAGCTCTCTAAAGTTGCTACGTGCATCCCAACTTGGAGAAACCCGAACGTTCAGAGGTTTTTGGCACTGGGACTTTGGGTGCTGGAACAGAAAAAGAATAGCAGTAGCATGTGGATGTTGGACTTGGCACCTAAATGTAGTCAAGTGCTGAAGCGTCCTCAGGTGATGACAGATTATGGTTGCTTTTAAGTTTTGTACCTTTTCCCTCTTTCTCCTTCAGGGGGATACTCCTTGCTTTCTTACACACCTTCTTTATTTGATGTGAGTCCACGAGATGCTCTTCAATGCGAAAATTGCCTTTTACTACAAATTCACGCTAAGCACTCGGGGAACACGGCTAGGAACGCTCAGCTGTCCTAGAATCTAAAACTATTCCCTCTTTTTCCCTCTTTTAGAGACCTCTCTTAAAATATGGGATAGACATTGTAACATCAATTTAATTAGTCGAAATCTTGTACATTTTGTGTCAGTTTACCTTCATTGTATCACGAGAAGCACTTTTCTTGTTTTGGTTTGGTTTTTTTTTTTATTTCTATTTACTGTGAAAACTGTCCACACATGCACTCTCGTACTACAGTTGGTATCCTGGGAGGCCAGGGAGTAGGAATTGTATTTCTTGTTCCATGACAGTCAGAGCTTCAACAGTAATTAAAATGAATACTTTCATTATGGTTAAGCCCTTTATGGAAATGGGATTCCATCCAAGCATTTGCAAGATAATGGAAGCCAATTAAAGCATCCAGGAGGCTGTGTGACTTTTAAACTATCTCTACAGTCATGTACGTTCCTTCTTCAAAATAAAAATAAAAATCATCGCACAAGAAAACCTACCTTTCTTTTCTTCTTTAATTTAAAGGGTAGTTTTTAATAATTTAAGGGGTAGTTAAGCAGCCTGTGGGATACAATGTCTGGAGACTGAAGTGTTTTCAGTGGATCTGAATGATTACGTTTGCATTTGGTTTTAATCCCATTTTTCATCCAGTAATGTCAAAGAGAAGCCTGCTGTCCTCCTGTTTGTTCCATGGAAACGGGAAGACAGGCCAGTTGAGTGTCTGGAGCATCGCCAGGACTGCAAACGAGCCCTGCCGTGGCGCTGATGGAAATCGTGGCTGAGAGCAATCTTGTGCGTTGGTCAGGGACCATCTTTCAGATCTCACGAAGGATTTGTCAGGGGAGACCGTAGCGAGTGGAGCAAGCCAAGAATATGCTGGCTGATAACTTCTTACGCTTCTGTGACTTGATCACATCCAATCATATGCCTTTTCGCTAGCTAGTAGATTGCTAGATCTCATTTTACACAAAGAGTAGCTATCAAAACTTCGCAGTCTTTTGGTTGAATTTCCCTGAAATTCATAACAGGGTTTTGATCATCCCTTCCTTGCTGCGCTTGATGTCTGACTTTTCTATAATTCATCTGTTGCAAGCAGGTTATTGACACTTGCAACAGAAAAAAATAGGTGTATAATTGCTAACTTTTCATGGTTCAGCTCTGTAAAGGTAGGAAATAAAAATAAAAAATTAAAAAGGAGAGAGAAGGAGAAGATATTTCAAAGAGCAAGGGTTTACAGCAATCCCTAAACCGGTGTGTTCTTCCACATATTGTGGTATATGGCTTCCAGTTTCTGAGCTGTGGAAAGTGTTAGGTGTTAACAAACAGTACGGAGCCAAAATGGTACAAGAGAGCAGAAAGCCCCACATAGCAAACAAGGTTTTACAAGTAGGGAAAATCAGGACACAGAAACCGCTGAATAAGATTAGTCTTAGCACGATAAGAAGAGATTTGGCGGTGGGAGGTGACAGTTGTCTGTCTGTGGGTTTATGAACTGTGTGCTACACCTGTGTTTTACACAGCAGTGTATGGAGGGTACAAATCACAGTTTTTCCTTAAATACAGAATGTTTTTTTTTTTTGTTTTTTTTTGTTTTTTTTTAGCCAGTTGCTGAGCTCTCACAACTATTAGAAATGTCAATAAACTTTCAGGGTAGTTAACAGCTGGAAAGGTGAGACCCAACAACTGGCCAGTAGCTTAGAATTCATTTAGTGCCAAACAAAATTGTTCGGTTTTGAAGTTTTAAACTTTGTGGGTATGGACTGAGCAGCAGATGGAAATAACAGCCCTTATAATTTATGTACTTACTGACCAAATGAGCTTGACGGTTTTTTATAATTGACTGTTTACTTTTCAGCTGTATTCCTCATCACTGGCACTTGTCCGTGTGCCAGCAGATGTAGCAGAGAAATTTGCAGAGTCCACATCAAGAAATACCAAGTACAGCACTCCTAATTGTTCATAATTAGAAACAGATTGCCTTCTCCAGCAAATTCAAGTGCTCTGTGGCTTGTATCCCTCCTCGCAGTACCGAGGTAGACCGTGTCACGCTTTTGAGATAAGAAAATCCATTTTGCCCATTTCACAGAAAAGGGAAACTATGAAGAAGAAACTTGTCTCAGAAATTTTGCTTTGCTCTAAATGTAAATGCTGAATATCTGAAAAAGAGATTATTGTCCAGGACCAGAAGTAAGAGGTAGCATGTACAGGAAGAGTAGCGTGTACTTTTCTGTTCTCATAACCTCTAGTATTTATCCACATTACCTTCTCTTTATGAAGGACTTATTGAGAGTCAAGGCAAGATAGCATACATAGACAAATGTAAAATTGCCATTACATAATGATTTTCTTGGAACACTTTTTATAGTAAAACGACATTCTGTAAGAACAGGACCGTGCTCCTGACTGGTATTTTATTTGCAAAACAAAGAAGCAATCAAAAAAAAAACCCAAACCTTGGAGGAAGGTGTAACATCCTGGAGTGAAATACTGAGTTTTCTGTAGTGAAATACTGTAGTTTTCTGCTGAGAAAAATGTTTGTAAAGATGCTGTGCATTTCAGTGCATAGAAACTTTTCGGTCTGACTCTCAAAATGCAAAGAAGGTTATTTTATGCCTTTCTCGAGAAAAATGGCACGCTCATCCATGGACAGGCTCTTCTGTCTGTACCTGTAAGATCAAGCAGTTAATGCTCAAAGCTGCCCTTGTACAAAGAATTCAAATTCCCTTACAGTTATTAAATGTCTGCCTTTCAGTAATGGATTTTTCCCCCCTCCCTGGTGCAAAATAACTGCAGAGAGGACTATTCTCCCAAGCAGAGATTCAATAGTAATAAAGGCTGTTCAGAGGCTCCAGCGATGCTTCTCTTAACCTGCAGATCAGCACTTTTCTTTGCTTTATGAAGGCTCTGAGATGCTTCTAGGGTTCATTACTACCTAGAGAGAAGATACACCCGAGAGGTGATCTAGTTTCCGGCTTCCTGCTTTAAAAAATTATGATTTTTTGCTGTTCCACCATAATGTGGAAACTGTGCGATGCAATTAAAGCTCAGAAAAATGATGCTTTACAGGAACCAAAGGGCAATAATCTTTCCAAACACGCATCCCTTTGCCTCCTTTTTTGTTGAACTTGCAAGCTGTGATCAGATGCACTGTGGCAAAGTTGTTTGGTTTGTTTTTTTTTTTGTATTCTAGACTAAGGAGATAACCCTGGGGTGTTGTACATTAGTAGCTGTCACAGAAGCCACTCATAAAATAAAAACAGTACAAAAAGCATGTAATAAATAAGAAAGCACGTAATAAATAAGAGAAATCATTAAGAGCCAGTAATGCTAACTTATCTGATGCTCCAAATTTCCTTGTGAAGCAGAGAACAGTAGTTCTTAGGGGCAGAGAAGATGTAGGGACCAATGCGTTAGTGTTAATGTGATTGATATTTGCTTATCCCAGGAAACTCATGCCACTTCAGACCAAGCAAAGCATAAATCCTGGCACTGGGGGAATTCTGCGCTTTGAAGGAGGGAGGACAGTAGCTCAGGTTCTCTCAGTCTTCTGTGGGGCAGGAAGGATTGGAAAGGGGGGTGGAGAGGGAGGGAGGACATCTCCAGACACTAAAGGCGTCTCACCACGTTGCCCAACTCACCCACCACACTACCCCAGGAAGATCACATTCCCGATCCCCTTCCCTTCAAGGTAAGGGGTGGGACAGGGCTTTTAGTTCTTACTCCTTCTGCTGAGTTCAAGACCAGACAAGCCTTCCCTCATGAATTGGGGCTTATGAATTCTTATTTAGCTGCTCATTATCAAATGTCTATAATACATTTACTGAAAGTATCCTAGGCTGGGAAATCCTCATTTCAAGCATAATTAGCAGCTTGTTTCACATAATACATATGTATCTGTGTCACCTAAATCATAACTTGTATGCATTTTTTCCTTCTTCCTTTGTTGTACCAATGGAAATGAATGAAAGGACTGATTATAAATCATGTGAAGCTTGTGGTTAAAACATGAATGGATTCTGTCTGTCGAGTCCAAGACCAGAGTTCATCGCTGGATTGTCTTTCCTTCCATGAGCAGATGTAGGAGACAGAGATAAATAATCCACTGGGCTGTACCTCTGGGGACAACGGTTCCAGTTTATCAGGAGGAAGCAACTTGACTGTGCCATCTCCTTTATCCCAGTAACGCGTGGTGCTAAGAAGCTTCTGATGTCTGCTCCAGGAACGGAAGGAGCTGTGGCTAAAACACATGGGTGAGGAAGGGAGGCAGTAACAGATGAAATTTAATTTTTTTCTTTCCTCCTTCTCTTTTGACTCGAGGTCTTGCTCTGTATAACTTATACCTCCACGTTTGAGCTGAATGGGAGTTCGGTGTTGAAGATTGCTGAGGTAAGTGCCTCTGTCCTACCATTGCTTGTGTCACTTAACATGCCCCCACTATCTAGAGTGTGTCTTCCGTATGCACCCTGAAACAACTGGTCCAAATCACAGTTGCCATCTTAAGGACTGGTATTGCCTTATGTCTGCTGTGAGGAAACAGTTGCAAGGTGGGCAGGGCTGGTGGGCTCGCATGGGAAGGCACTTTTGGGATCTGACATAGGTGCGTGTAGGCAACAGCTCCTTAAAGAACAAAGACAACTACCAGTTTGGCTCACAACTTCACTAGACAGCTAGTGGATTACTGTGTGCTTATACCGCTATACATTCAAAGTGATGTTTGCAGTTTAAATTCCTTCCTGTCTTCCTAGTGTTTGGGGCAATTTTTTTCCCCGCTTCGTATTAAGCATGTGTCTGGAGGATGCAGATACTCCTTGGTAGCAGTGTGGGTTAAAGAAATCCTGCTCTGATGGCTTGCCCTCATGATACACAGTTACAGCTACAAACACCTGTACATTTGCAGTGTAAACTGGATCATCAAAATCATAGAATCATAGAATGGTTCGGGTTGGAAGGGACCTTAAAGATCATCAAGTTCTAACCCCCTGCCATGGGCAGGGACACCTCCCACCAGACCAGGTT
>JAOXJK010000023.1:60768567-60790185 GCA_025774025.1 Xenus cinereus | reverse complement strand
CCTGGCCTTGAACCCCTCCAGGGATGGGGCAGCCACAGCTTCTCTGGGCAACCTCTTCCAGTGTCTCACCACCCTCAGAGTGAAAAAATTCTTCTTGTTATCTAAATCTACCCTCTCCCACTTTGAAGCCACAAAGTGGCCCTGCTATTTGGCATTTCTTTCCAAGTCAGTCCCTTAGTTTTCCTAGGCTGCCCTCTGTAGCAAAGTGGAGCCACTGCAGAATTGGAAAGGTGCTGCCCGTGTTACTGGTAGAACTCTCTGACAAACAAGGCTATGGTCTGGCCGTTTTGCACTGCCTGATCGTTCAGAATAATGTGCAGAATAATGGCACCCCAAATCTTTCTGAATATTATCCGCTTGAAATTAAGGAAGCATCCAACACAAAAAGTGCTATATTTTATTGTGTAAGTATTAATAGTATTGAAAACAGACTAAATCTTGCTGTGTACGCCTTCCCATGCTTGCCTTGACCCCTGCAAGAAAGTTTAGTTCATGCTGTTGCTTGTTTTTACGCATGTATTTGTAATTCCTCTCTACCTTTTGCTTTGTTTGACTCGGTTGTGTTTCACTGGCTAACCCTTCTGTGTTTTGCTCTTAGTTGTGTTTTGCATGTCATAGAGCTGGAAGTCCCCGAATGCATGAAATGATCAAAATGTCCATTGCACACCTCCTCGGGGCCCTGAGTTCTCGCGTTTTTATTGCTGGTTCTTCATCAGTGGCTTTTCAAAAGGTACCTTCCCCAGCCATTTTAGAACACGGGCCTTCTGTAAGATGGGAGCTGAAGTGAACAGTACTGTTGCTCGATAGCTGGCATGGGGAGGGGAGAGAAGAAGGAGATACCAACCATGCTCTTTCCAGAAAGTCAGCCTACCGCCAAGTATTTCATCAATTAATTCAGGTGCTCTAGAAAAAGACTTACAACTCAGAAGAATGATCTCAGCAGCACTGGAATGGTTTGGCCTCTGCAAAGGGCTGTATGTGGTTTAAAAGGCTTTAGGATTTTTTAGCTGAATGATGGGCAGAGTTGGTCCAGGCTTTCTTTGAACTTACACAAGACCATGTTCATCACTGACTAATTAATCTTAAGCTAAATAAAATCCTTTTTTTTTGGGGGGGGGGTATAACTTGGGAGTGATCTTGGAATCTTGAAAAAGGGCATCGAGAGTGAGATACGCTGTCGATTTGGTCCCTTATATCCTGCAACCTGTTCTAGTGTATTGTCAAAGGAGATACTCAGTCTCAGTTTGTCATTTGCATAGTGTTTCTAGCAGGAGATAACGAGATATACATGCACTTGAAAAACTGTGGAACGCTATCTCTCAGTGTAGTGGGAAAATAAGGCAAGAGCCATAATTAAGTAGCTTCCGTGTGTGATGTCTTAGATCACTCACTTAAGATATAGTTTATAGCGAAGAAACTCAGTCATGTTTTCTTGTGCTCGTGCCTTTATTGGAATGCTGAGATGCCCAAAGTGAGGAGATCAAAAGAGTCTTAGGAACATACCTATATTGTTTTCCACTCCACTCTAACAAAAGCAGAAGTGTGCCAGCAATGTGTTCATCTTAAACTTTACAGCCCACAGCCGTTCTTTCTTAGTCAATGGAATATCTTGGTTTCAATTGAGTAGGAGTTAGGAACAATCACAAGTCTTGTCCATGTGCCCATCATAATACTGATTAGCCTATCTAATCAGTTCACTTTAATTTTTCCCCTCTTAAAAACTCATCCTCGTTAGGAACTATAAAAATGGCTTTACATCATATAATATCCTTCTTATTCAAAAATATATGCCAGATGCATTTATGTATACTCCTCCTGCATATCATTTATAGTATATATTTATATTTATAATTTTTTTCACAGCTAGATGAATCTATATTCAAGTTTCTTCTCACTAGCTATATATCTGAACCATGTCAGAATAAAACCACAAAGACTGAAAGTATGTGAACAGTCATTTAATTTTATTTTTTTTAAATGGTTATTGTTAATGATGAAGCTCATTGTAGGCCAAAGGACCAAATCTGCTTCTTCAGCTCACAGTCTGAGAAGATTGTCACAAATTCACTCGTCTCCATCAGGACTGTCATCCAGTTGGTAGTTACAGTAGTTACTATGGTTATAGCAGCTCTTACAGAGACTCAACACCTCCTGCCGAAAATGTGATCGAGGATAGAAATTATGTGTTATGCTTTGGCAGTTCTTTGTATAACATCATCTGGGGGCAAAAGTCAAGCACAACCCGGGTCACAGCACAGTGTCCAAAAGCCACGAGCAGCTGGGCACGGAGCTGGGAACTGGACGATGCGTCCGTGTTCTTTCATTGCTGCCTCGGTTCCCGTGGGACCTCTGAGCTAAGGAGCCCTCAAGTTGATTGCCAGTTATTAAAAGGCAATCATTTGTGTTGTTTATGGTAAAACACTATTGTGGTTTTTTGTATTAGGAAAGGCTTTCAGATGTGCTGCAGTATATGATAATTAATCGGAGAAAAGATGGCAAATACCTATAGAAGCAACAACCTTAAAGAACTGGAGGGTATTTACATTGCAGATACAGACTTGCAGAGTGATAGGTACAGAGGTGTATGTAAAAGTGAACAATCGAAGCAGCGTTCAGGGAATCATTCACAGAGCAAGACAAGTGCCAAAATCACTTGGGTTTGACAGGAGGGGAAGACTTTGCCAATTTTGCCTTACCATTCCAAATTTGCCTTACCATTCCTCAACTGTGAGACTAACTGATGGATGGTGTGCTGCTTCTGGATGCTACTTGCTCGGTTTCCATGTTGCTGAAAACTTCTCATGTGGTAAGGAAGGCTGACTATCTATGTGAGAGACCTTGGTATCCTTCTAAAATGTGCGAGTGGTAAGTTCCAGTTCACATCTCTGTACTGCGTTCTTGTTTCCCCATCAGGTTTGCATTGAGACATATGTATCTAGCTGTCACCAGCGGAGCATTAACACCGCTGTGCGGGCAACCCTCAGCCAAATGTTGAGTGACTTGACTTTACAGTTACGACAAAAGCAAGAAAATATGGTGAGCCTTCTGGCATCAACAAATGGTTCCGTGTCCATGGCTGCATACCTTTTTTATTTTTCTGAATGCAGTGTGTTGTACTGGCTTGTTGTGCCTTAATGGCTTTCATTTGACACTTCCACAGCTAATCCTGTTTAAAAGCTTTTTTTTGGGGCTCTGACTCTGTGCCTGCTTCAGAGCAGTCTATCGGAAACACAGCTCTCACGTTGTCAGCTCTACTTGGCTGATTTATTATTTTTTTCTCCTTCCATTAAACAAAAGAGGTTTTGTTCTGATGTCGGGCTGCCTTGGCCTTTTCCTTTTCCGTTCTTTTTTTTTTTTTGTTTGCTTGTTGTCCTAAGGTTCATTGAAATCCTTTTGCCAAAAGTTTTTGCATGACAAATATTTACATAAACAAAACAAATTCTCAACGAAGGAAAGGGTAATTGAGGTGTTTTCTTCTACTTTTTTGTAGAAGGTAATTTAAACTCATGAAATTCTTTGCCTGGTTGGTAGCAAAAAAATTAATTCTATTTATTGCATTATTAAAAACCACGAGAGCTGTTTGGATGAAATCCCAGCACATTGTCAGCAAACCTCTAAATGTTCTGGGTACGTGTGAAATTAAATTGGCTTCTTACATTTGTTCGTGCTGCTTTGTATATTATCATTGTATCAAAAAAGTACTATTTGTAAAAGTCAGTTTCTAGGTATTAGGAAATTTTAAGGACTGTAGTTGGACAGATTATTTTCCTTACATCTGTTTTGGGTTAAGATGACCACTTCTATTTTGGATTATTAGTCTAATTTGGATTATTGGAACAGAATTAACCGGTTTACTTAAATTTATCTTCTCTCTGTGCTAAGTAGGTTCATTTTACTCGCTAAAACATGTACCAAAACAAAACAAAACAAACCCAATAGTTTTGATATTTCAGTTTGGGTCTGAAAGTTGTTATTTCTGCTCTTAGCTGAGGAGTAGGTGAAAAGTATCTGAGAGCTGCATTTGGTTCCTGGCAGCTTGTTGTTGATGCTTGAGAGGAGAATTTGGCTTCACCCCTTTGTGCACTGGTCGAAAGAAGCCGGTACCGCAGCTGAACCAAGTGATGCAGGAGGTTGTTTGCGTTTCCTGACTGCCATTAATTGTGTTAGCACTGCAACATTAACGACGACAATGTGATAAACTCTCTAATACTCAATTGATTTTGGTTGCTGTGTACTTTGTGAAATCTAGACTATGCTTTCCTCTGGGTTACTTTCACTGCAACTTACATGCCTTTCTATTACTGGGGTTTTTTAGGTGTAAGAAATCCCTTAAGGATTTACTCATCCCAGTTCAGCTTAATGAGATCTGAGTTCCTTCAATCTAAATGGCTGTTGAAAACAGATCTTAAGGAATTTTTAAAACTTTTAGCAAAAGCTTCACTTAAAAAAAAACCTAACAAACAAAAAACCCAAAACAGATAGAGGACATGGATTTCTTAAGAAAGCTCTGCTGTTAAAGTATTGTTCCTACAGTGGTTTTCAACCCCTCGCACCGATTACACCACCTTTGTCTTTCCTCAACAGACAATTGAAAACCATGACGTCTCGCAGAAATTCAAGAGTCAAGGTATTTGTAACACTTTTTTTAGTGACTCCTCCTAATCCCACTTATTTATTCTTCACTTTCTTTTCATCAGCACAGTACTGTTTGAGGTCACAGCAATTGCATCTTCAGGATTTCTTACCTTCTCCGTAGCTTGATGCTCTCTGTTACCTGTGGTAAGAACTGAGACAACCCTTTTAGCTCCTGATGCTTTTCAGTCGTCTCTTCACTTGGACTGTGGTAACAGCATTGCACTCAACAGTAATAAATAATTGTTTCAAGGTGCTAACTTCTGTAATTAAGATGTTTCAGTGCTCTGGAGTGCTCTAGTAAGTGCCTTTACTTCCTAAATCGAAACAGATTAATGGAGTAGGACGTGGAATCTGGAAATTACTGTGTCATTGTATTTCAGGCCAGAGACGCGGTTTATATAGTGGCAGCTTTTGAAAGCATATCCCTAGTGAAGGTCTGTTCATACTTGCCAAATGATTGTTTTACAAGAGAATTTTTTTCTACTCCCATTCTGGCTTAACTTCCAAAATCTTCCCTGACAGGTAAAAATAGTCCCTGCTTTTGACCTTCTCACTGGATTTCTGCAGGAGAACTTGTGTGAATGGAGGCTAAAATCTTTGAAGTGCGTGTGCATCCTCTTTTAAGATCAGGACCTGATCAGACCTGAGAAGCTGTGTAGCAGAGACAAACTGCAGGAAGAGAAACAGAAATTTTAGCCACCATGTAGAATTACTGGAGATGGTCTTTTTTCATTATTTATTTGTATACTTATTTTATTGTCTGAATTGGGTTTCAGCTAACCTTCTGTAAATGCATGTAAGCAATCAGTGCTCTCTCCGGATTTAATAGTACTGCTTTTTCATTGTGTGGAGATCACTTTCCAATCTAGGACTTTTCCTACTGCATCTTCTCCATGAATTTTGGCAGCCCTGCTCATTGTTTAGAAGCTCTGAAAGTCTTACACAGTGAATTGAGGTTGTAATCCAGCTGCACATAAGTAATGCCTCTGATCTTTGTCCTTTTTGGAGGTACTTCAGCTGAGTCTCTTTGTGATGATGTTGTATCTGTCCTCACTGTGCTCTGTGAGAAGCTCCAGGCTGTCATAAAGTGAGTTATTTCAGTTTATAATTTGAATTTATTACCTGGAGATTGAGAGTGTCACTGATACGTGTGATTGTGCTGATGTAGTTCTGGAATTATGGAGCAAAACTGTGCTTAAATTAAGTGTTTATTAGAGGAATTATTGTTCATGATGCATTAATGTAATCATCAATTGAGATGAGAAGCTAATTTGCCTTCTCTGCACACTGTTTGGCTTTAAAGAATTTCCAGTAAATCTAATCTATAAGTAAATCCCATACAGCAGCTAAATACTTGTCAAAGGAAATTTTTTTCTTTTTTGGCTTGAAAGCAACCATTGTGGAGAGAACAACAGCTACAGGAGACATGGAAAAACCTAACAGAAACATTTGATATACTGTACCATTTTGGGGAAGACTATGGTTTAGGAACTACCAGAGCTGATGACAGCAAAGACATCTTCATGTGCAGTTCTTTTATAGGCTTTCCTCCCATGACTGTCTCCAATTACAGCAAGATTTGAACGGGAAGAGATCCTTATTTAGCATTATTTAATCAGTGTCAGCAGTTGGGAAAACAAAAGCATGTTTCTGAATCTTTTAAAGGAACATTTATTTATTTATTTATTTTAGTTGTGTGCATAGTTACAGGACAATGAGATCTTCAAACAATAGCAAGTGGCAAAACCAGCTGACCGATTAACTCTTTGTATCAAATTTTGCCCACGTGTGAGGCCATCATCTGATAAGTATTGTCCACCAAATGATAATCACTTTGAATTACTGGTTATGAAATATCAAAACTAAACTACCCAACAGCATCTTTCAAAATCACTGGAAGTCTTTTAAAAAATTATCTGCAATCCCAGCTCCCCATAAAACTGTCTTGAATTAGAACAGATTGAGGCATGCTGTAGATAAAGTACAATAAGAGATTCAGAGGGCTTAAAACACTCACTGAGCCGTGATTTACTTCATGCTTATAATTATATACCTAGACTGTTGGGATCTCTAATTATGAGCAAAGCGTAGTAAAGGATTCGGATTGAATCTGAGGAAGATGAATACCATTAAGATGGCTTGTTAAAGACCTAACTCCATGAATGAAAAGCCTTTATCGATTTCAAGGCCTATTTTGGTGTCTCCTTCAAAACACTTTGTTGGTAGCAACTTAAGTTTCTAATCTCCAGGTCAGTGAAGTGAGGTGTTGGTGTGCTGTACTGCATGTTTTAATTTCTTGGTCTGAAGATTAATTCCTCCTTCTAGATGTCAAGCTTATTAGAATTTGGTGTTGAGGGAGGCACAGCTGTGAGTGATGAGGAAGAGTTCAGGGAGGTGAATTTTTTTTCTTGGGACTGCTGGTGGCTTTGGTGACTCCGGAATTTGTGGCAGGAGTGATACGAAAACATCTACGCTGAGGTGGGCAGGGGGGGCAATATTTACCTGCAGGAAAATAATTTGGTAACGAGCGGCATCAGAGCAATCAAGAGTGCAGGGACACCCTATGCCATGCCCATGTCGACTGCAAGATACCGATGTTACGCACTAAAACACGTTGTAAGAAGAGCTGTTGGGAAAGAAGGCAATTGTATCTGGAATGTGTGCATCTTTCCAGATAGGTATGGACTGTTGTGAGGGTAAAGCTGTCACCTCTAAAATATAAAAGCAGACAGCAGTTTTAAACCCTCTATAGCGCAGAGGTAGAAATCTGGCTTTGAGCCTCGGGATTTGCTGTCTTCTGCCTGGCGTGTGGAACACAAACTGTTCTACTTGGATGAAAATTCATCTACGTGAACAAAAGGGATTCAGGCAGTGACAGGAGAGCAGGCATTTCTCATGCCTTAATTTCAGTTAAGATAAATCCATTCTTTACAGCTTTACCTATGATCGTACATCAGAAAATACATTCCTCCAGCTCTCATCTTGGCTCAGAAAAGAATGATTAAATCCCAGTCTTTTTAGAAATGAAAGCTAAATTGTGAGTGCGGTTGGCATGGGGAGCTCCTTTCCTAAGGCAAACCTCAGCTCCACTTGTCTCCTGAGGCCCCCAGATGATTCTGAGAGTAGGTACAACACATTGGACATTACAAGTGCATCCATTTCAGGTGTCTACAGGATCTTTCACGTTCTTTCTCATGAAGCTCACGTTGTGTTTCTGGTTTTGACAGAATAACTGGCAAGGCCCTGAAAGGTAGCAATGCCATCATGCGACTTTCTCCCTGTAGACATTGACTTTTGACCATTGTGGCAGTCACCAAGAAAACAGAAAACAACCAACCAGAAGAGAGCAGCCTAAATGCCCTTCAGATTGCTTGACAAAACTATCTAATAGTGAAAAGTCTTCTCTTTGTGTCCTTTTCCTCTGTTAAAGGGTTCCTTCCTCCTCGAGTTTTCAGACTGAATTTGAATAATTATTTCTGTTTTCTTCTTTCTCTTTTTTTCACATAGATTTTTTTTAATCACTCTGAAATTTGATTAATTAAATCTATTTTCTTTCTGTTACAAAAAGTAGCAGATCACTGCATGCGTTCAGTACAAAATAAATGGGATGATAAGGGCGATCACACCATTGTTAATCCATAGGAAGAAGCAAAATAAATGGCTGCTGTAACTTGCAGTGTAATTTTCAAGTGAAATAACGTAGTTACGTTAGCAAATTAATTAATCTTTGTTTTAATGTGATGTGAATGGCATCTTTTCTCTTTGCCAGCGACAATCGGCAACTTCAACTTCTTTACTTGGAGTGCATCCTCTCCATGTTAAACAGCTCCTCGTCCAGCATGCACCAGCACAAGGGATTCACTGATCTCATATGGTGAGTACATCTGAAGCCTAATGCAAAAATTCAGTTTGTAAATATAAAAGGACCTTCTCCCCTCAGCCATGCAAACAAACCTGTAGTCAATCTCCAGACGTGAGCAGGGCTTGTTGTTAACCTACTATCAGTTCATTCTGGGCCTCGTACAAGATTGGTTAGGACCTCATGCTCAACTAGCACGTTAAATCCCTGTAGTGAATTATCGCTTTAATGAAGTCTAATGTATTTAGCCAGAACAGAAAATCTCTTGCGCTTTCCCCAATAGTTTGGACTTATGTGTGGCATTAAGCACGCAAATATTCTGCTTACTGCAGGATGGTGCTGTGAAGATTCTTACTGGTCTGATGCAGTAATGCAGGAAGATAAGCAAAATTAATGTCAGATGGTGTCTGGTGACCAGAAGCACTTAGGACCTGCCTTGTATAAGGGCTAAGACTAATTGGACTTCATGCTGTTTCCACTTTCCCAAGAAACCCTCTTTTTAATACACTTCACCGGAAAGTCTTGACGCCTTTATTGTTCCTATCTACCTCTGAATTGTTTGAGACAATCACCTCAGAGCACCTCAAATAATCCTTTTCCCTCTTTTTGTTTGCAATAGTGGTTTTATATAGCATAGGGATAATTGAGTAATAATAATAAAGTAAGAATGTATCTAATATGCAATTCTTTGCAGTCCGTGCTCGCCCTGTGACCTTGGCAGTTGATTGTGTTAAGAAAAGATGTACGTGACTGTTAATAGTGAATGTGTTTCTTGTGCCCCGTAATTTTTCAAATGGAAGTGTTTGATTGGGGTGCAGTTCTAAGGGTGCAACTTGTAGAGGCACCCGTAATAACTTCCCTTGCTGTCCCAGGAAAATCAGTGGCTGCTGGACTGGGAGGTCTTCGGGTTGGTAACACATGGCAGCGTTGCACGGGGCCTCTGTGCTGAGGCCTCTGGGAGCTCCAGTGTAACAGCAGAATTCTCTCTTTTGTGACAAACCCATTTCAGAAGTTTCTGGTCTTGAATTTCACCCAACCCTTTATTTGTGCTTATGTGACTGACTGTGGGGCTGTCCTATAAGCGAGGTTACTGAAATCATCTTTGTTAAAAGAAAGTACTTGCTGTTTTATTTTAAATTTACATCATTTGAGGATCTATTTCACAATGCAAATCTACAGGTGTTTGCATTTTTCATTGTGTATCACAAGGGCAAGCCATCGGGGGCAGGACTTCTCAACCTGCCAAGGGATATGTGTCTTCCAGATACGTGCTTAGGATGAAGTGGGGAAAAAAAACCCTAAACACTAGAAAGATATGAAACAGTTTAAACTGCAAACATGATTTTGGATGTACAAATACACAGTAATCCATTAGCTGGCTAGTGAAGCTGTGAACCAAAGTGGTAGTTGTCTCTGTTCTAGGAGCTGTTGCCTACGAGCACACAACTTTCTTTCTGGCTGGCACTTTGTAGTCAGTTCTCAGCAGAAGATCAAGAAGGGAGCAGGCAGAGAAGACAGAGCTCTCCATAGAGAACTCCATGCTGTTCTCCATACAACAGCACGTTGATGGGACTAATACGTGTGGGGATTATGTTGCTCTTGCAGCCTGTGATGACGCCTGTTTCGAGGCAGGCACATTTCTTAAGCAGTGAATTGATACGTTTTGAAGTGCACCTGATCGGAGAAGGAAATGGAGTAAGCAGACTCAAAGTCATTTTCTGATGTCTGATTAAAAACTTTTTTTCTTTCTGTGACTTCAGGAAGCCAAGCTGTTTTAGCAAGCGTATTAAGAGAAGCAATGAAGGTTCTGGGCTGCATAAAAATCTCAAGAAAATAAGATGTATTTCCCTAGGAGGATGTGTTACTTTTTACACTGAATCATTACTTGTCATCGGGTGCTTGCTCTCGGCGGCAGCCTGAACCTCTGAGGCATGCGGGTGAAAACCATGTTTGGAACCGCATTCTCATGCAGCACTTGGCTTTTTAAATTAGGGTCTTGCAGACTGAAGTAAAATGTCAAGTGCAGGAGTGCAAAGCTGAAATAACAGCTAATGGAGCAAAGTGCTGAGTTGGGTTTGGCTCTGGTTCCACAGCACAACGATCTGCTGGTGTGGAATCACTTAACTTGAGTGTTCACGCAGAAACTAAGTTGAAGGAACGTCGGTGTTTTTAGTGGCATATGAGGAGTTACAGTGCACGCTTTGAGTTACTGTAGAGGGTTTTAATTATGTTCTCAAAAGCCAGCAAAACAGAGGCTCACAACTAAGGGTGCTTACTAAAATACATGCATGTGCAGCGCAGTGATGGAACATCAGGCCTTCTAGTTAACATAGATTGGGTTTTGTTCGGTCAGGTTTTTTTAAAGCTCCTAATTTGGACTGAAGAAAAAATACTTGTCAGTAGAAATCTAGAATTTCCACCTTGCGATAGGCTGCAGCCATTGCAAGAGGCAGGCGTGCTGTCCTGTCAAGGGCAGCGCTGTGCAGCAACATGAACTTGAAAAATCAGTATCTTGTTTATAAAGCACCCAAAAGTATTTCCATATGTCCTACCATGCTGGTGCTTGGGAGATGAAAAAAGCCTGGCGTAATTTGTTATTCCATCTAACCACTGCTGTTGACTGATCATTAAAACAAGAGTGTGTATCTCATTTAACCGTGGGCTATTTTCAAGCTGTTCCTGTGAGATTATATTTTTCCAGTTACCATCTGCTGCTTTTCTCTTTTTCTCAGGAAGCAACTGTGTCCAGCCCTAGTAGTAATCCTGGGAAATCCAATCCATGACAAAACTATCACCTCAGCCCACAGCAGCATCTGCCTTGAGGCTGATTCACCTTCTTCAGGGATCTCTGATCATGGCCGGGGTTCGGGTTGTTCCTCCACAGCACCTGCCCTTAGTGGGCCCGTTGCACGGACCATATATTACATTGCAGCAGAACTGGTTCGACTGGTGGGGTCGGTGGAGTCCATGAAGCCTGTGCTGCAGTCTCTCTATCACCGGATATTGCTTTACCCACCACCTCAGCACCGAGTCGAAGCCATCAAAATTATGAAAGAGGTAGGATAATCACATGTGCAAATCCAGGCAATGTAAAGCAAAAAGTTTACTTAACATTAATTGTTACCAATTGGGCATACCAGTCCATTCCATACCTCAGCAGTAGGGATGCTGAAATTGCCCTTTCTGAGCGCATCTGTTACATCAAAGCCACTCTGACAAATATTTTTAGTTTTACAAAGTCGTAATAGCTGTTTGTCTCCACAACGCAAGCTGCTATGGCAACTCCGTCAGCGTTCATGCTGTGGTCCTGCACGGGGCAGATCTTACCATTGAGTCATGACTGCTCTTTTGGGTGAGACACACTATAGGGATCCAGTTCTCAACTTCTTTGGCGTCTTTCCCCACTCTCTGCTCTTGCTAGAAGGAGATGTTCATCCTCACAGGGTAGTATTCCAGGCATTAAAGTGAATATATGCTTTGGTTACATGCCAGGTTTTTGAAATACTGAGCTTTATGAGAATAGCCACAAGAAAGCTGCCAACATCTTAAGCAGCCGTGTCCAGACCAGTCCATGCTGGCCTCCTGCCCAGTGCTTCTGACAGCGCTAGAACTGGAGCACTCTGAGACTTCTTTGAGCAGCAGCTGAAATTGTGGGGTCTTCTGTTTCACATGTGTGGCTTTCTTCTGGTGGTGTGGAGCACAAGGCGACTCACATCATTTGTAGGAAGAGTGGTCTCTCTTTACAGGGATTTTTTTTTTATCGCTTGTGTGTACCTGGGATGTTTTCTGTGTCTGAAGATCTCTCCTGACACCACACAGCCACCCACTGGGCTGTTGTCTGAACTGGCAGTCACCCTGGCACTTATATTCCTCCAATTTTAAACAATAGCAATTGAAGTTTTAGGAAAAACTCGATCTCGTGTTGTTTCCTGTTGCCTCTTTCTGGTTATTAATATGGGCTTGTTTGTAAAGCCTTCTCCTTGTATTTCTTGGGGGGCGTTGACAGGACGCCACTCAACAGGTTGAATGATGGAATCACTTTGCCTGTCTTTGCGTGACTCTATCATTTTGTAACTGGGTGACTGAAGAGAAAGGCCCCCTTTAGGATATAATATAATACAAGATACGTGCTCTGTATTTAGGCATAAAGATTGTCTTGTGTGTAGTATCAGTTGGAGCATGCTCAGTCAAAAATGTAAAGCGCTGGAGAACATTCTGCGTGTGATTCTTGTTGAATATTGTGCTCTTCTTTACCTGCTTTTCTGCCTTTAAAAAGAAGAAAGCTAACTTTAATATAGATGTTTAATAAAATAGAACATCAGTGTGCTGTTTTCCTTTGCTGTGAGAAATTACAGTACTGCTACCCTGGGTTCCAGGGCTTGACAGAACTGTGACTCATTTGTTGTATTTAAATAATGCTTAGATAATACTTTAGTAACTTCTGTTTCCTTTTGTTTCAGATACTTGGCAGTCCTCGGCGGCTTTGTGATTTGGCAGGGCCCTGCTCTTCCGAGTCAGAATCCAGGAAGAGGTCTATTTCTAAAAGGAAGTCCCATCTGGATCTTCTCAAGCTGTATGCTTTGTTTGCTCCTTTAGCCTCTTCTTTCTTAAACCTGTGCACACTGGACACTTAAACAGTTGTTTCTTCAGAAGCGTATCCAAATATGAGCCCAGTTGTGTCTCCCTGGTTAAATAAGCTGTGAAAATGGAAGAGGGCTAAAAGATCTTACTGGTTTGTCGTCAGTCTCGGCCTGTTTGTAAAGGCATGGATAACTACCTAGTGGAGTTTGCCAAAATACCCAAACGTGTTGGTTTACAGCTGGAAACTCTTGGGTTTGGGTCCCTAACCTTTCAATGATATAATTGTGTGCTCGTTTAGAGTTATGTTTCCAAGATGAAGTCAAAGGAGGTAATCGAAAATTTAAACATTGTCAGATTGAGCAAAGGATTTTCAGTTCTTATAAAGAAGGCAAGGATCATTTTCAGGACACAGCTTTAAATTTAGGGTGTTGACATATTTTTTTTTTCGTGTAAGTGCTTGTCTGTAAGGGAAAACATGCTGTGCATGCTGGTACAAACGCACAGAAACTGCTTCCCTGGTTGGCACTCCCTTTACAGAGTGGCCATGTCGGCATGGAAGACAATATTTTGTTCTAATACTAGTTGTCTTCCTCGGGAGTAGTCTTACAGGATAATTTCACTTCTTTTTTTCCTGGTTATGGAAGGATGGTGTTGGATGATAGTGACACGTGCTCGCTGTATGTGCTGCATGACTTAAGTAAACTTTGTTTTAATTGTAGTATCATGGATGGGATGACAGAAGCGTGCATCAAAGGTGGTATTGAAGCATGTTATGCTTCAGTGTCCTGCGTCTTTGCCCTGCTTGGAGCGTTAGATGAGCTGAGCCAAGGGAGGGGTCTTAGTGAAGAGCAGGTCCAGCTGCTGCTCCGACGCTTAGAAGAACTGAAAGATGGGACTGAGACGAGCAGGGACTCCATGGAGATCAACGATGCCGACTTTAGGTGGCAGAGGCGCATCCTGTCCTCAGAAAATCCTGCCTGGGAATCGGCAAATGAGAAGAGTCCTGATATTAGCATTAGTGTTACCACAGACACTGGTCAGACTACTTTGGAAGGGGAAATGGGACAGACAACTCCAGAGGATAATCCAGAAAGTCAAAAAAATTCACTGCCATCTCCAGCCGGACACGAAAGCAAAGAGATTCATTACAGAGAACCAGAGTCAGAAACCATCGACCAGCCAGATGTTGTTCAGAGAAGCCACACCATAGTCTATCCAGATATAACTAACTTCTTATCAGTTGATTGCAAGACTCGGTCCTATGGGTCCAGATACAGCGAAAGTAACTTCAGTGTAGATGACCAGGACCTTTCCAGGACTGAGTTTGATTCGTGCGATCAATATTCCATGGCAGCAGAGAAGGACTCGGGCAGGTCAGATGTCTCAGACATAGGCTCTGACAATTGCTCCCTGGCTGACGAGGAGCAGACACCACGGGATTGTCCAGGTCACAGGTCCTTACGTACTGCTGCTCTCTCTTTGAAATTGCTGAAAAACCAAGAAGCGGACCAGCACAGCGCACGGCTGTTTATCCAGTCGCTCGAAGCTCTTCTACCTCGGCTTATCGCTCTTCCCAGCATAGAGGAGGTGGATGGAGCACTGCAGAGCTTCTCTTCAACGTTCTGCTCAGGTTTGCAAGCGTATATTTACTGTCTAACCAGCATGCGCACTGCGACAGCACCTTACACAGGTTCTCTTGTAGGATTTCATCTTCAGAGAACGTATCCAGAATAAGGAGGTTTGTGCTTTACAAAGCGCGTTCCTCCTCAGCAGCAGACTTCATTTAGGGCAAAGCAAATTGAATATGCAGGCACCGATTCACAAGGAGGTCAGTCCATTGGCTCTTAACAGGCTCTGGATTATGTCCTCAGTCGACAGAGAAATCTTATTTTCTGCAGTAAGATGCCTCTTCACAGGTTTGTGAAGATCGGTTGAGATGATTTGCACACGCTGTCATTAGAGAGAGGTTGGGGTTGCCCCTTGGCATGAAAGGGGTGTGGGGAGGAACGTCATCTGTTTTGAAAGAGATTTAAATAGCTTGGTACATCGCTGCATTACTGTTAGTAATGCCAGCCTTGCAAAGAAGGTAATAAAAATTCCACAGCAGTAAGCTCTTGAAAGCGTAAGGAAAGAGGAGTGACTCTCTTCTTCTTCACTCTAGTTTTTCTTAATACTGCTATCTGTCATGACAGGAAATGCAAAGCTCAAAGCTCAGACCAAGTGAAAAGAATAAAAGATTTTACCTTTTAAGAGATTAAATACCTGCAGTTCTTTCAGGGTTAGAACCCTTAGGATCTTGACTTGGTCTATCAAAAAAAAAACGTGCCATGCACAGGCTAGTTTGTGCTGTTGATAGTATATTTAAAATGTATATAAATACATATATTTTTAGAAGGGTTTCTTTTTCCTGACAATGGCCAAAGTGGAAATGTTTGTTAAAATATATTTCTCTATTTCTTTAACTCAATTCACTACAATTGCTTTTCCTATTGCTCCTCTCCTAATCATTGCTTCATTCATTTGTGCTCTCTCACACACATTAAACTCATACACAGTCAGAAGGGATGCCTCCCATCACCTATATTTTAGCATAATTAGATACGAAGCTGATATTCCTGATATCCTGTTTAAATGCTGCCCAAATAAGACCTAACTCAGGAAGATGGTAGATGATGTTCTTAAGAAACATTGACCATGTTTTATCACAGAAAGGAGATATCTTGAAGGGGACATTAATATTAATTGCGTTCCTAATTGAGGTGCTCAGAAGCATCCTGTCACAAGGGGTTTCTTTTTCTTGAAAAAGAGCGATCTCGAGGTTATTCCAAAAGCCCAGGACTAGAACTCTAACTCAGACTTTTGTGCCCTTGTTGCCTTGTGCATAAATATACCACTTCTTTTCTCTTTTATCTATCAAATCCCTTTAGAACATTTTTAAATGTTGGAAGAGCTAGACCTAGCAGACTTCTAGATTTTAAGGCTAAACGTGGCTTTTGTTGTCATTCAGTATGACTAATGCAGCAAGAAAGGTGGAAGACTATCACTCAATATCTGCATAATTTCTGGTTTGTACAACTCTCTTAAAAACATATCTATTCTTGGACTTGGACTTTTTACTTTCCTAAGAAAGCCACCTCCATGGTTAAATCTGTACTTAAAAATATACACCAGTCTGATTTGGTGAAATACTCTTAAAAGATGCCACTCAGTAGGGAATCATGAAAAATAATAGAAGCGAGTTATTGTATTAAAATAGCTTGGAATGGGCATCCTGGTGTTTTCAGAGGGCTGTGGCTGTTACAGAGTTGTAATTTTATGCTCTCGCCAGATCTGTGCAGTTCATGTTTCAGTTGGACACCTGGAATGAGACTCGATCCCACTGAAACAGTCCCTTAACTTGCACCTCAGATCTTAAGCAAAAGTCCATCAGTCCTCCCAAGGTGAGGACTTGTGTTTCTCTAGAGATGAGAGAGGTGCGAGTTTGAAGACCTCTAGAGAGAGAGGCTTACTAAAGTTCAAACACATGTCTGGGGGTAGGAATTTCTCCCAGAGAAGTTGCAAGACATCAGTCTGATCCGCCTCTACAGGCAAGGTTTGAGTCCTTCAGGACTTCTTTGGTAGCACCAACAATTCAAGGCATGAATTAGGTGATGAAGTTAGAGGAACTGGTCCTACTCCTTTTAAGTACAACATCTATTCAAACATAACTCCTGAAGAATATATTAGGAAATTTGAACGTTGTTAAAGATTTGAGTTGAGAAAGGAGATGGGTGCATTTTGGAGACCAGCCAGTACAGAAGCAGTACTTTTGTGTTTCCGAGAGACCTTGTTTAACTGCTTTGTTTCATTTTTCAATTTGGGGGGAAAAACACATTAGTTACAATTTAGTGGTCTTTCTTACAAGCTAGGTCCTTAAATAGTACTGTAGTATTACTGTGTTTCCGTAGGATTGAAAAGCAATGAAAGGAGGTAGGAATTTGAGGCACTGATGTGGGAGTATAAGCGCAGAAGAAGTGCAGTCAGCTAAGCAGAGTTATAGTGAAACTACGATTTGGAAGTCAGTTGGTTAAAAACCTTCCTAATCTACATTTTTTATCTTTCCTTAGAAAGTTCCTTCTTGTGGCTAGAGAAAACCAATGCCAAAAAATTCCTTAGTGACACTGGAGTGTGATGTCTGTATTTAAAAATATCGAATTATCTAAAAATTCCCAGCGTTATCTTGACTTGCACAAAACATGAAGTTTGCATTTTTTTTTAGGACCTGCTTTTAACTGGCCAATTTAAATGAACTGTTGCCTCTGTTAAGACAGGGCACCAACCTCATTGTTTATTAAAGCTGGCAGATTTTGTAATTAAAGTTGCTGATCAGTAGTCTCTTAATGCGGACATGACACTGCAGTTCGTGAGAATAGTTAAGGCATTCATTCTAAAAATTGTCTGAAGAATCATAGCAAACATTTTTAGCACCTCTTTTCGGTTTTGATTCCATAGCTTTTAGCAGTAAGGGTTTTATGTTGTTAAGCATTGCTGTGAGTTTATGCATCAGCTAATTTCTGCTTTTGAGATCTCGGCATCTCTCTAATACAGTTGTTTATTTTCCCATATTTTAAAAGAAATTAGGGAGGGTATTTTTCACAAATGCTTTTGGACGCTCAATTACATGCCCACTGTGTAGTAGCCACCTTTATGTGCAGTTATATACCTTCCTTTTTAATTGTAGTCTTGTATAGGAGGTTGCACATTTTTTGAAATATTTTAATGCAAAATAAATTGGGCTTTTTTTTTTTTTTTTTTTAACATACCTCTCTGCCTTGAGGTTTTTATTACTCTAGCAGATTCTAGTCCCCGAGGTATATATTTAAGAGAGCTAAGGCATCAAATCAATATATTCTAGTTACATCAATATCATGATCCTCCATCCAACAAAGTGTTAAGACGCATCTTTGCCTTCGGTTGATGAAGGAGTCGCTGGAGCTACTCACAGGCCACTTTCAAGCACGTCATGATTGCAGTTTTTGGTACTAAGTAAAGATTCTCTGTTTAATGTTGACCACGAGACATCTGCCCCGGGGCACGTGGCAACCCGTGTGGGTATGGTGTGTGGCCTGCCCCTGCCACCCCTCTTCCACAAAGGTTGCTCCCTTGAAAACCTCCTCATTTTTAAAACCCACCCTGGAACAGTTACTCTCTCTCTAAATCCGCCCTCAAACAGTTACCCACCTTATCCACGCCCCCAAAGTGACGACAGTGGAAAGTCCGAGAAGGCAGCAGCACAGAGCTTTCAAACCCTCACGAGGCAAGAAAAACATTTGCTTCTTTTCTGTGTGTGGATTGATTTTATTTATTTTTTTTTAATTATTATTATTTTTTAATTAATGTTAATGGTCTGTTGCATTTTGTCTAAGAAGAGGCATGAACTTTATGGTGGGAGGAGTATATTCACAGTAAACCATTGGAGCGGTGAACAAATGACACAGCTTTGCTTCATCATGTAACTAACCTTGGAAGCTGGTTTTTTTTTTTTATTTCATTACAAACCTTCCTCTAGGATAAAGCTTACTCTGTAATCTTCCCTAATTGACACAATGTGAATGGATTTCACAGTTGATGTGAAAACCATGAAATATTGTGGGTCCTGTGGGGCGCCTTAATATTTCTGGGTTTTTTCATGGCTCAAACTACCAGATCATGGGGATTCAATTAGGTATTAATCATCCTTGATTTATGCTTTTCTACCAGAAGGTCAGCTAACTCGGAGGAGAACATATGTGCCATCTGTCCCACCTGGGAAGAAGGGGTTGTGCCACTGGGCACGGTTGTAGGCTGTTGTTTCATATATATAGTGGTTTTTTGAGGAGCACTGTGCGCTTCCAGGTGGCTCATGGGTCTGAGGGAGCCACAGGTGCCCAACTGTCTAGAGAGCAGGTCTTGTATGAACTAACCAGGGCTTGGAGTTGTAACGAGTTCCAGCCAGCTTGGCCCCAAATATTTATCCACATACCTCTAGGCGGTGGAGAAAATGGTAATTACAAGCCTGATCCTGCAAGGTGCCGAGCACTCCAGTCCCCATCCAACAAGTCGCTTAGGCTGGGACAGATTTACTTGGTGGGGGGTGTGTGTTGAGGGCCATCACCCTCATTAGCACCATTGGGTGCCATGTACACTCTGGTTAAGTACGAAGGCTTTGCTTCTGCCTCTCCCACCTCACCTTTCCAGTCAGAACGGCAGATATATCCTGCCCTTTGCTTTCTACCGGGCAGCCATCCCAACGAGCGCGAGGGCTCCTCGTGTATTTCGAATTTAAGACGTGGCTTTGCTGGACTGTGACTGGAGTGTTCAGTTTGCCTTGCAGCGCTGCATTCTAGACGGAGTCCTTATTTTTCTATCCCCTGATGTAGTGCATTTAATAGAGTAATTTCTACTGATGATTCATTAACTGTTCTAGCAAATCTGTTGCTGCTGAAATGCTAGGGTTAGTTTCTGGTATCTTCTTTTTTTTCCAGGCAAAAATCTGTGTAAAATGTGAGAGCTCACATGGTGTTTTTGTTAGGTATGATGCACTCACCAGGATTTGAGGGAAACCTAAATTTCAGCTTCCAGACTCTGATGAATGCAGACAGCCTCTACATGGTCTCACATTACACTCTGCTGCTCAACCTAAAATTGGCCAACTCGGATTACTACAGAAAGAAGCCTGCCCAAGCCCCTGTGTTGCTGGTGAGTTGGGGAATATGGGAAAACTGTTAAAAAAAAAAAAGAAAATTTGTTTTGCTTCCTTTCACATTAAAACAACCCACAGATAAAGCCTTCAAGCTCCTTGCGAAGTGGAGAAGTAATAATTGCAAATGAAGCGTTCTCCAAGCTGCTTATGAATCTTGCATGATAAATGTCATGCATCCGAATTACAAAGCTTCTCTGTAATTCGGGGAGGAATTAATGCTGCTTACTGATCGTCACTGAAGCAGCAGTCATTTTGATGGATGCTCTGTCTTCAGAACTGATCTTCATTTGTGTCGCGTGATGCAGCAAGTGTTGTTCGTGCACATTATCAAGGGACATACTTTCATCTTGCAACTACTTTTGAGTCTAATGACAAACGTCTTACTTAATACTTGATTTGTGTTTATTCAGATGAAGACATGAGAAGGTAGAGTGAAAAATAATTAGGTTTTAGTAATACGGACTGATGATCTTTGTGGCGCCTGGGATTCCTCAGCTTCTTGGGCTTTTTAAAAATTGTTTGGTAGGCTGCAGGAGTTATAAAACACGAATCTATGTTTTTCAACTAAATTACCCAAAAGAAGTCATTTCAAAATTTTCCTAAAAATAAAAAAAAAGTGTCATATATGGAACAAAAAAATGAAAACCAAAAAATTCTGTCAAAATGTACCGTTATTGCCATCTCTTCCCAAGTAAGATAATTTATATTCTAGAAGACTTCTAGAACAAGAGGGTTTTAACATCATCATCAGTTCTGGTATGTTCTTCAGCAGCTGCAAGAGCAAATCTGTGACTCAGAACCGTCTTTAGGGGCAGCACCATGCACAGCAGGCCTGAGCATGGCCTAAGTATTGTTGAAAATCATTCAGATCTCTAGTTGAATCCCAGTTATCTGTGATGACTCTTCAGTGCAGAAGGGCCTGATTGCTGGGCAGGCATCAGTAGGTGCCACAACTTCTTTCCGTGGGAACTGAGATCCTACCTTGTGGAAACAGTGAGAGATCAGCGTGTCCCATGTCACCCTGCAAGAACTGTCATTATGACATGCATCTTGCATGAACTGCAGTAAGAGAAGGGAAAGTTTCTTGTTCATGTCATTCTCCACCGTAGAGACACATTGCAATCCTCAGTTGATTCTTATCTTTGCATAACTTCATTTCTACTCCTGCATTGCTTTGCGATTAGTAGATCTATGAGCTGAGGCACATGCTGTAGGGCTTACTGTTCTCTTACATCTGGCTTTTCTGGTTCTCTGCAGAAGGAGTTCATGAAGCAGGTCCAGTCCAGTGGAGTGTTGATGGTATTTTCCCAGACCTGGGTTGAAGAACTGTACCACCAGGTACTAGAAAGGAACATGCTGGGAGAAGCTGGATACTGGGGAAGCCCTGAAGAGCACAGCCTTCCACTTATCACCATGCTGACCGGTCAGTGCTGTCTTGTGGTGACAAGGCTAACTTCCAAATTCATGTCTAAAACGAGCTACAATACCATGCTGCTTCATTGCATTACATGTAGAATAGCATGGAATCACGCAACATGTGGTGTTTCACAAAATTACCGGTAGAGAAGGAATCAAATTTAACTGTGGCAGGTATTTAAGTGTGTGTTTTGGATCTGACAGAAAGCTTTTGATACATGGGTTTAGAAACAACTGTCCCTGGGAGACAGGAAGAGTAAGTTTGTTCACTGAACCAAAACATCTCTTAATTCTGTCAGCTTTGGTTCTGGTAGACTTGGTGCCTGTAAATAGAATCATAGAATGGTTAGAGTTGGAAGGGACCTTAAAGATCATCCAGTTCCAACCCCCCTGCCATGGGCAGGGA
>JAOXJK010000023.1:60748325-60762339 GCA_025774025.1 Xenus cinereus | reverse complement strand
ATAAGACTTGAATTAATTTGTTTTTCATGTAAGGGGCTGTAACTTTAGATGTAGTGAACCGGTGTAACTCTAAAGTCAGCGGAGCTATGATGATCTGTGTTGTGAGGACTGGAAATAGTCTCACTGTTTTTTTGATTGCTGGTTCATGACCTGCTTATAGCAGCGAGACACAGTGATGGGGAAGTGTCGATTCCTTGAAAAAGTGGCTTTTTGTTTTAGCACCACAGTTGAATCTTGGAAAATTTCTGATCTACATCACTCTACTTTCCACCTATCAGTTAATAAAGCTTCTGGATCAAGATCTTTCTGTAGCACTGTATAAATTAAAAAGCCCTCAATAACCCAATGTTGTCACCAAAGGCAACGCGTAACAGCCATGTACAGCTAAGAGTTTTCCTCTTACATACAGATTTAAATCTGCATCTCATGAAGTTTTCAATTAGATTCTGTTCTTTTACTCACAGGCTCTTTGAAGATGCTGCTGACAAGTTAAACTTGATGGCACTGGCAGGCTTCCTTTACCAGCTGAAGAAGGCTTCTCAGGCCCAGCTTTTCCATTCAGTCACAGATACAGTTGATTACTCCCTCGCAATGCCAGGTAAATCACCAGGAGATCCCTTACAGAGTTCTGTGTTTCATATACAACTGTATTGCGTACAGGACTTGTTTTGTATTCTTACAGTTCTGATTTTTCCAACTGTATTCCCAGGAATAAATAAAACACAGTATTTAGCCTCATAAGATCTTTCTGTAGGAGAAGTTCACAAAGTCTTTCGAAAAGGTTGGGTGCTTTTTGGGGACAGGGGACCACATCCACACCTGCTATGAAGCACTTCAGAGGACGTTCATTTGGTTCTTGGACTTTGGGGGTGTTAATTATAATTATCCAGATATTTAACCACAGCTCTGTTTTGGAGCCCGATCCAGGAAGGAAACTTGGGTGAACGTAGACCTAAGACAGTGGATTTAGGTTAGACATTTGACAGCGGGATAACCTTGGAAGTATTCAGAAAATGGATGACAGCAAACAAAGCACACAACTGAAGAATGTTAGATAAAGCAGTGGGATTTGTCCCGCTTGCTCTTCCCCAGCAGTGGAGCATGTACTTTACAGTACAACGCCTGTAAATTGTCATTTCTATCATTGTCTCAAACAGAGCAGAAGGATTGGACCCAAAGGAAGATATTTCACTTAAATTTGTACTGTGCCTTTAGAAGTTATATTAGTCATATGGGCTTTCTTCTGTTCTGTGGCAGATGTGGATTTTATCTGGTATATGTCTCAAATTTAGTCGTTTTCCCCCTCTCCCTGATGTGCTACGTGTCATTTTCTCAATATGACACTTCAAATTGTTCGGGTTTTGCTCTTGCTTGTCTTTAGGCCTCAACATTAATCAGTTTATTTTTAATAAATGGTAACCCTCTTATCATGTATTTAGTAGTCAGTCAACAGTAGTTACTAATAATGAAATTAAAATTAGGATAAAGCAATTAATTGCATTTTTTAATCTTAAAAGTGGTATGCCCCCTGATGACATACTTCGTTAGAGATAAAAGCACCAGCATATTTTAAATGAGAGAATGAAGTGTCTTTCCAAATGTTTTAAGAGCAACAGAAAATAAATCCCTTTCAATAGGAAATAATGAATATTACTGCCTGGGGAACAGAAAAGCATTTTCTCATATTCTTTACTTCTCATCCTTTGCTTGATAAGAAATACAAAACTAAAAACCAAAATGAAATAATTTTCAGTTTATATTTTCTCCTGTAGATGTCACCAAAAATTTTTGCAACTACTATTTTGGGTCTTAATAGCAATTATTTAACTCCTTTCTTAACTTTTCTGCACTACTTCTCCAAGCCTTTGTCTTTAAAAATGCTTCCCAAAAAAATTGATCACTTAAAATAAAGTGTGTTTAATAAATTGTTCTTAAAACTTGGGTCAATCTCCTGCTTTCTTGCCTACACAGGCGTAGGCTGTGTTTTACATTTATTTATTTTTTTCTTTTTTCTGGTTTTTTTCCTCCCCCTTTCCCCTCCTCCCCCACAAATTATTAATGTTTAACTTCATTTAAATTCCAATTTAGACATCTAGAGATGGAGGAGCTGCTGTTTATTTCCTTATACTTTCTTGTAGGTGAAGTAAAATCTACCCAGGACAGAAGAAGCGCACTTCACTTGTTCCGACTTGGTGATGCCATGCTCAGAATTGTAAGGAGTAAATCTCGCCCGTTGCTCCACCTCATGCGCTGCTGGAGCCTGGTGGCACCTCACCTTGTAGAGGTAGGTGTTGGGGACAAAACGGGAATGTGTGCAAGAGATGACAAAGCTGAAAAAGCTGGAGAAGGCTTTGATAGCTCTTAAAACGTGTATCAGCTCTCAACATTGTCAAATCTGGTTGCAGTCCTGTTGGGAGTATCATATATACTGTGTCATATGTTGTGATGCTGCCACTGAGAGTGCACTTTTAAATAACTGAAATGGGCAGATCCAGGGTTGGGGTGTTGGATTTTTGCAGTGTGATAGTTCCCATGTGCCTGTGGTGAAAAAACTGAAGCCACCTTAAGAGGTTAGAAGGAACTCCTCCATCTACCTGCTTTCCCAGTCAAGGGCTGCATCCTTGCAAGTCTTCCTATAAAAGGATTTATTTTCCCACATACAGCCAGCTCAACTGGGAAGATGGTGACATTTTTCGCTTTCCTTCTCCTTCCTTATGAACCCTGATCAATGACATGCCAGTAGCAGCCACGTAGTGGATTTCAGTCATAACAAATGACCTTTCCTCAACCAAACTCTCAGTCTTACCTGGTGAAATGCTGCTGTCTTGAATTCTCAAAGCTTTTTGATTTGTATCGTTGATATGAATAAATGTGCAGTACGTCCTTTCTTTTGGTGAGGTGTGGTGTCACATGCCCAGATTTATTTGGAGCATGCTTCTCCGGAATTTTAAGATGAGCTGTTCAGTAAATTGCCACAGCACTTCATTTCATTGACTCAAGAAAACGTGTGGGCTCTCTTACAGCAGAGTTCAGACATTGGGGAGTCCCCGTGGAATCCCTCAAAGTGAAGTAGAAATAGCAAAGAATACTTTTGTTGTATGCTTTAACAGCCCTTTATCTTGAAAGCTACTGTCTCACTTGGATGTCAGCCTGAGACCACTGTAAATACTTTCCATGTTTTGAACACTTTTAAGCCTTTTAAGATCCTTCCATGTATTCAGATTGCAGGGCTAGTCAGTCTCTTTGGTTGGCTTCAGTGCAGATGAGGGCGTTACTGGGACGGAGCAACATCAGGGAAAAGACAGAATTCAGCATAACCTGCATAGTTGCTCAAAACAGTATTTTTATATCCAGATTCACTGGCGTTTAATTTTTCAATAGCTCTTCCGAAGTGAGAGCGTTCCCATCACTTTTAAGTTCCATAAATAGCCAAATATAAAGTGACATTTGGCCATGCATAGATAGGTGTGGTGAATATATGCAGAAACTACTTTTTTAAAGGGAAAAATGGTCACTCAGTAGAAACAAAGGATACTTGAAGTGGCTTCTGTTCTGAGGGGTTTATTATTTATTTTTAGCTCTGTGCTTTTTGAATTGACAGCAAACCTTCAGGCATCTGTGAGACTTCAAGCAGCTCAGAATCTCAGTCATCTGTTTCCATGGCAGTACTCTCCCATTTTCATTGCAGTGGGATCCCTAGTTGTGTTAGTGGTGAAGCCGCTTTTAGGGTTCAGCAACATGAAGCAATTATCTCCCTTAAAATTGTCTCAGTAGAAGCAAATTTTTTTTTTTTGCTTGGAGAAACTCTAATACTTTTCCTTTCCCTGCAGGCTGCCTGTCACAAGGAGAGACACGTGTCCCGGAAGGCTGTCTCCTTCATCCATGACATCCTTACTGAAGTGCTGATGGACTGGAATGAGCCTTCTCATTTTCACTTTAATGAGGCGCTTTTCCGCCCCTTTGAGCGTATCATGCAGCTGGAGCTGTGTGATGAGGATGTCCAAGACCAGGCAAGTCAACCCTAATCAGGGTGTCCGTATCTGGCCTACAATGCCCATAAGAAGGATGGTCTCCAGAGTGCACTTGGTCCACTTGCGAGTTTCCAAAATTCCCTTCAAATGCTGCATCTTACTCATCTACAGGGAGTCAGGAGGGCTCTGCCTACCTAAGCCAGCATTGTGATAGAGTGCAGAGACAGCATACCTGGTTTTAAAGCAATTAAGTAAAACTTTTCAATTATCTAATAAAATAAGTAGTCTGAACTGACATAGTGAAATCTAGGAATGTGTTTAAAGCCATCCTCATTCCTTCTGAAGGTCCATCTATGTATCGATTCTGTTTTTTCGTTTTATTCTTTTAACCTCTTACATTGTCTGCAGGTGGTCACCTCGATAGGAGAGTTGGTGGAAATGTGTTCTACCCAGATCCAGTCGGGATGGAGACCCCTGTTCAGTGCCCTGGAAACAGTTCACAGCAGCAGCAAGTCAGAGGTTAAAGAGTACCTTGTAGGAGAATACTCTATGGGTAAGGACTTACTGCACTGACTGTTTCATACGTGCTTTTGTTTCCCTGTCTTACTCCTTGGGGACACAATAACTAACTCAATATATTTAAATGCCCTACCTGAACAGTGGCAATACTCTGTGACTGTACTGAAGTATCTTGTTTATTAGTTGGGGTAGAGGGAAAGCAAAGGTATTGTTCTGACTTTTTAAATCCTCCAGATTCTGGCGGATGACTAGAATGGGAAGTGAATGCTTCAAACCTACTTGAATAGTTTTGAGCAGAACAGTAGTGCAGGAGCACTGAGCTTGGCCTTGTTGACATCCTGCTAGAGAAAGGAAAGCATATTGTATACAACCACCACATCTCACGTGGACTGTCTTTCTTACTGTGTGAAACCTATTGCTCTACATCATCATAGAATCGTTTAGGTTGAAAAAGACACTTAAGATCACCAAGTCCAACCATTAACCTAGCACTGCCAAGCCCACCACTAAACCATATCCCTTAGCACCATGTCTGCACGTCTTTTAAATACCTCCAGGGACAGTGACTCAACCACTTCCCTGGGCAGCCTGTTCCAGTGCTTGATGACCCTTTCAGAGAATAAATTTTTCCTAATATCCAATCTGAACCTCCCCTGGCACAACTTGAGGCCGTTTCCTCATGTTCTATTGCCTGTTACTTGGGAGAAGAGACCGACAGGCCCCAGTACTGAGCCCAGGGGGACATCACTTGTGACTGGCTGCCAACTGAATTTAACTCCATTGACCACCACTCTCTGAGCCCAGCCCTCCATCCAGTTTTTATGCAGTGATGAGTACGCCCATCTAAGCCATGAGCAGCCAGTTTCTCCAGGAGAATGCTGTGGGAAATGGTGTCAAAGGCTTTACTATAGTCTTAGGTTGACATTGTCCACAGCCTTTCCTTCGACCGTTAAGCAGATCACCTTGTCCTAGAGGAGATCAGGTTAGTCCAGCAGGACCTGCCTTTCATAAACCCATCCTGACTGGGCCTGATCACCTGGTTGTCCTCTACATGCTGCGTGATGGCATTCGAGAAGATCTGCTCCGTAACCTTCCCCAGCACAGAGGTCAGACTGACACAGGCCTGTAGTTCCCTGGATCCTCCTTCCAGCCCTTCTTGTAGATGGGTGCTAAAGGCTAAATTTGTGTGATAATCTAGGCAAGTGCTTGTCCAGGCACTTAATCACAGGGCTTCAAATTGCTAGAACTGTTACAAACCATGTTTGCTGTAGGAATGATTCTGCATCCCTGCCAGAGATGTTTGCTTCTATAGAAACCGGGTAATACAGGAAAATCACCTCGATCTGTCCTTTTGCCCCATTAGAAGGCTTTTTCTAAATGTTGCAAATAATTTATAAGGGATATGGTTTTCCTCCTAAATTTTGTGTTTCAGATCTGTTAGGATTGATGGCAAAATGCAAGTGTAAAGGGCTTTTGAAGACTGACAATCTGCTTAGGAAAAGCGAGGCCATTTCGTTACTGTATAGTCTGAATAGTTTTCCGTGTGACTGCTGTCATCTTCACAGTTATCAAGAACTAAACCAGAAACCTCCACCAAACAGAAGTGTTAGCTGCTGAGCTGAGTCCAAGAGCTCAACATTTCGGCAGGCATAAGATTGTACTTTCCATAGATAAGGCAAGGAAGGGAGTCTGTGTTACGTCCCAGGAAGGGCTACATGAGTTGCCTCAGGAACAAGAGAAGATTTTACTTCTGAGATTATTTCTGTGTCTGCCCAGAAGAGAAGAGATTCTATGGATTCAGTTAAATTGTTGCAAAACTGTTGGAAAATCACCTTTATAGGCGCTGGGGAAGAGTTCTCATCTTATTCTTTCCACAGGGAAACGCCAAGCTCCGGTGTTTGATGTCTTTGAAGCATTTCTAAACACAGACAGCATCCAGGTCTTTGCCAATGCCGCCACCAGTTATATTATGTGCCTTATGAAGTTTGTGAAAGGACTGGGTAAATATTTTTTATTTTCCTTTTATCCTGTTAAATCATGTTATGTCAAACATGATCCTGCAGAAGGGGAGAATTAGGTTATGTTATACATGGAATGGTAGGGAAGAGAGAGGGAGTGAAGAAATTGAGTCCAGAATGCTTTAAAAAAATAAAATAAAGTCAAGACAAAGGGATTATTTCAGAAACATTTTTAATGCTTTCAATTCTTCAGATTGTTACAGCAGCAAATATGCATCTCACTATTAAATATCTGCTTCATTTGATCTTTGTTTGTATCAGGACTTGCTTATATACATTTAAATTAAAAAAAAAAAAACAAACCAGAATATTGCAGGAATGACCTGGCATTGTGCAGTGGCAGCATGGATTGCCTGCAACAGAACAGGGTATGTTTTACGTTCAGCAGTCAAAGCCACACGGCTCCTTTCTATCCTTGCCCACCTCAGCAGCAGCAGTTTGGCATATGCAATGCCGGAAACCTGCAGAACTTTCAGTGAGATCATGAGCGTTGCAATTAATACCGCTCTGTCCCCATGATTATTTTTTTCATGGTGTTACTGAGGGCGGTGGAGACCAGGCGTGTCAAGTCAAGGTGACCCCGCAGAGTAATTCTGGTGTTTCATCAAACTTCAGAACAAAGGCAAATGGTGTTGGGTCGTTCTGCCCTCATGTTCGTGTTCCCTGGCTTGCCTTGATCATTAGAATTAGACATTTTTTATTGAACTGTGGCACTGATTAACTTTTTCTTATGTAAATTGCGAAACTTCTGATGAGTAGCAAAATGGGGTGCATTTTTTTATATAGGTATATTAATTCACAGAGGTATTGAGGTTTGTAAGTGACTCCCTTTGATTTAAATGAAGTACCCAACTGCAGCAGATCCAGTCTTTAATGTTACTCTCATCTTATTTAAGGTATTTCACCATCGGTTTCTCTGGGGACAGAATTCAGCTTGTGATGCACGTCCGGTACCAATAGAGGGAACTCATGTTCCTTCTGGAGAACTTAAAATTTAATAAACTTATATTTCTTTAGGTTTCTTAGCTTCATGAAATCAGTTTGTCCCCTTTATGGTTCCATGTCAAAAAGCAAGATCTTTTTTTGTATTAAAAGGTAGCGGGACTATGAGATATTTCTGTACTGAGCAGTAGCAAATATAATACCATTTATGTGCATTTTAACATAAAACTAAAGAATTCAAACTTCATTGGCCGATCTCAATAGTAGGCAAGACTTTAAAATATATTATGGAGGGAATAGTTAAGGGCACAGAAAGAGCAAATAAATGTAGTGAAAGGAGAATAAAGTAGGATTTACTAAAAGGATTCAATATTTATCTTGTGTTTTTTATGAGATGAGTGGCTTTTAAGGCAATAAAAAGTTAATGTATATAAGTGTTTAGTAAAGCTTTGCATTTTGTTGAGGGGGGGAGGAAAACAGATTGTGCAGACGGGGAAAATGCTGTAGTGAATGGAGTTATCCAGGCAGGAGCTCTGTAACAAGATGCCTTGGAGCTGACCTGCTTTATTTAAGAAGTAAATAAAGTAGAAGGAAGAACTTGTGGTAGATGAATTTTCCAGGGCAACAGGGTGCAAATGAATAGAAAAAAATCAGCACATTAACTGAGCAAAGGGTGAATACGAGCAAGTAATTATACAGCCATGGAAAAAAGTGGAGTGGGGTCAATATGACAGATGGCTCTAAGGTATGATTATAAGAACTCCCAAAGGCCCTACTAAAGAGTTATTAAATAGGCACGTATTTATTAAAGCATTAATTCATTTAAAAGTCCATGTATACGCTGTGACCAGTATTACTATCATTTGTATGAGAATCATGTGGTTATCATGTAATGAGATCAAACAAAGGATGTTTTCTGGATTCTCTTCAGGCGTTAGGGCACAACTGAATGATAAAGGAAAACTAATGTTGTTTTTGTTTCTCCTCTTCTGCCCTTCCCAATGCTGCCATTCCCTTTCCTTTCTACTTCCCATCGCCAGGGGAAGTAGATTGTAAGGAGATGGGTGACTGTGTGCCAGGATCAGGATCTGCATCTACAGACTTGTGCCTTCCCGCGCTTGATTACCTCAGGAGATGTTCTCAGGTATGGTGGATAATCTTATACAGCTACTAACCTGCTCTAGGAAACAGTCCTAACCTCCAGGTTTTGCTTCAAGGGTTAGATGGTTTGCAGGAATACACCAGAATCTGTGGAAAGCCTGAGGGTAATAACCTGTGCTGCCAGAGTGACCATCTGAAGGATTTTTGTACTGGAAAACTTTTTCCCAGTGGGAAAACTGGGAAAACACTCAGACCCAAGGAGCATGTGGGAAAATGTGAATGTTCAAAACCCAATAGTAACATATTCAAAGCTGCATTCATTCTTGTTTAAACAGTTACTGTAAACAGCATTGGGAATGGAGGGGGGAAAAAAAAACCCAAACCCTGAGAATTCTCGGTTCTTAAAAAGAGCAACAGGTTACACCCTCTAAAACGCAGCAACAGCAGCTTATCTGTACCACGAAGGCATATCTGAAGCTCAGGGCTGATCTCTAACAATCAGAATGCTGGCGTGTGTCCTGTCATCTCCTGGCACACGGCACAGATTATTATCCAGGGTTATTAGAATGTTTTTTGTCTGATTTGATAATGTTGTTTGCATTTTTGTAGTACCTGCAGGTCTTTTTGTTCAACCCTCACCATGTTTTTTTCTGGGTACAACACAAATGCATAACAAAGGGTATATACGTAGCTGAAAGGACTTAATGTCTAAATTCAGAGATAACAGGTGGATTCAGTACACAGACTGAGGGAAAAAAGGAAAGAATAAGGCAGTTTAGAATAATAAACAGCAGACATATCAAACTGCACTTGCTGTCTCATTCACCTCAAATAATTTAGTGAATATCTATGTGTATATCTAATGTATGTTCTATCTATACACTACGTGCACCCCATCAGTCTTCCTCATCCTTACAAACCCCTCCACAGTGAGGCAGAAATATTTTCTCCTCTTTAAAAGAAAAGAGCCCTTTTTATCTCGTTATACCTTTTATCTTGCCAGTAGAAGGAGAACGGGAATGACTAAAAAGAAATCCTGTCTTTATATTGCAAATATATGATTTACTTTAGAAGGGTCTGTAACATACCAGTAGCATCCCAGCTATATATAGCACAATTCTGCAAAGTTTGTGTTTGTTGTGTAGTGGACAACCCAGGCAATGAAGCTCAGAAGTAAACTGTGCAGGTCCTTTGATCACTATTTACTTAGTCCTTCTAGGCTCCGAAATACTCTGTGTGAGGCTAATGGACCTTCTTAGGTCGTAGGTGCAGTTGGTAAGTAGTAGCATTTGTCTTTCACAAATGAGGAGGGAGAACACTCCCTTCCCAAAAACATGTTATTTTAATTGCTTTTCTCCCTCTTTTTCTCCCCTCGACCCCTTATTTGGCAATGAACAGAAGACTTCTGGCCTCTAGTTGTTGTTTTTCATTTACAGTATTGCTGGATGAACAGAACAGATGCTGGCATTATGCTGCTTTCATAGTTTTTATCTTATTTTACATACGTGTGTAGTATGTGATAGATGGGAAAGTTTGTAAAAGCTATATTTATCTTCTCTCTTTTTTTTTTTTTTTTTTTTCTTTCTCTCCCTCCTCCCTCAGTTGTTAGCCAAAATCTATAAAATGCCCTTGAAACCCATCTTCCTCAGTGGCCGGCTGGTGAACTTGCCCCGAAGAGTGCAGGAACAGTCAGCCAGCAGCGAGGACGGGATTGAGTGCATCCTCTCTGACTTTGACGACGACACCGGTAAGTGCATTGAGAGCAGTAATTGCAGAATTAATCCACTGCTGCTTCCACGTGTCGCTGTAAATTTTTGCCAACTGCTGAAAGCAAAAAGCAGGGGGAAGACTTCATAGTTTACTGTTTCCCTGTTGTCTACACACACACACACGTGTGCGCACACAGAGCTTGGAAGTTCAGGTCACAGCGCCTTCTTTATGTTAAAAGATACAGCTCATATATGTGAAAAATACAACCCTTCTCTGGGGGAAAAATAATAATATTTTAATTAATAATATTTTAGTTACCCTGATATTTATAATACAAGCAGTATATATTTTGGAGAACTAACACAAAAATACTTTCTAGACACAGCTAAAGTAAAGCAGTGAAAACCTATTAAGGTTGGTATTGGCAGGCCTGACAGAAAAAAATGTCAATGTTAAGTTACAGTTTAGAAAGATAAAGAATACTTGTTTAAATGTGTTTTCAAATTTACGTCCTGTGGTCTGTTGAACTAAATGGTGAATTTCTAAAGTCCAGAAAAAGCGCTATGACCTCCGGGAAAAAAAAAAAACAGAATTTGTCTCCTGGTTATTTTTATGGCTTTTATGGGTTGTGGATTAATCAGGTGTTTGACGAACTAGATCTGTGTGGAGCCAAGCAAGAGAGAAATGAAGCCTCACTGCTGCTGGACTCGTGACGGCCCTTCGAAGCAATACAGTCACTTCTGAATATCTGAACTATTGAGCTGTTCTGACCCAGCTGCCTCCAGTGCAATTCATTCACGTGCATCACCAGAATGACTCGATACCTACTTTTATCTAGCCTCTTCCACCACTTGGATTGTCCTGTTCCACCGCTACTCTGGATAAAGGAGAGAAAAGTTGCTCTCTGAAAAAAAGCAAACCAAAAATCCTAGGGTTTTGTTTGTTATTTAAAAAAACCAAACCAACCGCTTTTACTTTCTTCTTTCTATGTTTGCGTTTTTTTTGTCCCTGGATATTTTAGGATGTTCACCTGGGATACAGGAGACCCATGTCACTGGTCCCACAAGATGAAGCAAAATGTTTTAGCCTACTTTGCCATATGGTGGAGCAGTAGATTTTCATAGTGTATTTGATTCTGTGCCAAACTTAACTCAAGATTAACAGGATATATTGCAGGAGCATTGTGAGTGTTATAAACAAGATCCTTTTAATCATTCATAATATCATGGGGAACTACCAAGTAATTAAGTAAAAAAGGGCAGCAATTCCTAACCATCTTCAAAATTGTATTGAAAAGTAGTTGTATCCCATAATCTTTTAGGGATACATATTGCTCGTGTAAATATGAACTCACAGCATTACCTGTATCCCAACTGCTTTTCTGGTAGTTGTCCAGCTCTGCCATATCCACACTTAATACTCTTCTATCTGTGATCACTTAACATCTAAAGATGACATGTTGAGGCAGCCTGATGACACTTCACGAGGTACTATTACCATTCGGGTATGGGTAGCAAGTAGAGACAGTTAAATTATGGCTAATCACCTTAGGATCCTTACCCAAAAGTGTAACCTAAATGGGTACAAACCATTCTGGGCAGCATTTGCAATGGTAGCGAGATGTGTAAAATGTCCCATTACAAAAATAAGAAAATCATCCAAGGTTAAAGAGACCAGACTAGTGGGAATAGTAAACTAAGAAAGACCAGAACAAGATGTACTTGGAGGAGGAAGGATGGGACAAAACACAAACTTAATAAAAAGGGAAGGAAAAGTGATTAAAAGGAGACCATCATTTCAAAAATTAATACTGCCCACAACCATTACACAGCAACAGTTGAACGTGCAAGAACCCGTGATCTTTAAGTTAATTAATTTCTTAGCCTCCATCACTTTCTGAAGGCAAGATCCACCTGCGGTCAATGCGGTGTCTCACTCATGGCTTTTAATCTTTGTTTCCTTACTTGTAGGTCTCATCAACGTCTGGATTATTCTGCTGGAAGAATTAACAACTGCCATATCCAACTGTCCCCGCCAGCACCAGCCTCCTACTTTGGATCTGCTTTTTGAATTGCTGAGGGACGTTGCCAAGACACCTGGTAATGAAAGGGTTTGATAAAATGTGAGCTAGCAGAGCCCACACCCGAACTTCTTAAAATCCTAAGCCACTTCTCTGAAGTGTCTTATTCATTCTAGAGCTGCACAGAGACATTTTCAAATAGAAAGGGATTTTATCAGAGCGTGATCTGTTGTTCCAGTGAGTGCATGTTCTGTCTTGACAAAAGGCATCTTGTAAGAGTATGTTCAACACACTCTTACATTTACTGCACAAATAAAGAGGTGCAGTACTGTATCGATGTCCAAGCCACAGAAAATGTTTGTCTGGTGTCCAGGAAATGGAAAATTATATATTCCTGTGGACCTGCTGGGAAAGACAGCAGGTAAATAGTTGCCTAAACGTTCATATACTACCTGACAGCTACATCCAAAACCGCTTACCCCTCTCTTCCCACAAAAAAAAAGTTTCAGAGCCTGCTTTCTTTGGCACCGCCCCAGCCTCAAGCTTGGAAGAACTTAGCAATTTTACTGTGCGTATAGGCTTTGTAAACAAAAATATACAACCATCATTGTGTTTATTTTAAGGCCCAGGATTTGGCATTTATGCAGTTGTACATCTTCTTCTTCCCACGATGTCTCTTTGGCTCCATCGCAGCCATGGTGACCATTCTTACTGGGACGTGGCATCTGCTAATTTCAAGCACGCCATCGGCCTTTCCTGTGAACTCGTCGTGGAGCACATTCAGAATTTCATACACTCAGGTACCTCATTGCACTGTCACATCTACTGACAGCCATCACTGGCGTGGTACTGGAAGGGGAGGTGCTTTAATTGCTTTTTGGTTACTCAAGCAGAAAATAAGAGGAAGAGGCTTGAAAATTTCTGTTTGCTTGGGCTTTTTTTTCTTTCTTTATAGGGATTAGAATTAAGGAAAAAATTAAATTGTAAAGGACCTAGGGAAGTTATTTAGTCCATTCTCCTCTCAGAGCAGGACTATATTCAAAATTAAATCATCACAGCCTATATTATACTTTCCAAAAGAAGGTACTAAGACTTTGATCATAAAGGACTAGAATATTCAGAAACAGGATCTAACAGAATTTCTCCAGTACCACTTAAGCCCAGATATTTTATATTGTTAACATCAAAAGGACTGTTCTTATTTCAGTTTGATGTGATGCATGTTTCAGAATTGAACTCTAGTGATAGCTGCAAAAAAAGATTTGGTTTTGCAAAGTCTCTGAATAGCAGTTAAGTGTAGCTCTTTATCTCCAATGTTAATGAAAAGGCAATGATGTCAAAACCAGTCTGTGTCTTTTCCTTATAGATATTGGTTATGAAAATATGATCAATACTATGCTGAAAGATCTTTTCAAGCTGCTGGTAGTCTGTGTAGCAGAACCAACAGAAATTATTTCCAGAGTTGGCTGCTCTTGTATCAGGTAACACAGTCTATTTACCCTGTTGACATATTCAAAAAACAACGTCCTTATATCTTTGAAGAACTTGTGGACTGATTAAGTTGGCTAACATCTCAGAAGAGTCATACAATCATAGAATTGTCTAGGTTGGAAGGGACCTTTAAGATTATCTAGTCCAACCATAAACCTAACTGATAAAAACCATCACTAAACCATGTCACTAAGCTCTATGTCAACCCATCTTTTAAATACCTCCAGGGATGGTGCCTCAAC
>JAOXJK010000023.1:60732340-60748225 GCA_025774025.1 Xenus cinereus | reverse complement strand
CAGGGAGTTGGAGAGAGCGAGAAGGTCTCCCCTCAGCCTCCTTTTCTCCAGGCTGAACACCCCCAGCTCTCTCAGCCGCTCCTCACAAGACTTGTGCTCCAGACCCTTCACCAGCTCCGTTGCCCTTCTCTGGACCCCCTCCAGCACCTCAGTGTCTACAAAGAAGTCTACAATATATCTATCATTATTTGAATAATGAATTTTAGACTTACTAACCTTTTCTTGCTGTTTTCTCTCTGCTTCAGAACCTGTGATTGTAGGCATTGCTATGTGTATTGCTCCCAGAAAAAGCACTTGCACATTACTTACGTGCAATTAGTCAATAATTAATCCTTAGGAAAAATAATCAAGTGTCTTTCTGTTGGAATTCTCAGATCTTTAGAGGTAATTAATACCTTTCGCAGTCTTCAGGTTATTACAGTCATAATCAAAACAAGCACTGCATTATATAGTTACACAACATGTCGGTTTTGTCCTGGCAAGATGACTACTGAAAGAGGAAAAGCAAGGGAGAAAAAAAAGTCAAAACTACAGTGTAATTACAAAAATAGGTCAGGGAAACAACTGAAGAGATTAGGTATCATTAGCTAGCTATTGAGTAGCGCTTTTTTTTCTCTTTTCAACCTTCTCCCGTTACAAGTGTGAATTGTTTAGTTCCTTCTTGAATATGGTAGTGTTTTCCTGTGCCCTTGCAGGTACGTGTTGGTGACAGCAGGGCCTGTGTTCACTGAAGAGATGTGGAGACTTGCGTGTTGCGCCCTGCAGGACGCCTTCTCTGCCACTCTGGAGCCAGTAAAGGTAAACTGCCTTTTTGCTGACAGTCAAGATGTAATTACACGAATTACAGACTCACTGACTTTTGACAGGTTGGTTTTTTTCTTTTTAAGTAAAGTTTTTGGGTACAGAGCCAAGAAGAGAAGCATAAGGATTACATGGTAGCTTTTGTTATTTTGACGGTTCACTCGCAATGAAAGGTGTTGGATCAACAGCGGAGATTGAAATCCATTTTGCTGAACATGTGCAGACAAGACTAGTCACTAGTGGTCCAGACTTATTTTAAATTGCCCTGCCAGCACAAAATCAGAAGAGTTTAGTAGGTGAAAACTTACTTTTGATCTATTTCTTCCTCTGGATTGGCTAAAGCTAGACAGGAGACAAAGTTCCTTACTTGATCCTGTAGCTGCGTGCTCCATATAGATTTATTTCTCAACTCTCTATCTTTCTTGTAACAAAAAAATCCTGTTAAGTGATCGCAGGCCAGACTACGTAAGAAGTTGTAATGCCTTTGCATCAAACTCATCAAATGCTAAATAGCAGGTCACCAGCTGATGGTAACGAGACAGATCACTCCGAATCTTGTACTCCACGTGAACAGGCCGGATAACGCTACAGTCGGTGACTTCAGTTAACGCACAGTGAAAGTCTGATGTTGTGTCTCTCTATAGAACCTGTTGGGCTATTTCCACAGTGGTTCCGAAAGCTTTAGTGGAGACGCCTGTGAAGTGAAGGTGGCAGCCCCCTCCCTCTCGCCAAGTGCTGAAGCCGAATACTGGAGAATCAGAGCCATGGCACAACAGGTACTGACTGACCTTTCTGGGGAAGCCTGAGAATCTTTTAAACTTGGGCCTTTTCTTTATGAAACTACACGTTTACCACCGCCTTCCTCACAAGCCCTATGGGCAAAGACTTCCTCATCACCAGACTTAACATTTGTCTAACAGTAGTATTGAGAAAAAATAATAAAAAATAGGAAAAATACCCCACAAAACTGCCCCCCTGTAAGTAGGAATTAGGAATGTTGGGAGAAGATGCAATTCCCGAGGAGGACTGACCATGAGCCTGTTGGGTAATCCATCTTTAAAAAAGGCAATCCTAGCACACATCATTGGAAATGTTTCTGATAGAGAAGAGGAAATAGTAGTGGCACTATGAATTCTCATCAAGAATGTCATAGATGTTTTTAATTACTCTGTTAAAGAATGATAACTTCAGAGGGCAAAAAATGAAGCTAGAAAACAAGATTCCTTCAACCTATCAAAGCAGAGTTTAAAGGGGAATGCAGATTTTTTTTTTCTCTATAAACACCTGGTTATAGATTGCAGAGAAGAAAAAGAGTTACTGAGAATTAGAGGATAATGCTGACATTTAACAAATTATTTAAATCTCACCACTAAGCCCTAGTCAGCCGAGCAAGCTTGGAGACAACCTGCTCGGGGTCCTTTTGACTACAATGGAGGTTGTTCATTTTATGAAAGTGGTTACATGAAACAAGTTGTTTGAACTACAGCAGACTGAACCTAATGACCTGCAGGGTACCATAAAACTAAATACTGTATGACAGTTCCAGCTTGGGAAAGCAGCTGGATTAAAGAGCCAACAGATGTTTGGTGTCAATTTCTGACTTGATTCATCATTCCCCGTTGCTGCTTGAAAATTTGAGACACACAGACCAGGGTTTTGTGATCACAAATAATGGGGCAGTGGCAGACTTCAAAGAGAAAAAAAAAACAAAACAAAACAAAACAAAAAAAAAACCAAACCAGAAACGTTTTAAAGATGCAGAACTCAAGAAAGCAGGGAATGTGTCATTTATACTTTTCTTGTGGGCTATCGGTGGCACTTGTTTGAGTCCTTCTCAGTGGGGATTTGATACAGCTGCTAAGATACAAAACAAAGCTACAGCAACTGAGAGGTTTTTCTCCATTTCCCACTCAAAGAATTGCAAGATAGGTGTCTGTTGTATCTTTATGGCTCAAAATAATCCTTCCAACAGCCAACTTCTTTAGGTACAACAGGCTAACTATGCAAACAGATCCTTGTCTCCACTGTACATGATGTTTTGTGATAGTAGTATACAGACAGCAGAAAGCTTGTTTTGGTGTTTGGTGCTATGCCTTGTACGAGTCCAAAGAAAAAGATGTCCATCCTTTGTCCTTGCTCTGCTGGGTGTCTGGAGGTAGTCCATGGCTCTGAGCCTGTCTTACCAAAGCAGCTCACTCCAGGGAAGGTCTGCCTGGGAGGATACCTTGTGTTCTCTCCATCACTGTAAAGTAAACCATCACAACAGATCTTTCACAATGAAATCCTATTCTCAGCCTCCCCCCCAAGGATCCAGTGCAAGTGCTAAACTCATTGTTTTATGTAACTTGTTTTTTTCTAGGTCTTCATGCTGGAGACTCAGTGCTCCCCAAAGACCCCTAGCAACAAGGAAGGGTTTGAACATGCCCAGTCGTGCGTGCTCATCATTGACCTGCCATCAGATAAGAAACCAAATGGGCATACTCAGAGAAGGTAAAATATCTTCTTAGGAAAATAATTTGTCATTAAAAGCAAGATAAAAATATTGTCAGGCTGGCAGATGTGTGAACAGAGCCTGGCAAACCATGCCTCCCTGTAGGTCTCATCAAATAAAAAATTAGGTTTTGGGACACAGGAGACAATAGTTTACTACTGTCTGCACTCCAGAGGCTTCCATGATTACACACGGGTCACATGCAAGAGCTGTTATAGACAAGCCTGTGCCAGGGTCTATAATGCAGCCCTTAGAAAGCTAAAGAAGGAAAATGCTTCTAATAGACAGTAAAAGCTGTTAGGTTACAAATACCTGAAGGATACATAAGTCACACAAAGCCTTCAAGTAGAGAAAATGCAGATGAAATGAAGAAAACAATTCTCATAGGAAATACTAGGAAAATTTTTCCAATATTGAGATTCCTTTCTTTAAGAAGTAGAGTTAAAAATACCAGTTTGAAGAAAGCTTTGGAAGTACTGTTATGTTTGTAGTGATCCCTTTGCAAATGAAGCAATGTCTGCTTCACTAATGGTCTTTTAAATTTGGTATTACTGGATTAAGGAGGCAGAAAAAGTTAATGGATAAACTGGAGCAGTGTAAATTGAAGAGACCACGTCCAAAGCTGTGAAACTGTCAACATACTGATCTAGGGAACGTTGGTTTTGCTTGGCAATTTATTTTTTTGTGGAAGTCCTTCTATACGTTATCACCTCAGAAACTCATGCATTTCCATGACAATCTGATCCTGTCAAAGAATATTTCTTTTTGCTTGCACTTGGTTGTTTAAACAACGGCTGTAACGTCAATAGGGCCAAGAATTGGAGTTCTGCATTCAGGGTTTGTGTTTGTATTGCAAGGTATGTAATACATGGCATGAAATTGTCTTTTACTAGATACCAAACCTGCTTCTGTACCACTTCAGGCATTCTCATTCCAAACTAAACTATTTCCTGCAACAAGGAGCCAGAATGCGATGGTCCTTCTTTGGATGGACAGGAAGAAAGACCATGCAAGATGTCTTTATTCACAGAAGTTTCCCCCAAGAGCGGGTGCTCTGTTTGTTACCTCAACCTTCAGAGAACAGGGCCCCGAGCAGAGACGAAGAAAGGTTGAGATCACGGTCTAAAACCTTCCTTCTTGGTGGGAAAATAGCTGCTTTCTCCAAAGGTTGGCAGATCATTCTTCTTGTTATAATGAATGCAAAGCAAAAGAGTGGGAGCGCTCCCCTCTCATGGCAATTAAAGGCCGTGCAATCTAACAGGGCTGCTTGCCTTTGAACACATAAATGAGTAAAGCTTGCAATTAACACAAACTCTGAATGCTCTCACACTGCGCTTTGTCTAAACAACTGCAAAAAGTGTACGTGCCGATAGGCAAATGTAACGCCTGGCAATGCTCATTTTTCACCAAAACAGCGCTCAAAAGTTGACCGTGCCACTGTTTTTCATATTATTTGCTACAGCAGTGCAGTAATATGCCAGTCTTGCATGCTACTAACTGTGGCCTTCCAAAAGTTTTATTTTAACCTTAGTGGGGTTTCTCTTCTCCCTTTTTGCTTTTGTTTCCTTAATGCCGCCTCGTTTCACAGGAAGCTGGGGTAAGGGAGCTTTTCTTCTTCCTAAAAAGTAATGATATATTTCAGGTCAAAACTTTGGGCAGAATAAGAAAATACTGTCCTTAACCAGCTTTGGCGTCGTGTGTTTTCACCTATAGCTCTGTACTGGTTTCTTTCAGAATTGAGCAGTATTTTAAACTGTCCTTGGAAATTGACTTTTTTGGCTATTAGAAGCAAAAGCAGATCTCCATTCTGATCCTGCTTTTGGAACAGGATTCATCTCTTGAAATCAATGCAAACACTCATTTAACTTTAAACATGCTCGTCAGAGCTTTTCTGAGTCACAGCCTCTAATGATTTTTACAGCAGAAAACTGCTTCCCCATAAAGAGCTCCAGTGTATGTATTAATCATCGCGATTTTAGCACTGTCAGATAATAAGAGTAATAAATATTACTGATATATCGTCACTGACAGCTGTATCATGGTAAGGGAGCTAATATAGGTAAATTAACCCTGGAAGCACAGTTTTGTCTGACCTATAACTTCTACGTGGCCAAGCATACAGTAATCCCTCAAAAGTCTCAAAAGGTTTGGTTTTTTTCTGGGTCTTTTTTTAACTCAGGACCTTTTGTGTGCTTTTATAAGTAAATTAACGTAAGGCAAAATTTTGAGAGTTAAAATATGTGTTTTTATAGCTTTTTTTTGTCTAAGTGTCGCATTCTCAAAATAGAATTTTGATATGATTTCTCAAAAAAAAAATTAGACTTCTTGGTGTTTTGAAAACACTTTTGAAAGTTGTTTAATGAAAGTAGAATAATTTTTGCAACAAAAATATTAAAGGCCTACAACTGAACATCTCGTTACATGAAGATTTACTTTGACTTAGACCTAAAACTTTAGTATTGCAAGCAAACTGAAAAATCTCTTCCTCACTAGACAGCAGTGCTAATTAAAATGTGACCCATCGCAGTTCCCTAAATCAGAACAAGCATTATTCTGTGTACCAGAGTATCAGCTTCATTTATAACATCGCGGCTGTAACCTTATGCAAAGACCTTTTTTTTTTAAAAAAAAATGCCTTAAAATAGGTTTCACAGCTTATAATTTTAAATCCATGAGATGCCAAACAACGATCCTGTCCCCCCTTTCTTCCTAAGCCTCCCTTCCCTGTCAGCCTCTCGGTGTTATTTACTAGTGAATAACCCGAAAACTTTGGCCGGGGGTCAAAAATCAGGGAGACCTAGAACAACTCGCAGCATCTCTCCAACAGGAGCACAGCCAAGGATCACCCAGTATCGCGTCTGAGAAACAGGGTTAGCAACAGATAATTCCACACGAGGCTCTCAAAAGTTGAAGTCTTAAGAGCAATCAGTGAAATGTGCCTTCAGCAAGACTTCAAGCTTCTTTGCATGCCCCATTGCACTGCTGATGTTTCCGTAGATTTTTTTTTTTATTATTATTGGTTGGCTTTTTGTTTTAGTTTTACTCCTGGCATTAGTGGAAATGGAAAGAGAGTGTTAAAATTAGTTTGGGCCTCAATTTGTCATGGCAAAGTTAAGGTTTGCTGAAAGGCCCATGGAGGAATTTTAAGGCTACTTCAACTTAGCCAAAGTTCAGCAACAAAAATAGAAAATATAGTCAAGGACCAAGGGCAGAAGTGCTGCATAACTTGTGTGTTAACAAATTCCTCAGATATAGCAGGCTGAAATACTGAGAGTATTTGCAGCTGCCATGGAATTGAAACAGAGAATCCCCCAGTATAAGACATCTCTGGAGAAAGGGACAAAAGTTATAATAGAGCTTTAATACCACCTATGCACAAGTGCCGTTAATGTGCTTGCTGTGGGCAGTTATTTTTCTTAACCAACGTGTCTTCCCTTCTAAGAAAGCATTTGAAAGAGTAGCTGAAAGACCATTCTAGACAACTTTTATCTTCCTACACTTCTTTGTAACAAGGCTCTGAAAATTTGGCCTTTCATTTGCATCTTTCACGTTAGATTCTAAAATATGAAGTATTCCTGTACTTCTCGTAAAACTGCAATGCACCATTTTAATTTAATTTTATTTTTTTCCTTCCCATGCTTGGTTTTACCAAGTATTCCTTTCAGGACGATAGTGGTGAGCTTGCTGTCCCACCAAGTACTGCTCCAGAATTTATATGACATCTTACTGGAAGAATTTGTGAAAGGCCCTTCTAACTTGGAGGAGAAAATGACTATACAAGTACCGGAAAACAAGTTGGCTGGTTTTCTCAGGTACATCTCCATGCAAAACCTGGCTGTCATCTTTGACTTACTGCTGGACTCCTACAGAACAGCCAGGGAGTTTGACACCAGGCCTGGGTTGAAGTGTCTGCTGAAGAAAGTGTCTGGCATTAGCGGAGCTGCCAACTTGTATCGCCAGTCAGCAATGAGCTTCAACATCTACTTCCATGCCTTGGTTTGCGCAATCCTGACAAACCAGGAGAACATCACTGCAGAGCAAGTGAAGAAGATCCTCTTTGAAGACGACGAGAGAAGCACGGACTCGTCACAGCAGTGTTCTTCAGAAGACGAAGACATTTTTGAAGAAACTGCCCAGGTCAGTCCCCCACGAGGGAAGGAGAAGAGACAGTGGAGGGCTCGAATACCATCCCTGAGTGTGCAGCCTGTCAGCAACGCGGACTGGGGATGGCTGATCAAGCGGCTTCACAAGCTGTGTATGGAACTTTGCAACAACTATATCCAGATGCATCTGGACCTGGAGAATAACGTAGAGGAGCCTCCGGTGTTCAGAGGTGACCCTTTCTTCATTTTACCATCCTTTTACTCAGAAACCTCCACCCCGTCGACCGGAGGGCAATCTGGAAAGGACACACCGTCAGAAGATGACCGGAGTCAAATCAGGGACCAACTGGGAGACAGCCTGACACCCCGAGGAGGGAGTGGAGAAATGTTGCTGCTACCCCCACCCCTAAGTCCTAAATCAGAGAAAAAAGAGCAAACGAGGAAAAAAGAATGGTGGGAGAGTGCTGGCAACAAGATCTACACCATAGCCACTGACAAAACTATCTCCAAGCTCATGACAGAGTACAAGAAAAGAAAGCAGCAGCAATCCATGACATCCTTCACCAAAGAGGTCAAAGCAGAAAAGAAAGGAGAGCTCTTGGGTTCAAGAGGGCCAGACTCACCCATACTCCAGCGGCCACAACATCTGATAGATCAAGGTCAAATGAGGCACTCATTCAGTGCTGGTCCAGAGATCTTGAGACAAGAGAAGAGACCGCGCTCAGGATCCACAGTCAGCTCCCTGAACACATCTGTTAGGGATGCCGAGGCCCAGATACAGGTAAGACATATTTGTAGAATGCTAATAATAATAATTTAAAAGATACCTACCAATATATTTTTTTTCTATTGCTGTTGTAATGATTATAATCTCTTCATTAAATGTCTTTGTTACATGAAGAAATCATGTTGATGAGGACTGAACATTTCAGCAGCTGGCACTAATACAAACCTGATTCTGTCCTACCAAAAGAAAATCAGTCTTTGGGGAAGTGTTCTCTGGCATATACAGATTTCAAGAGTGTTTCTCTGACTGGGGCCAAAGCTGCACTTAGTCCTAAGAACTAACACCCTACAATGAACTCACCACTTACTGCTAAGAGCTCTAGCCCACTTAAGGGCTTTTGAAAATGTGATGCTGCTTTTCACAATGCTTTTGTACTTAAGAAGGGGTTTTTTTTGTTAATTCCACAGCAGAAATAGTGGGCTCTGTTGCTAAATAGAAACTTGCTGCTTGCATCTCCAAGTGAACAAATGGGTGAAAGTCTTTGTTCACTGTGGGATGAAATAAAAGGTGATGAAGGGGGAGGTGATACCTGTAATACAAAGTAAAACAATGGCTTAGAATCCTAGCATGGTTTGGGTTGGAAGGGACCTTAAAGATCATCCAGTTCCAATCCCCTGCCATGGGCAGGGACACCTCCCACCAGACCAGGTTGCTCAAAGCCCCGTCCTTGGCTCGAGGCCTTGAACCCCTCCAGGGATGGGGAAGCCACAGCTTCTTGGGGCAACCTGTTCCAGTGCCTCACCACCCTCACAGGAAAGAATTTCTTTCTGAGATCTAATCTAAATCTTCCCTCTTACAGTTTAAAACTGTTACCCCTTGTCCTATCACTCTGCTCCCTGACAAAGAGTCCCTCCCCTTACGGTACTGAATGTGAATTAGGAAGACACGGTGAACATTAAATAAATATACTGGCATTACTCAGTTCTCTTCATGAGGCTGCAACCACCAGATATCTTATTTTCTGCCTCAAGCCATGGGCTCCTCTATTTAGAAAGGTCTCCTAAAGAGTCTTTTTGTTGTATCCAATGCGTTTGTAGGCCTGGACCAACATGGTGCTGACAGTTCTCAACCAGATTCAGGCCCTGCCAGACCCGACGTTCACAGCCCTGCAGCCGGCGGTGTTCCCCTGCATCAGCCAGCTCACCTGCCACGTCACGGATATCCGGGTCCGCCAGGCAGTGCGGGAATGGCTGGGAAGAGTGGGACGAGTTTACGATATCATCGTTTAAAAGTACCCGTGCTCCCGTTGCGCAGAGGAGCAGACATCCAAGGTATACAGCAAAGAAGTATTTGAGGTTCGTTAATTGCCTGTTTGTTGGTGATAAATTAAGAATCAATGAGCTTGTCGATGTGTATCCTCTATCCACTTCAGACTGTGTCCCTCACTCATGAGTGTGTCCAGGGGAGGGTCTGGCCCCAGAACCTGCCAGTAAATCAGGGTGGTACCTAAAGGGGTGATGATACATTTCAGTAGCCTTCATTTTAATTCAAATTTGCTACAGTGGGAGCCACGATAAACTTCAGCAACACTCCCACACTTGCAATTAGCTGTGAATGCAGCTGTCAAAACCAGGCCAGTAAGCCTATGTAACTTTAAAAAAATAAATAAATAAAAGTCAGGAAGAAGGTGGGGCTACAGGACAAGTGAAAAGGTGACACTTGTTTGGGATAATTTTTTTTCCCTTCTGAAATTGGCATGAGAGAGGAAAACCAAATAAAAGATTATTGCAGTAACTATATGCCTCACTCACTAGAGAAAGTGGAAATTTATTTTGCTCTGAGAAGAGCTTTTGAAGTCTGGTCACATTTGGGGTAGCTAATAAGTGACTATTCAAATATCCCAGGTCTAAAACTGGTGAACCAAGCACAGACTATTCATCCTGTCATTGCTCTTGTGGAGTATTGCTTGAAGAGAGGTGGCATTGTTACGCTGCCCTCTCTACACCACCACCCTGGCTGCCTCTTCAGCTACACCTAATCCTTTTTCCATGTGTCTAATTCCCTCCGGAGGGCAACAGGGAAGTTTGTTTTGCTGTTTCCTGTGAAGCTGTGGGGGGGAAGACACACCACAGAGCAGATACCAGCATGTGCCAATGTCCAGCATCCAACTAAACAGGTAGGGATAAAGCATTCCAGTTGAAGCAGTTCTGCAGCTCAGTTAGCTTATGCTTCTACTGGAAATTTAGATATTTGCTTATATAGAGCTGCTGTAGCCAGGAACACTCTTATCACCTTTGTTAAACTTAGCTGATCACTCCACAGTGAGCTGAACCAAGATGGAAAATAGTCTGAAAGGAAGAATGTTTGCTGGTTCTCTCCCTTTTCCTGTCTGCTGCTGTAAATAGAAGGGGACAGACCCTCCCGGAGGTACGTCCCCCTCCGTGCAGCACTCCTGCAGGCACTACCACAATTGGCTGATGTTATTAAGGGTGGGGGGAAGAAAGGGGAGGGATTGACTTTTGTATTGTCAAACTCACAGGCGGTGCTGTTCACACTAGACACAGCAGAGGGTTACCTCGCTGCACAGGTTGTCACAGCCCCTGGGACGTTCCATCTCACGCTCCCATACTGCACAATTTGAAGTTGAAATGATTTGTTGAAAATAAGTTGGTTTAATCTTAGGTGACCCCTTCATGGTGTTCTCCCAGGGCTTATAAAACGTGCACACCAACTAAATATACAGCTTCAGTCCCTGCTCCAGAGCACCCTCAAAAACAGCATCTCTTTATATCAGGCCTGGATTTTGAACAACTAACTGCTTTTAGCATCTTAAATATAGAAAAATAGAAGAAGCCAGGAGCCATCACCCCACCCGATGTGTTCACAAAGAGTCTGGCCCTGTCCTCCTGCTTTTTCCCTCCATTGCCCACTTCCCATCTGTGTGCGGGGAATATTTGTCCCGTAACTTTCTGTAGCATCAGTCACACTGTTTCCCTCTCTTTCAAAACTTCCCTTTGCTAAAGTGTTTCAAGGACTTAAGAATTCCTTATAACCCAACTCTTTCTTGCCACCTACATGGACTTTATAAACATGTAAATTAGCAATTTTATCAATTTTCCCCCAACAATCTTAATACTTCCCTAGGGACAGGTGAGATTGGCCCTTGGTAGGTGGGAGAGTAGTGGCATGGTTTGATTCCTGTTGCCATGACTTTCTTACACATCTTTAGGTAGAGTAAAAAGATGGTTATATTTTTGTTAATCCTTTTATTGGGCATCTATACGGAACTGCTTTTAAAGCAATACATTAACCAGGCAACAACAGAAATCAGAATAATTAATTGTATGCAAAGCTCTGCTGGTTTTCATTATACATACATTGAATGGATGCAGATCCTTGTTATCCTAATCTAAAACTAAAGCAAAACCCTTAAATTACGTTGGAGAAATAAAAACGATAGCAATACCAATGGAATCACTCGGGACTCCAGAAGAGGGCCCAGCATCTAGGAAAGGCTGTGGGTATGTTCTGTGGTTGCAATGCACATACTCTGCTGTAAAACAGAAAGAAAAGCTCTAGGAGTGACAATGTTCCTCCACCACCCTCCTCAAGCCCACAAACACAGCACAGACCGGTGTTATTTGATTAGCCACTGTCTTGACCCAAAATACCATTTCATTTCAACTTTTTACACTACAACTACCATACTGAAAATGAGTACGAGGAAATTTTCTGTAGCACCGTTGCCCTGTTTTAAACTTTGCCATCCAAATTATGCACTAAGTGCCCATTGTCACCCCCAGTGCCTCTACTCATTAACACCCTTCCGTAAGAGTCGCTTGGAGCAATTCCAGAAATGTGATTTAAAAGGATGGGGGTGAAAGAATGTTTGAAGCAGCAGGCTTCACACAAGCAAAGTTTAGCGTGTGCTGCTCTTCCTTCTCCTTCTATGTAAAATAGTAAGCATTTAAGGAGAGCAGCCCACGGCCACCTCAGGAACCACTCATCTGAGCTGCAGAAGCTTTCGGATGCACCTCCAAAATATAAGTAAATAAAAAAATGGAGTTGGTTCATCAGATTCTCAGCTATATTTTTTTTTTTGCTAGTTTAGCCATAGATGTCAGCAAGCCCCAAAGAAGTACAGCACTAACCACGTGAAGTCACTGTTTCATAGACCCATGCAGTCTGTTTCTGCCTTCAGCCTCCTAAAGCAAGCTTTTAGCCCCAAGGAGGAGTCTGCCAGGACGGTCCCAGCAAAAGGGTACTGGCACCAGCCTGTCCTAAGCTTCAGAAGGGGGCTCCCCAACTCTGAACACCCCAACCGTGTCCAGCTGTACCACACCACAGCGGCTTTTCCACTTGTGAGCGAGGAAGCACCTCCCTCAGCAGCACAAGGCAGCCCTTGTAGCCACACGTGTCCTTCTCACACAACCCTGTCAGGTCCTTCCTTACAGCCCCATAACGTAACAGCAGAATCTTACCAGCTTCACTGTTGAATCAGAACATCTGAGCCTTGAAAAAACAGAGTCTCTGTGTCACGGCCTGAGTTTGCTCTTTCTCTTTGTGCTGGTTAATGATCACATTATTCTTTTTTCTTGCACTTACTATTTTTTGGTCGCATAAATTTCTGTAGGAGTTTGATTCTTATTGAACTGGCCGGTTACTTTTAAATAAAAATAACCGACCACTCATTTTTAACTGAACTGCTCAAAAACAGAACAAACAAAAGAAGCGTGGTGGTCTGGCATCATTCTCAGGACCCAGAGCTGTTCCTTTGCTGCCATTGCCTGGTTCACACCGCCCTCCTCAGGGCCACCACCGCGACCAGGGGCACATTTCCACCTCGCATTTCAAAAGTCTTGTGGGCAAGACAGAGAACCTTCTCTCAACAGAGAAGGTTGCTATTGACCAGCATCAGCTCCCTTCACGCTCATCACCACGCAAATAGTTAAAGCTGGAAAAAGCAGCGTACTCATCAGGAAAGCGCTACTTTTCTTGTATAACGGGATCAGGGTTGGACCCCCATTGATACGAGCTCAGGCCATTGCATATATTTGCACTTTATTCTGCAGCGTGACTACGTGCAGATGTATAAGATGATGGATGTGTTTACCTATAGATTCCTATAGCTCCAGTCACTGTCGTACTCTGAGCGGTCTGCATGTTTACAGAGCATTACCCACAGCAGTAACATGTTTATCGCGCTCTCTGAATATTTCTGTCACATCAGCGATGGTTAATGCACTTGTTCTGGAAACTTCCCCACAACAGTCTTTTCTGAGCGTTCAGCAGCCCCAGAATTGCCACCACAGCCTCTTGCTTTCATACAGATTTACTGCTCCCTTAGAGACAAACACTCGCCTGAGAATAACTGACTTAGTTCAGCATCTAGAAAGAATTATTAGGGAAAGATTTACACAGACCTGGGCAAAACTTTCCTTGTAAAACGCCAAGCAACGGCAACACAGCTTTTGCCTCATCACAGATTAAAAGAATTCATGTCCTCTGGACCATACCTGGCTCCTGTCACTGCCAAGCAGAGTTTTACACCCATCATTTGTAAGATACTTTGCCTTTCAATCTGAGTTTCAAGTTTTCTTTAAAAACCTAAACCTTACTCTAAATTTCACTGTCGTAATCCTCACCTGCCAAAGATATAGCCCCCACCTCTAAATACCGTGTGTTACCATATGTAACCTCCATCTGCACTTGATATAACTTGATATAGTAGTACTTGATACAGGACTTTTGATATAGTAGTAGTTGATATAGTTGGTAGCTCCACGCCAGCGTGAAACTGAGTGGCAAAGCACTCAGCAAGTAGAAAGACCAGGCTGGATGGGGCTTTGAGCAACCTGGTCTCCTGGGAGGTGTCCCTGCCCAGGGCAGGGGTTTGGACCTCCATGATCTTTAAGGTCCCTTCCAACCCAAACCATTCCATGATTCTAGGTCCAGCTCCATGTGCTGCCTGCACTTTGTACCTCTCTCACAGCTTGGGCCCACACTCAGAATGCCCAAGCTGTCGAAATCAATGTGATTTACGTACCTGGAGATCTTCTACATACCTGGAGATCTTTAATACTCAGGACTCGGTCCTTGAACTCTTCAAGCCCCACGTAGAGGTTTGCATGTTCTCAGGAAAGGGACAGTCCCGTACAGTTCTTGGTGTCACCCTCTCTGCTGCTCTCCTCTACACACCTCCTGCTTGAAAAAGCCACAAGAACCAGCACATATTCCCATCCATCCCAGCGTCCCAAAACTAGAGCCTTCCCTCCTGCACAGATCCAGTTTTAACACGTAGGAGGCTGAGCACAGCAAGCCAAAGTAAATTTATTTCTACCTAGTTCATTAGGTAGAAATAAATCAGAAAGTGATTCAGAAATTCAGAAAGTGAGCGTGTGGTTTTGCTATCTTCACCTTTAGCAATCCACTCGAGAAAGGCCATTACTTAGTGATGCCTTGTTTTTAATTCACCAAAAAGAAAGTTAAGTCCTTTTGTCCCTTGCCCTTGCTTTTGTGGGGGGTGTGCTAAGATTATGTTTAAAAGCAAGCTATTTCCATTTCTCTGGTTACAGGCATTTCTGGGAAGAGCTATGTACAATGCTAATCATGGCATAGGATATGAAATACAGCCAGGGTTTGGTGGTGTTTTTTTTTCAATTTCTGATCATTCCACAATTGTTTGAAGAAATAATGCAATACCATACATTTAAAAAAAAAAAAAAGGAAATTTTCTCTTCTTTTTTAGTATAAAAGGACCACGTTACCGTAGCACAGAAGCACAAATGTTGGATTTTATGCAATGCAGATAACAGCATCCGGCAGCCAGAGATCCCTCTTCACTGAAATTCCCTATTTTGAGTAGAGTTTCTGTAGGGACACGATGGAAGGGTCTCTCAGCAGGGACTACAGGAGGCTGTACAGCTGCAAGGAAGAAGCTGTAGCTCCTCTTTCTGTTGTTTCCACTAAATCCCCTCAGAACAGATATTTTATATGTGATACTAACTGTATCACATCATACTAAACAAACAGCTTTGGCCAAAGATGGAGTGCCAGCTATTTAAAAACATGGTATAAGTAAGCATAATTTTTTTCACTTAGTGCTCAGAGGTCTCCAAGCTAAGAACTAAATGCAGAGGGAAGGAGGAATGCCCTAATTCTGTATGATCCTGGATTAGTGCAATAATGATCTCACCTGCGGGACCAGACCCCCTCAAATTCTCTTTATTTTTGGAAAATTCGCCAGTTGAGGTTTGCACAGTCTCCACTGCCACACTGAATCAGGGAACTGAGTTTACAGTGGTCATTTTTTGGTTAAGAAACATGGCAACAGGATCTAATTCAATCCTTTTACCACAACATCCCACTTTTCAAAAGGTAGTTGGGTGCCTTCCACCAATTTCATCTAAATACCACGGAACACCTATTTCCTATCCCTGCTGATTTGGCTGATGGGGGCTGGGGTGAAGCACCTCCGTGCTCCCACCAGAAGCTGAGAGGAGAGAGCTGAGCTGGCAGAGAGGCACAGGGACACGGGTTCAAGCACGGGACAAATATCACCTCCCCAGGGTGGCTGTGGCTCCCGAGCCCCCAGCTCTGCAGAGGGAAGCAGGATCCTATGCCTATACACACTTAAGGGGTGGGTGTCAGGAGGATGGGGCCAGTCTTTTTTCAGTGGTGCCCAGGGACAGGACAAGAGGAAATGGGCACAGACTTGAACATAAGAAGTTCCATCTAAACATGAGGAGGAACTTCTTTCCTGT
>JAOXJK010000023.1:60696064-60710089 GCA_025774025.1 Xenus cinereus | reverse complement strand
TGGAGAGAGCGAGAAGGTCTCCCCTCAGCCTCCTTTTCTCCAGGCTGAACACCCCCAGCTCCCTCAGCCGTTCCTCATAAGACTTGTCCTCCAGACCCCTCACCAGCTTCGTTGCCCTTCTTAGGAAAAGTTTGAAGCTGAAAACCATGCCCAAGAAAGGGAAACCCAGAAATTAATCTCACATTGAGCTTCAATAATGATTCTTGTTTCAGAGGCAAACTGTAAACCAACTGTAAACCCTGAACAAGCCCTGATTCATTAACCACAAGGATGACAAGAGTCTCCTTTTTCTCTTCATCATGGCCAAAATTTACATATTTTTTCCTCCTCTCCAACTACTCTGGATGTCTTTAGGACAGGTTTGCTAAATTTTATCTTTACTTGTTGACCAACAAAGCCACAACTGTAAAACCTCCCTATGGAGGAAGCTTACAACGGAAGAAAGTAACTGACAGCTGGACGCGTGACAGAAAATTAAGCATAATTACATACACACTGAAGTTGTTGCCGGTACAAAAAACACAGCCTAAAGCTGTCGCTCTTAAGGTTTTGTGGTGGAAACTTGGGCCAAGGATTGTATTGCTGAGAAATGGGAGCTATTAACCAATTCTACGTGTTACTACTGATTAACCGATTCTAATTAACCGATTCTGCTGCTGCCACAGCAGGTGATGGCAATGGGGAGGTGATCTGGTGATTCCTATCTCCATAAGGAAGTTACATCAGTTGCCTAAATAAGTATCACTAGAAGCACAATTAAACATATTTCAGCACATTTAATGCATTCCTTCTATATCTATCCTATCTATATCCTTCTATATTCCTTCCAACTATATCTTACCCTGTGTAAAATGTCACGTAGCAGCATCAGGAGGGCTAAATAAACCCTGCCGCCTGCACCCTAGCCAAAAACCTGAGCCCTCAACCCAAAACTCACCTTACACCAGATGTGGCTTTCAGATGAACATCAAGGCTACCTGTGGCGAGAGAAGGAAATCAGCCCGTGCTGCCTTTAAATTTAATCTCACCTTATCTGCAGTGGCAGGATGGGGCATATATATATATAAAATATATATATATATAACTTCCCAAAAGTTCCTCTTAGAGCCCATAAAATCAACAGGCAGATTTTCTCCAACTCCGTGATTTTTCACTTAGATGATTTCCGCACTTGTAAACGATAAAACAACGTCTGAATATTTTCCTGCCGGGAAAATGAGGACTGGTTAAGCATTTAAAAAGCAGCTTTGAAAGGGAAAATCCCTTGCTGTGAAAAGGACGCAGCGCTCCGTGTTTCCTGTGATCAGCTCCAGGAAAAGCACCAAAGCAACACTCATGAGATGGTCAGCAGAATGTTCTGCACCAATATTAATAATATCTGAAATGATCTATCCAATTAGGTTTTCATTTAATTTAAAAAAAAAATTATAATCCAATGGGTCTTTAAATATATTTAGCAAGCAAAAATGGCAAAAAGTTTGCTGTGCACCAGTTAATCCCACCCTCCTTCCAGCGGAGGCAACTTCTCCCCTTCATTTCACGACTCACCCCCTCTGCTCTGGGGTTCTCCAAGAATTTTAGTTCTCTGGGACAGGTTGCAAGTAAGAGAGAAGTAGCAGGAACACTCCCAAAATGACGGTGGGAAAAACTTAGGGTTATTTTAATTTCTTTTTTTTAGTCTCAGCATGGAGATGCCCAAACGGGACGGATATTGCAAGTACGCTTTTGCCGTCTCTAAAGGCAATTAGTTAATTTTGCAATAACTGGAGTTTAGTAGCGGGACGGATGGTTGATGGCGTTCGGTGGGTTGCCATACGCTGCAGGACACATCTTTTGAAGGAGATTCTTAATCAACTCAAAAGACAATATGGCAACTGGCAGCCTTTTTCTTTATTGAAGCAAAGTCACAGCATTTTCATCACTATTCCCCTCTCCTGACGGGAAGAGTTAAAACAAAGGCCCCTGAAATTTACATTACTAACAAGTAAAGGATTGAAGAAAGAGATTACAAGCATATTTCTCTAAAATAAATAATCTACAAAGAGTGCTTTTCCTTCTTAAAAGCAATCTAAAAATGTATAAATTCTAAGGTAGGGAGATCAAAAGATATTTTAACAACTTTCAATATTTACAAACAATACAAAAAACTGCGCACGCCATCAAAAGATGCAAAATTCTTCTTAAAAATGAAAAGCTTCATTCCTACTAAGAACCAAAAACTCCAGCCAATATTTAAGTTTTAATTAATGGTCTTCTTTACAATTGGAAAACCGTTAAATGTTTTTTATTATCTGTAAAATATACAATAAAAACCAACCTCACTAAATTATTAAGGTTAAAAAAAAAAAAGAAGAGAAATACTGCAGGCAAATCAAAAAGGAAAAGTAACGGTAACTTATTCTTTGGTAACCAAAAGTTAGCAAGTATTTCAAGTGATGGAAAAGTAATAATCTTCCCATTTTGACAAACGGGGAGAAAGATTTCTGGCAAAACACAACTCCCGGGTTTCAATTTTGAAAAGACAGGCTCCACCTACAGCTCCCTAGTGCAAGTTCTCAAAGTCAAAACGCGCCTTTCTAACCCAGAAACGTGTTAACCCTTCCCACAACTCGGGCAGCTCGCTGCTCAATTCCTCTCCCGCTTCTCTCTCGCATCCTCCGCGCACATCCAGCCGTTCCGCTTCTCTAAGGGAATGAATGCTCTGAAGTCCAGGGAGCCGTTCACTTGGAAACGAGGGCTTCACCAGGCGCGGGCGCGTGGCTGCACGGCAGCTAGTCCTGCGGTACGAAACTCGGCTCCCTTTCCCACCTTAACTAACTATTCCATTTTCCCTCAGGAAAAACAAAAAATAAAATTAATAAAATAAAGCACCCCGGACCAATTCGTAACCTGGTGACCTAATGACTTCGGCAGGAGGACACGCTTCTTCCACCACTGGGGCACGCTCCAGTAATTAATAAGCCATGTCACCCCAGCCATGAGCCGTGTCACCCCAACACCAACCCTGCCACCTTCTCGTAGGTGAACGCACCCCCATCCTGCCTCTCTCTGCTTCACGACCGACCTCACTACCCTGCACCGCTCCAACGCTTTGGGAAGAAAACATCCAGCTTGTACCAAGGGAGCCTTCCCCTTCCTCTTTTTTTTGTTTTTTTTTTTTTTTGTTTTTTTTTTCAGGCTTATTCCTCAATTTTGCCTGCACGATTGCAGTCTCAAGAAAACAGAAAAACTTCACACCCCTAACAGGCTCTGAGAAAACTCCCCCCTCCCCTAAGAGGACTTCTAAGGCTTTACACCAAAAAAACCCAATAAAAGGAACTGTTAACTTTCTTGAAGCCGCAGACCGCTCATTCCAAGGCAGTCCTTCCCCATCCCACCCCACCCCTGCGGAATTAGCCTTGCTCCGGCATTTAACCACGCACATGCAGTTCATGGAATAAATGCTCAGCAAAGTCAACTTGTCCTGGTCTGGGCTTTCTTCTGGAATCTAGTCCTCTGTCATTTTCCAGACTAATATCCAACGCCTTTTGTCACGGCCTTTTAACTTTCTTCAGCTGAAGGGCTTAGGTACTTCCTTGAAGCACCCGGTTGAGTCATTAAGTCTAGGTGGGTTGGATCCAAGGTCTCCTTGCAGCCCGCCTCCTCGGCGTACGGAAAGTCACTCGTGTCCATCTCGTCACTGTTAAACACATCCAGCTGCCTCTCCTGCCGCTCTTCCGAAGTCCTTCGGACCCTGCCCTCCGGCTGCTCCACCGCTTCCCCGTCTCCTTCGCTAATGACGGTCATGGGGCTGCTCTGGATGCGGTTGCGGACGTTGTACTTGCTGCTGGCCGCCGAGGGGGGGGTTCGCGACCGTCCGTACCTGGTGCCGGAGAAGGACATGCTCCTTGGCATCAGGCCCTCGCTCTTGGCCCACTCTTCCTGGGCCCGTTTGCTCTTGCTGGGCGAGCAGCTGGTGGGGCCGTCGGAAAGGTCCGGGGAAGCCTCCGCCTTCGGCCGGTGGAACCGCGGGTCCGTGTTCTTCAACATCTCGGCGGCGGACATGCGGGAGCTGGTGTCGCAGCGGCTCCCTTTCTTCAGCAGCAGGGCTTTGAAGTTGTCGTTGCTGGTGCTGCTCTTGCGGACGCTCCTCTGGATCGATCCGGCTTGTCTGAGGGTAGCTAAGGTGGGGGAAGCACCGGTGGGAGTTACGGGGGGCGACGGAGAATGGTTGCGGGTACGGTCGTCTTCAGAGTCTTTACGGCCAAGGACTTTCCTTTTGGATCTGAGTTTGAAAAAAAAAAAAAAGCAAACCAAAAAAAAAAAAAAAGAGGACCAGACAAAAAATGAAACTTTTTACCTCCCCTAATTAAACTCGGCTTCGAGGGATGACAATGGATTAAGCTAAAGCAGAGAGAGGGAGAAGGGAGAAGTAATCTAAATCTAAAGCAAAAGAAAGACCACCACCAAAACTGTACAGGCATTAATGCAGGTATTGGAGATAGAAGCTAAATTTATAGTTCTTTTTCTGCAAATCTGGAACAATGAAACTACTAAAACGGACAATACTTATGGCCAAAACACTTTAGCAAATTTAGTGAATCAGGTTTTCTGGAGTCAGTATTCAACTGCTGAGACTAATGCACCGTTTTAATGATTAAACTCAGTGCCATTTGTGCGTTCGCCTGGGGATTTGATTAAAAATGTCATCTGGAGTATGCTGGTTTGTTTTACTATTTCATTGGATGCTCTCTGGAGAATTAGAAGTGCCCTTTAGCGCACTTGCTTTTAGGAAAGGATATTGCGATGCACTGCTGCTGAGGTTAAAATGAAGCAAAGTGAGCCACATGTAACCATTCTGGATTAAATGATTGAAAAAAAAATCACCCCCCCATTAAATGAATAGTAAAAAATGAGTTTTCCAGCTTTTTTTAAGATGCAGAGAAAAAATTCACAGTTCTTTTGGTGCTCTGTCATTGCAACTCCTCAACTAAATGAAGGAGAGACCAACCTCCTGATACTAAAGGGCAGAGTGTTTTTTAATTTAAATGTAAAGTGCAGGGATAACAAAAGCAAATTTAAAAAACAATAACGGAACTGGGAATAAGTAGAAACTGGACCTCTATTGGCCCATTTTCACAATATTAGAAAACTTAAAAGGAAGTATTACATGCCTAGTATCTGTAGCAAAGTTGATTTGCTTCTTTGATAGAATTAATTTGAAAAGATTGTATAAAGGCTAATTTTATGTATGCCAAAGTTTAAAACAAGTCAGCAGACTTTTTACAAATACAAGATTATCATGCTATAATTCTGTCTTAATTTTTATCAAGCGTGTGTTCAATACAGACCGTTCCCCTCTTAAAACAGGTTTCTACTTAATATGATGTTTTAGCTCTCCTTTGTTAAAGGCCTCGAGGCTTTGCCGAGGACGGCTCAAATGTCTTTATGCGTTGCAGCCTAATGATAATTAAAAACAAACAAACAAAAAGTAGAGAACCCATCAGCTGAGCAGCTGGCAGCAACAGATACGGCCATGAGCTCTGCCAGGAATTTTGGGGGATCCCGTCTCTGAAGTGGGGAAGTTTATGGATATATCCCTTGTGATACCCCCCCCCGAGGCAGCTCTAACGGCTGGGATTTCCAGCCGCTGCCGCCTCCACCTGCCTTTCTGGAAGGAGAATGAAATACTGACATCCAGCCTGAGCACGAAGCGACACCAGGCGATAGCGGAGGGATAAAGTGACGACTTTAGCAGTGGCAAACATCAGAACCTCATCTAGATTTAACTGTGTGCCAGCACCACAGGCAGCAAGCGAATCTGGTGCTCGGATGCTCTGGGAGTCTGTACGCAAACAGGCGTGTGCGTTCCTTACAGGGGAAAGATTTCCCTTCGTTAGGGTTCTGGCTGCCTATGGGTATCTTTAAACACTGCGGTGCTGGGCTCCTGCTGCTGCCAAAACCCAAATGAACTTCCCAACAAACACAAAGCAAAATTCAATTGCAAAGATCTGCAGGGAAAGACTTGGTCGCCCTGGCTGGAAGTAATTCGGTAAAACTGTGAATGCAACGCGGAGCGGTCGGTTTGCTGTCAGCGTGTAACCAGCTCTTCTCAGCATGTATGAATTATGGCAGAAACTTAAAATTTAAGGACCAAATTTGGTTTTGGTGGCTTTTCAGACAGAGATAGGGTATATATTCAAACAAAACTGTGACTTAAACTTGGATTGTTCCTCCTGCCCTTAATGCACGTACCACTAAATTTCTTGTCTTACTCCAAAGCACATATTCAAGAGAGCCAATCACTGAAATAATACCTTTTAGAAATAGTGGGGGGGAAACCGAAACATTTTTTATTAATTAACAACCAAGGGAGATAGCGGTTCGAGTCTAAAGCCAGCAAAAGCAAGGTCTTAAAAACAAATGTGTCAAGCGGTTTCAACTATGTCACATCCAGTTCCATTGTCCATTTCCCCATAAAGTCACGAATTACACGCATGTGCATACACACAGGGATCCACTCTCTATCTGCATCCGTGATGGAGAACGACCACTGGCCACAATATTTCATTCTAAAACCAGATTTGTCGCAGTCCCAGCGAGCGACATGAATGCAACAGGCCATTTTTAGAAGAGCTCCTACAGACCAAGTGCTAAGGGGCGAGTTATAAAAAGTCAGTATCGGATATACGTAATTTTTGTAACATCTGAAACAGAATTGTTTCAAAAAATAATTGAAAAACCCCAGGGTTGCACCCCAAGTGCTGCAGTCTCCCAGCTCCCAGCCACGTTCTCCTAACAGGCTTTTCCATCCCTCAGGACTCCTGACGTGTAACTCGCGCACAGATGCACAAGCTGATTAAGCACCTACGTAAACCTGTTCGGACGCTGCCGAGCACATTTTTCTGTGACCAGGTAAAAGGGACGGCTCCCTCTAAATTTTGGAAGTAAAAGACAAAGCCACAAGATGGCACTACCACTACGTCAGTTCTAGTCTAAAAGGAAGCTCAGTAATTCAGAGAGTGGCAATGGTCTTCTGTGTGTACTGTTTAAATGGTGCGCACGTTTCATTTTGTGGTTTTAAGCTTATTCTTTTTTCTTTTTCTTTTCTTTGAGAACCTAACGGGAGCAGCGCAAAAAAAAAATCTAAGTTGCCTATTCGGGATGATTTTTGGTTTTAAGGGAAATGAATAATGTCATTCATCATAGAGCCAAGTATTGCACATTTCATTCATGAACCAGTTTGACACGAAACACCCGACCTCAGGCTGGATTATGGCAAACTATAATCCAGCGTTTGCCATATGTTTTGCCATATGACTGACATGTTGGGTTACTTGCCAGTTTCAGCCACGCTTGCCATGAAGCATTAGCGTTGAGCCTCTGTCCCAAACTGCACCATATAAGCAGCGAAGAGGAAAAGAGAGTAAAAAGAAATGGAGAAGAACGAGAATGAAAACAAAAAGATACACAGAAAAAGCAACAGTAGAGTTAATATGGCAGATTGAGAACAGTACAGTAAATACTAGACGTAACTCGCTATTTTAAGGGGCAGGGTATTTATAATATAATCTACATTGATTTAATCTGGTGGGCTTTTAGTTCAGAATGGATTAAATATATCTGTAAAACAATAAAACACAAGTTCTTTACCTAATCTTTTTCACATATAGCCTTAGTAGAAAGTTGAGAAACGTGGGCTTTCTGTTAAAGCAATGGCTGTTGTAATTGGGCGTTTTAGTAAAACTGCATTACATTAATTTTTGAAGGAACTACCAGACCCGACAGCCTGCGAAGGGCAATTTCTGCAGTACCTGTGAATGGCTGCAAAAAGATCCTCAGTAGTCCTTGGTCTCGCTGGTGTGGCCACTCCGTCCGTCTCTTCCCCGTAACCATTGCCGGGCAGGAACGTGCTGTTTGCCGCCTCCGACTCGAACACCTCCACTGCGCAGAGAGAACGGACAACACCGTCAGGTCGTCACGGGAACCCACCAGGCACCTAATCCCGAAACCAGCCCTCGCTGCCTCTGAGGCAAAGCACCCCGGAGACGGAGGGAGCCACCCGCCGTGGCATCACCCCGAGTTCGGAACGCCGCCTGCTTGGGGAACCCCAGTGCCCCCAGCGCCCGTGCTCGCTCTCGCACACAGGCGGAGAACAGAGCTGGAAGAAAATCGGTACGGTTTCCACTAAAATGCAAAATCAAAATCACTAACCGTGTTTTCATAGCCTGTCTTAATCCGAGCACGGTTAAATAAGCCGTCATTTTCTTGCCATGTCTCCAATAATGAGAAGTCAGACAGGAATTATAAGAAATCTCATTAAGTATTAATCTGATCCCTGCAACTTTCTTTGGGCTTTTAGTTTTAACTACTGCAAGAGGCTCTTTTCTCTCTCCCCCTCCATCTCTTCTGATGGTTTCAGAAGCCCACCTGAATGCCAGGATTGCTATTCCCTCTCCCCAGCTCCTTTAAAATAGCCACTGCTGCATCCGAAGAAGAGCAGGAGAAAGGAGACTCACCACTTTCGTTCTCCTGAGACAGGTGCCCGTCAGCGTTACTGCCGCCGTCCTGGCTGCTGCCCGAACTGCTTCCTTCATCAAAGGCGGGCTGCTCCTCCTGCCTGGCTTCTTCTCGCTCTGGTGATGCAGCAGGCTGTACCACAAAGGCAGGAGCTCCCGCTGTCTCCGAGAAGGTGAATCCGGCAGCTCCTCCTCCCTCAGGAACCAGGCTGCCAGAGTCCATCTCGCCAGAACTGAGTCCATCTGTAAGGCAATTTCTCGCCTCCTCGCAGCGTGCGAGCACAGCGTCTCTCTTAGTTGGGCTCGATGTGCTTCTGACAGGATCACCCCCTTCGGCTATTTTCTCCGCTGCAAGATCTAATTGTGGAGGTGGCACGACGAGGAACAGTTTGGGTTTCTTTGAAATAGGAGGTGGCTTCTTGCTTGGCAGCACAACCTGAGCCTTGTCGGGGGACGCTGGTGACCCCTGAGGTGACGTGCCAAAACGGAGGTCTTCGCCCTGCACTGGGGACTCAGGTGTGTCTTCAGTAGCTGTCCCCAGCGAAGCAGCTTCGAAAGACTTGTTCAGACCTACCGCACTTGCAGGCTTTTGATGGCTCTCAAGTGCAGGTACGTCGTCAGAGAGAACGAGAGGAGAGCCCCGAGCCAGCATCTGAACTGAGTTTTTAAATGAAGTACCTTGAGTTTTCATTTCCTCTTCGCCTAAGCTGTTACTGAGTCTCAGCGAGAGAGATGGCTTCAGGGAAGGCTGCGATGAGGAATTTACAGTACCCTTTTCCTGAGAGACGGTTTCAGAAGCAGATTCAGGTGATGGCTCACCTTCCGTCGCTTTTTTCACAGACCTCAGCTGCACCATTTGCAACGCTTTGGTAGTTACTAAGGGCATCACGGGTCTCGATGCGTCTTGCTTGTTGAGTGGCTGTTTCGCTGGGCTGTAGCAAGCATCTTCCTGGTTACGCTTCTTAAAAGAATACTGTGGGTGTATCGTTGCACCTTTTGTTAGTTTGGGATCCAGGGGTGGTGCTGGCGGCGGGACAGCTAAGGGGAAAGTAGAAGGAGGAAGAACCGGGGAAGCGAACGAACTGATGGAGGCTTCTTGTGGAAACCATGGGACAGTCTGGGCAAAGGAAGAATTTACATCAGCTTCTGGCGGAGGAGGGGGGAATGTGGGAGAGGCTGGCAATGGTGACAGGTCCATGACTTCTGCTGGAGGAGGGGGCGGGGGAGGCGGGGGAGAAAGTTCGGGGCAATGCGGAGGAGGTGTTGGAAGAGGAGGTGGTGGAGGGGATGCACCAGAATCCACAGGAGAGCTCAGGGTGGGGTCCAGTTTCTTCACACTCACGCTCCCTTCAGTAGATGTATTTGAAGAAAGAGAAGTGGAGGACGAAGACATGGAGACTGAAGACAGAAGAGAGGATTTCCTTTCAGGCACTTTAGGCTTCAGCTTGGATTTCCCGTTTCCCGATGATGCAGATTTCAAAAGCACAGGCACTGGAGTAAGCGCAGTGGGTGTGTTGGACTGGCTGGAGTACCCACTCGATGGCGACGTGACTCGGTGGGACTTCTCCGGAGAAGCACTCTTTGGTTTGGCCAGTCCGGTGGGCACTTGTGGCACAGAAGCCCTTGAGCCATCACTGAAGTGGCTCCCGCTGTAGTCACTGAGAGCAGACGACGTACTGGCAGAAGGGGTCACCGGGGACTTCACCTGGTCATCTGCCACCGCGGCGTAGTCGCTGTAGTAGCCCCACTGGTCAGCGTACTCCGACTTGATGCTGCTGGTTTCACTCTGAGAGGGAGTGACGGTGCAGATGGAGTAGAGGTTTGGAGCAGTGGTGGACATCATGCTGCTGCTGGCGCTGACCGAGCTCTGGCTGCGGGAGCGCAGCACCCAGGGATCCTCGTAATCGCTGCAGGGGCTCTGGGAAGGGGAGCTGCCGTTTTTGCACTTGAGGTTCAACTGCAGAGAATGCTGGAGGGTGGCAATGAGGGTTTCATCAAGTACCTGTCCGTTGGACTGGGCTTTTTTCTTGGGCACCCTTCGGAGCGAGTCTGTTCTGGATGGCGGCAAAGGCGGCTTCTTTGCCTTTTTCAGAGAGATGTTTCTTGCGAGGGATTTGTCACCTTGGCCTGACTGGTCATCCTGATGTTTCTTCTCCTTTCCTTCAAAGACATTTATCACGCTGTCTCTGGGGTTGCCAAAGCCATTAGTGCTATTGCATGGCGTGTCTGACTTCAGCCCGGAGTCCGTATGCATGGAACTGTAATAACCATCGTGGTCCACAGAATACAAAGAAGCAGAATCGTCCCTGACCGAAGTCCTCTCCAGGCTGCTGCTGCTCAGGTTGCTACCGGGAGTTGCACAGCCCGGTGGGGTACAAACCACCTTGCGTGAAGGAGTCTCGCTGTTTTCTGCAGACTTGTAGAGCCAATGCTCTGCGCTGTTGGTTGCTGCTTGGGCTCGCTCCCCTGAGTAGCTGGATTCACTCCTACCGTCGCTGTCCTGGGAAGGGTTTGGTAAAGCCAGATTGTTCCTGCAGCTGTAGCTCCCGCTTTGAGACCCAGCCTCTGCGTTTCCAGGAGCGCTAAGAGAGACAGCGGAGTCACCAAGAGAAAGCATCATGACAGCGTTAGATGGGATGGTATCTGAAGTCTGTGAGTGACGCGTGGAGCTGCTCTCGCTCCAGTTACCGCTTGATGAATGGTGATCTTCTTTCCCACTCACTGCACTGCTGGCAACAGGATTGTCCCTTGGCTTTGGGTAGGCAGCGGAGCTGGTACTTTTGCTATCCAACGATCCAGCGCTCTGGGCGGTGTGAATAACGATAACTTCTGAGGAGGACGACAGCGTTGCGTTGGGTATGATGCTCGTTGAGTAGGTGGCATGAGGAGAGACCACGCATGCTGGACTGGCGGACTTTTCGCTATCGTAGCTTCTCACCTCTTGAGACTTTGGCCTCGACAGGGTCCCTGTCGTGGGGTTATTCCTCAGATGCACAACATTATCATCCACTTGCAATTTACTTATCTGGTGGGGTAAAGTGCCAGCGATGTCTTCTGCCTGCCTAGAGATGCTCTGTGTCTGCTCTAGGGAGTGCAGAGACACCCTCGCACCGGCCCGAGGCAAGCTGTGAAAACCCATGTCGCTATTTTGGCGAGAAGCAAATATAACCGCGGCGGAATCGCTCATCACCGACATGTTTCCAGAGGAGCTGGAGAACTGAGACATCTGGGCTGCGATGCCTTGTCCTTTCTGCGCCCGTATTCTCCTCATTGAAGGGGGCACAACTTTGACTTCCTCCGTCTGGCAGCTGGTGTCCTTGGTTTCGGAGCGCTGCATGGCGGAGCGATAGCTGTCTAGTCTGCCCAGCGTGGAGCAGTGATCCGGGACATACATCGAATGCCCTCGGAAATCACTTTGGCCAGTGCCAACTGCTGGAGTCAAAATAAAACAATTATTTATCTTCTTACTCAGTTAAAAACACACACTCACAAAAAAAACCCCACCCCAGCCAAGCCGCCCGATCCCTATGCTCTTGAAGGTTATGCCTTGTGGAAAAGAATCTGCAACAATGGATTTTGCACAGGCATTGTGTCTTTTCTGCATTTCTCTTCCCTTTTTCCTTATTACCAGGAACCTTCTCCTTACAGGATCGTCTGCGTTCCTGCCGCACATTTGACACGTGAAATCCGCTGTTTATGACATGGTAATAATTTCCATAGTAATCAGTTATGTCAGAAACCAAGTCGCACTGTTTGACTTCCAGTAGGCAAAGCAGCAGGAACAGACAAAAGCCTGAGAAACGCAAAGTGTGTTTCCATGCTAATGCCTCCTCGTGCAATAAAGAAAAGGGGACGGAAACGTGGAGACTAATGTGAATAATCAGATCTGCTTTTTAAAAGCATTACGCTTCAGAAAAAAAGAATTCCGGAGACATGGATAGCTCTCCGAGTCTTGCAGTTCGTCTGAAAGGAGACTAACACATTGAAACATGCATTGTTTTACCACAAATACTACATATACTGTAGCAGCGTTTATACAAAGACATTATCCAACACTGCAAAGAAAGCCATTCAGTAACATTTCTCCATACGACTACTTTCTATTCATCATAAAGGAAAAACTCCAAGAAGCGGGCAAAAGAAACAGCTAGTACTGATGGCCGTCCCATCCTCAGCACCGTCAGGAAATAAAAAATAACTGTACTTTTTTTAAATGAAGTAATAACCATGTATTGGCAGTAAAGAAAACTTTGAGGACAATGGAAAAACATTAGTTCAGAATATAGTTATCACTGGGCCAGTAGAAAGGACTCTAGGGTTCTTTTAAATTTACATTTTTATTGGTAGCTGCCTTTTAAAATCACAAACCAGAGCACTGCCTTAAAATTAGTCTGTGTAAGGCTGTTGCTTCTCGATTCAGTTGCACGACTGTATAAATAGCAGAGAGGAGAGGCAGGCGTGCTGCCGGAGAGGCTTGTAAGGATGCTGCATATGTCGCTGCGGGGGAAAATTGGTTATTTCAAGTCTCCGCCTTAAAGCTAGTCTCAGGAGCCATGAAGTAACACGCCTGATACGACTGTTCTCCTTTCATATCTACAGTACGGACCTAGATCGGGAGGATAGGTATTCTTACCATGCAGCTTTAACCACCACTTAAAGGACATTTAATTATCCTTATTCTTGGCAGGCAAAAGAGGCATTTAGGATAAGGAAAAGAGAGCTCTGAAAAGGCTCCAGTGAAAGCAAGCACACACAAAAAGACTGTTTACTTCTTTTCCCCAGGCACACAAGTAGTCTTTTAGCAGCTTGAAGCCTATTTAGTTTGCTTTGTGTCGATTCTCTCTCGCTCTCATGAAAATGTAGGCTCTTTCTGCTCCTGGTCGAGGTTTGCAGCAAAGCTCGACGCTTGGATGCTGACAAACATCTTGGATAATCTGAGATGAGATACTGTCAGAACAGATGGACTCCTGCAGCCAACCAAGAGAGGTATTTGCATATTCTGTAGGCAGTTATTAAGAACTGTACAGTAAGAAAAATAAATTCTGCTTTCCATGTGTATTTTCTCAGTAGAATCAGGTTAAGAGAGAGAAAAAACATCAAAGCAGACATTACGAATGTTTCTGGAACTGTGACATCACTGATGACAACTGTTCGCCAATTAAAATAGCCGGTAATAAAAATTTAAGTTGTATAAATAACCAAGAAGACGGGGTATTTTTCTTCTTTCTACCGCTATGAAATGTATGCACACGGGACAGAGCACGGGGCTGGTGGAGAACGAAGCTGTCAGCGCCAGAGCGAGTACCTAAGGCCGTCACACACTGAGCTGTGGCTGAGAGCACCCTGTTTCAGTTTGCGGTACGTCTGTGTGCCTAAAGGAAGCTAAATCCACTCCACAAGCGGCGTGACGCACGCGGACAGTTTATGCTTGTCTAAAAGGCTACTGCTGGGGAAGGTAGATGGCAAAGCAGGACAGCGCTGGACTTGCTAACCTCCCCTATCCTCCTTCCCAAACCAGGAGTGTCAG